>JARUPZ010000039.1:2143605-2446105 GCA_031213475.1 Nereocystis luetkeana
AGTGGTGTGTCCCCAAAACGGGACCGCAGTCCTCAATGGGTTAACGACGACTGTTTTCTTAACGTGGACTGTGTTTGAAGTTTTTATCGGTATTTCCACGAAATTCGGTAGTTCTCGGGTTTTTACCGATGGGAAAATACCGAAATTTCGGGAAAATACTCGAAAAAAAAAATACACTCCTCGTTAATATCAACCCTAAGGGGCCTAAAAAAAAGAATCCATGACCATGACGTCGTTTTTGTTTTCTTGATTATCGGCTCTCTCGGTGAGGTGGGGGATCATCCACACAAACATCAAGCGATAGGCAGAGTAGGGGTTGGTTAAACAACATCCCCTCCCCCACGTATGTCTTGCGATTCCTTTGGAATCCGATAACGCATTTATTGTAAACTTGCAGATGTTGGCCTTGTTCCGAATGTCTGCACGGGCAGTGAGTACCACTCACTCGTTCGTATATTTATCTGTGCCGGTCGTATGGTGACACATACGTGTTTTGCCTGGCTGCTCGGGGAGGGTTGGGGGGGGGACGGGGTTGTCAGGCATGATTTTGTTTTTCGAATGCTCTTGAAGGGATGGAGAAAAATCGACGAAATCAATTTTTTTCGAAGGCGACAAAATATGAAAGACAAAACAAGTTGCATCTATACAGGGTTGAGGAATCGGTACGGATACTGACGGATACGGTGTCCTGGGGGTGGAAAGACATAAATAAATGGCACACACAACCCTACTGGTCCAAATTCTTCAGACCTATTGTGGTGGTATTTGATACGTTTGACATTGCCGGACCAATGCAAGCCCAGGGGAGCTGATCTGGAGCATGACCGCCGGGTACTTGGCCCGGAGGTGACGTTCGTGCACTCGAAATGCTCGATCACAAGGTCTACCTTACTTTACGGACGCCGCTAGCAAAAATGGGTTGTAATTACAGAAGAGGTAGATTACCTTCAAAGCACAAGTTTGCTTTACTGCTGTTTGTGTATACGTGCATACATGCGTGATTAAGTGTAATGAGAGTAGTGTTGTATTCGTAGAGCTGAACAGAGATCCCGGCAGAAACACTGTAACGTCTTGACGTCCGATGGCACTGGTCTATAATAGATTAAAAGTGCAATCCGTTGTCGAGCATCCAGTGTCGCCGGTACCCTCCGAGGGTATACAAGCCTATGATAGTCTATACACACTTGTTTTCCCGGCACACCGACGCAGCAAAGGGGTATACCCCTCATCATCCGGAAACACATTTATCTGCTCGTGCAATCGTGACGACGGAAGTTAGCCTCGGACGATTGGAATGATACTTCTTATTATATGCAGGCATTTGCTCCCGAGCTGGCCAGGGTTGAAGCGCGTCCCAAGAAAAACGTATGTCCCGGAAGCATTCACCTCTACTGCAATGATATCGAGACTGCGGAATGTCAACCACGTTACGCCGTTCAACCGCCTGACATCGCTTGATCATGAGCTACTCGATTGGCACAGTCTATTGTAGTGCTCGTTTTTACCATCATCGATCTTAGGGGCCTTTGTCTGTCCTTGCTCACCGTAACGGTTGCGTAGTCTTGGCTCTCTGCACAAAAGGAATGTCGAACTCGTACGCTAAAGCCAGTCTGTGAGCGGAAGGTTTATATCACGGTGGGGGAGGCGGAAGGTTTATATCACGGTGGCGGGCGGTCCAGATGTGTCAACACACACATCGCTTCCGAGCCTAGCGAATTTTATCTTTCTTCAAGCAGTCTTTGTTCCAGCCATGACGATATGTATTATTGTCATTGTCATATTTTCGCCCTGTGGGCCGTCCCAAAGGCATAAAAATATCCCGGAAGCAAGCATGTTCGTCTACTCGTAGTCCAATGACGTCAAGGCTACGGATCGGCAACCACACCACGGCGTTCTGTGCAACTGGATTGGCGCAGCAGAATACAGTGATTGCTCTACAAACATCGGTCTCCGGTGGTTTTGTCTGCAATCCCTCACCATGTAGGTTGCGTAGTCTTGGCCCTCGGTGCAAAGGAATGCCGACCTCGTACGCTTGAGCCAGCTTTCGAGCGGAAATTATATTGTGTCGAGGTGACGGGTGGCCCAGACACCGACACCTTTTCCGAGCCTAGGGAATTTTATGCTTCTCCAAAACTATTCTTCACTCAACAACCAACCATGCATGACCTGGTGGGATGACGGATGTTTTTATGGCATACCAGGTATGTGTGCGTGTTCTTCACATTAAACCGTTATTTCTTCTTTCTACCCGTCGACATCCGGCACAACCAGTGTCCGTGCCGATTCTTCAATCCTAGAAGAGATCCAAGTTCGTATGTGCACATATGATGCGTGTCATACGTTTTTTTTTTTTTTTTTTTTTTTACCATCCCATTCATTATCTTCGCACATCTTCTTCTCTCTCTCCTTCCAACTCGTAACTCAGATCCGGGGTCACATAGCAGGCTCTTCTCTCCCCTTCCCGCTACGGTACGTGCCTTCATTTTTTATCGCGAGAAGATTTCAGCCTTTTCTTCCCTCGTCGACTCGCATCGAATTGTGCCTACCCACGCTGCAAGGCGCTCTCAACAATTGAATCCCTTTTTTTATTTTTGCAAATATAGTCAAAGTCCGACCCTCCTAGGGCTCGAACCCAGGACTCAAACAAGTAGAATTCGAGGTTAACCACTTGAACCACCGGGGCGACCGGCTATGCATACATACATACCACTAGCTGCTACTCCCACTAATGTTGTTACACGACGGTATTTATTTTTAACTGCTGTATCGTTTGGTTCTAGGGACACATATAGTTTTACCGGTATATTTACCCGTATGTATACCAATGATTATATTAGATACGTAGTGTATCGTCGAGTCGGGAGGTCCGACAATTGTCACATCGTATTATTAAATAGCGACATAAATCGCTGTTATGCTGGCACAACATTAGGGTCAAAATGGCCCCGTTTTACGAACCAGCCGCAGAGGTCCTGGTTGCGCGCAGCGCAACACGCGATTTTGGGCGCGCAACTGTTTTCGGCGCGGGCCGAAAAATGATGCGGCCTTTTTAGTCCGCGGTATACATAGTTTGTTTTCCTTGTGAACACTGTTTTTTAAGTCCGCCTTTCGCTCAAAAAAACTTTGAGCCCCTTTTTTCATTCGCCACAGTCTCCTCTTGTTTGAATAGATTTTTCGATTCGCCTGGAGTAGAACGAAAGAGAGTTAGGCAACATTATTGCTGTTCGCCGTAGGCTATCTCGGGTGATGAGCACATTTTTTTTACCTCCCGTTGTCAAACTCCGTTTTGGAAGGTGTTTCCTCAGGCCCATTTTGTTGGCGTGTGGTGCCTTCGATCATACCGTTGCCCACACTATAAATAGCAAGGTTGTGTTCGGTAAGGTACCGGTATGCTCGGTACCGGTACGGACATCGTACCGAACGTACCGAACTTCTCGGTACCGGTATGGACGACGTACCGAACATACCGAACTTCTCGGTACCGGTATGGAGATCTTACCGAACATACCGAACATCTCGGTACCGGTACGGATTGTTATACCGGCACCACCGGTACCGGTACGAACTGCGTACCGAACGTACCGAACTTCCCGGTACCGGTATGGACCTTGTACCGAACGTACCGAAGTCCTCGGTACCGGTATGGAGATCATACCGAAGGTACCGAACTTCTCGGTATGGTATGGAAGCCCGTACGTGTTCCGGTACCGGTGATACCGGCGATACCGGTGGTGTGTGTGTGCGGAGCGTCTCTCATATTGCCCGCCCAAAATGTCAATTTCAAAATGCATGACGCAGGGTACCGTGTGTTTCTTCGAACGGCACGGTGCGCTCGCCAAGCAGTAGTACCGGCAGGCCTTGCTTTTTGAATCTATCGGCTCAACGTACACACCGAGCGAGTACAAGAAAGAGGCCTCACGCGTCCCTTCCCTCCGATACCCCTCCGGCACCACAAACTCATTGATAGCTTTGAGTGTCTCCGCCGGCACTTCTCTCTCTGTGTTCGTTGCGCTGTCGTAGATGGGAGCAGGCCCTATCACTGGCACGCCCGTGCCTCCTCCACCATCCACGACAACAACTCCTGCCTCCGAAGGTGCTGGCGCCGGCACTGGCGATGATGAGCTATGGTCGCCAGCGGCGGGTGCCTCGTTGTTGCCCCCCCCGCCAGCAGCGGGGGCATCGTGGTTGGCGGGGGTTGATGCGGCGCTCATGAGGCGGCTGGCACGCGCAAGTGTACCGAGCGAAGAGGGTAGTGTACCGAGCGAAGAGGCTACGGCTGTGCTGCTGGTGCTGTGAGTGTGTGGCGGTATCGGGTAAATACCATGCCTAACTTCCCGATCATCCCGGTACCGGTATTCTCGGTAGTGGTATACGCTCGGTACCGGTATGAACATCGTACCGAACTACCGGTATGCTCGGTACCGGTACGGACGACGTACCGAACGTACCGAACTTCCCGGTACCGGTATGGACCTCGTACCGAACGTACCGAACTTCTCGGTACCGGTATGGAGATCATACCGAACATACCGAACATCTCGTTACCGGTACGGATTGTTGTACCGGCACCACCAGTACCGGTACGAACTGCGTACCGAACGTACCGAACTTCCCGGTACCGGTATGGACCTCGTACCGAACGTACCGAAGTCCTCGGTACCGGTATGGAGATCATACCGAAGGTACCGAACTTCTCGGTACCGGTATACCGGAGGTACATTACCGCTGGTACGCCTCGGTATGTACCTTACCGAACACAACCTTGATAAATAGTACTACTGCTGGTGTTTCCTCAGGTTTGCTGCGGGTGATGTGCTACTCGAGCCGTAACGTGAGAGCAACATATATATGAGAGACTGTGGGAGCTGGGAACGTCATCGACTATGGCGATTGTCGAATATACCTGGTAATATTTAGATATATACCTGGTACGACGTATGAACGTTTCTCTCTTATTTATCGATTGCCCTGGGTGTGGTGGTCGGACGAAAGTGTCATCAGCTCGTTGGTTATTTCCAATTGTCTGGCACCGACGGTAAAGCAAGAGATCCACGACACTACTTTTCGAGTAGTGACGCACATGCATATTTTGCATTCATTCGGTATATTTTACAGTTCACCTGGTATTGATTAGTGCATTGTTACTTGGTCGCGGGTTACTTCAGCCAGGCGAAATACCACTAGCAATAGTCGTACGAGTAAACATTAAGATATAAATTCAACTTTTTTTCCAGTACTACGAAGTTAGCTAAATAATATAGGCATCCTTGTGAAGGGAAAAACCTCCGGCGACGTAGTAACAACATATTCGCCTGATTGAGAGCGAAGTATCTGATTGAGAGCGAGAGCCATATAAATTGAAATTTCGGGTCCAGACGCCTCTTGCCATATATTTCTTGGTAAGTAGGGGACGGGCTATTCCAAGAAGCGGCGCAAATTGAAGGTCTCGTCAGCAGCGTCGCGAGCATATGCGTGTCATCGTCATCGGATGCTGCAGCTAGGAGCTGTAGTCAGAAAGTCCCCCCGGCGAGCCTCTTGGGGGCGCTTCCTCTGTCTTCCCCCCATCGTCCCGGGTAAGCTCAGTGGTTTCGCCACCTGGCTAGCCGAGTGACAACTTCGTAAGCCTTGACATATACCTTGTACCAGGTACCTGTTACCTGGTACCTGGTACCTGGTACCAGGGAAATCATAGATAACCAGTAAACACCCCCTCCCTGGTGATGAGGAGGTGGGCTTCCAAGGCATAATATTTCTCCGTAAGAAGTACTGTCTGCTTTCTTTTGGGAGTCAGTCGTGTTATTACATGGTACCAGGTATACTCGTTTGTATTGTGCGTCGCGATATTTTTTGTATTTCACGCGTGAATGTCGGTAGAGACAACAGCGATCCCGTCTGGCATATCTTCATCACGATATTTCCTTTTTGGGATATGCAACGTGAATGATAGTCAGGTATTTTGCTTCCTGCTGGGTTGAAGGTACGTCCAAAGACCAAACCCCACCCTTAACCCTCTGACCCCAAGCCGCAGCCAAAACGGTTTAAACCTTACCATAAACGGAGTCCCATTCATTACAATCTGGGAGAAATAATCTTTAAATTGGTAGGCAGTTCAGGTATTTTTATTCTTGTTGGAATAAAGGTACGGGCGAAGACCCAACGCAACCCCTGACTGTACTCCTAACCTAAACCTTAACCCGGACCCCATACCACAGCCGAAACGAGCCAAAACTTGCCCTAAACGCGGCTGCGCCGCGTTGGCAACTAACCAGGAAATGTCTCAATTGCGGACTATGATTCCAAAGTGCGCACGCCGCGCTACTCAATTTTCAAGTGATCAACACCCCTAAAGATACATTCTCCCAGATTGCTAAACCTACTCCCATAAACGTGGCCACGCCGCGTTTGTTCGCATCGAACCAGGATAACTCTCAATTGCGCACGACGATTCCGAACAGCAGACCGCGCTACTCGCCTTTTTTCACATACATCCAAAACACGCCCATAGATCTGAGTTCACGGATTGCAAAACGTATACTCGAAGACGGGACAACTTACCAAACCACTCTGAACCACTGCGTTGGTATTTGTTGTTATATTGAATCATAACTTGCAATACCTAGGGAAAAAAAAAGGAATGATATATCAAAACATGCCATCATACATGAATCGTTGATATTATAATATTTAGGTACTTCTTTATTTTTCAGGCTCAATATTTTTATTGGAGAGCTTTTTCCAGTATTTCCAAAGTTTGTAAAATATTGGCAATACATATATATATATATATATATATATGTAGTTAGTGATTATACGGAGGCGACTTGTCACTATTCGTGAAATTCTCCAGAAGCAAACAAATCAAGTGCGTTAAGTTTCACATCATGTTCGGGAAACAATAATCGGGAAAATATATATGACGGAAAAGTTGCGCGAAAAACAGCAGTGTCGGTGGCCTGGCGAGCTTCGGCTTCATCTCGTCCAGCACAGCGTGCGTCGACCTCCGCTTGCACAGCAGCTACCGCAGCCTGAGCATTCGCCTCGGCTTGTGTTTGCGCGGCAAACAACGCAGCCTGCACACCTCGCGCCGCAGTAGCCGTGTTGGCACCGGCCTCCGGCGACTTGCTATGGTCGGACATCCCGACCTCAAACTAGTCTGTATCACACCTTGAACCTGTAGCGTTGCCTCTGCTTCACTGCGCTGTTGCGTGTAGGTTGCGGCTACGTACCAGACAAGGTGTATGAACCAAGGGCTACAATTAATTCATGCTACCGTGAAACATCGCATTCATCTGACTGTCTAAACTTCTTACGTACGTACAAAACTCACATTCTCTCATTCTTCCGAGAATACTCTGCAAATTATGTAAAACCGTCTCCGATAAGATTGACGCTTCGTGGGCTTCCCATCCGACAGTGTGCAGCATGAGCTTCCACGTTGACCAATCATCACATTCCTTTAAAAAGTAATCCCCGTGTGCAAAGGGGCGTTGTGCACAAGGTCTGTCCATCTTCTACTCCACAATGTTTCCTTCTGCATATATATATTTTTTTAAATCATCAAGCGCTCGAAGACGGCCCTAAGAGGTAGTGTTATTGGTATTGTGTGGCCATACCCTGGCAATGTAGGCGAAGGCTGTGTCCTCAGCGTAAGCCGAGTGATGACACCGGTCACGCAGTGACCAGGAGTGCGATACTCCGGTGTGGTAGTGAGAAAAATACGTGATAACACGTAAACACTGGCGCTTAGTTGGCCAACACACACAGATGAATTCCACAGAGAATGCAGGAGTCCAGATGACGGCAGCTTCAAGAGATGAACAGGCAGCTAGGTTACCATCACGATTCGTCGAGATCAACACGAGAGAGTGAGGTACTCGGTCCTACCAGCTCGGTCCTACCAGCAGATATAATACGAATGCTATTCCTCCGCATAATATACGTTACATGCCGAAACGGCACATAGACTACGATTTACGATACAGTGCAGTGCTGCTGAACATTGACTCATACATGGTCATGTGCTAACATTTCCATAACACTCCCCTTCAATGAAAATTGCCCTGAATTGTATCAAACTATAATTTTGACAAACAAACCTAGAAAACGAATCCAATTCGATGTTGAAACAATAAAGTCCAGAAAACAATCAAGTTGGTGATAATAGAAGTAGTTCAAGAGACCACTCCATTCGATGCAACTAAGCAGTTTATTCGATGCTTTAACCAGTAGAAATTGTAACGATGTTTCGTGCCCTTTGTGCATACATTTATGTGCTTGCAAAAGTACTGCTATTGTATCTTGCACAAACCAAATTTACCATAGCCTTCCATCCTACATGGCTCGTTCAACCAGTGATGGTGCGAGGCCGAATGTTGACTATTGAAATAGCAAACTGATTCACACAAATAACAGTTTCACAAAACAACCACACAAACAAAAAACACAGATGTTGATGACACAAACATATAACACACAATGTTGACAACGACTTTTACATCAGAAGTTGCGGATGATGTCCAGTAGCTGCTGGAAACGCGGCTTGGCAAAATGCTTGGTCCCTATGTCGGCGGGGTTGTCGTTGGTGGGGATGTAGTGCGTCGAAATCTTCCCCTCGGTGACCAGCTCGCGGATGTAGAAGTAGCGGAGAGCAATGTGCTTGGTGCGAGAGCTGAACGATCGGTTCCCGAGCGCATGCAGAGTTGCATTGTTGTCGCAGTGAAGTGGCACTTGAAGGAACTGCTCCCCAAACCCAAGCTCCGTCATCATGTTCATGCAGAACACGGCTTCTTTCATCGCGAGTGCCGATGCAACCAGCTCAACCTCCATGGTGGACATGGCAGTCAGGCTTTGAAGGCCCGACTTGAAGCTAATTGGTGCTCTGGCCAACATCATGATGTAACACGACGTCGACTTGCCGTTGTCCGGGTTGTTAGCCCAGTTAGCGTCCGAAAAGGCTGTGAGCTTAAAACCTCCCTTCTTGTACACTATGGTGAAGCTGGTGGACCCCGCCAGGTACCTCAGAATGTGCTTGGCCGCGACCATGTGCACCTTCGACGGTTTTGACATAGCACGAGAGAGCTGGCTCGAGCTGTGCATTATGTCATACCTGAGGACAGAAGACAGGTACATGACCGTGCCGGCGATCGCTTGGTACCGTTGCGTCTCCTCGGCGTTGAGCAGTGTCTCCTCCGGCTGCTTAGTGGAGAGCTCGGGTCCGTAACCAGGGGTCGGCGTTGGCTTGCAGTTCGCGAAGCCGAACCGCTCCAAGGCGGACTTGGTGTATTCCTCCTGGTCTATTGTGAGTGTCTTCTCCGCCCGGTTCCGGGTGACCTGTAGCCCAAGTACACGCGACACATCGCCCATGTCGGTCATCTTGAACCGGTCCATTAGTTGTGTCTTGATCTTCTCGATCACTTCGATGTTACCACCAATCACGAGTAGATCGTCCACGTAAAGTGTGAGGATGATGGTGACACCGTTGTGCTTGTAAATGTATACGCACGTGTCAGATTTCAGCGGGACGAAACCGATGATCTTGAGGACGGGGTCAATGGTGTGAAACCAGTTCCCGGGGCTTCGTGCTAGCCCGTAGAGGCTTTTCTCCAGCCTCATGACTAGAGGACCTCCATCCTTGTCCTTGGTCTCATATCCAGGGGGTTGCGCGACGAACACTTCCTCTTCAATGTCCGCATACAGGAAAGCTGTCTTGACATCAAGCTGAATGACTTCCCAGTCCATTTCCACAGCTATAGCAAGCACCATCCGAACACTCTGCAGCCTGCAAACCGGAGCGAACGTGTTGCCGCAGTCTAGCCCATGTACTTGGTTCCAGCCTTGCGCGACCACCCGCGCCTTGTAGGAATTATCGGCCTTACGCTTCAGAACCCACTTTGAGTTGATGATCTTCTGTCCCGGAGGAACAGTAGAGCGCGGAACGAGCTTGTAGACCTTGAGTTCATGCAGGCTGTCCATCTCCTTATCCGCAGCAGCGCGCAAAATGAAGCTTCCGGTGTTTTCATGGCGTCGTAGAACGATTTAGGGATTCCCGGCTGCATAGTCTGCACAGCATATGCGTACTCTGCGAACCGAGGCATGTCGTCCTTGTGGGCGACGTCCTGATACTCCCCCATCGTGGAGTATGCGAAATTTAGGCGTCGGAGTTCGCTGACAGTCCTGGCGTTAGGTGTACTAGCAGTAGCTCTGGTAACAGCCGGTGTAATCGCGCGGCTTCCGCGCGACGCAGACCCACCTCGCGAAGAACCACCACGCGAAGCAGATCCGACAAGCAAAGATCCCGATGGCGAAGCACCCGATGGCGAAGCACCGGATGGCGAAGCACCGGATGGCGGAGGACCCTGCTCGGCAGGGCTTACTCCCCCAGGCGGAATAGATGGAGTAGTGGCTGCAGTATCAGTGCCAATGTCGCGGTTGGTGACATCATGGATTTGCCCTATAAGTGTAGTTACTAACGGATCTGCAGCGTCTATGTTAGGAGAAGGCCCATGGATGTCTATGTTAGACGTGTGGTCGCGCACATCCCTTACCAGGTCGTCTCCTTCGTCATACGTAAAATCTCCGTCGTCAAAGCCACCGACCTCCAGGCGAGGCAGTGCTGAGGGCGTCTCAATGAAGACGACGTTTCGACTCTCCCTCACACGCTTCGTCGCCGGGTTGTAGATCCGGTAAGACTTGCTGTCCGTGCTGTACCCAACCAGGCGTCCTTCCCAAGCACGCGACTCCAATTTCTTGGTGTGGGTTTCTACATGCACAAACGACCTAGCCCCGATCACCCGAAGGTTCCCGAGGTAAGCATCCTTGCCGTAGAGTGCCTTGTAGGGCGTACCGTTGCTCAACGCCGCATGTGGGACCCGGTTGCTTAGGTAGACTGCCGCCTGCATCAACTCCCCCCAGAGAAAACTCGGGAGACCCGAATCAGTAACTAGACAGCGCACGATGCCAGCAAGCGTCCGACCTGCCCGCTCGTTCGCACCGATCTGCTGTGGGGTGTTGGTAGACGCAAACTCCAACTGGATTCCAATGTCGAGACAGTACTGGCGGAACTCCGAACTCGTAAACTCTGTACCTTTGTCCCCCTTCAGCCGGACCAAGCGCTCTTTGGACGGAATCACAACGGCCTTGTTGAACAGCTCGAGGGAGTCAACGGTGTTTGTCTTGCTCTTGATGAGGAATATCTCCTTCCACTTCGTCAGTTGGTCAACAAACTTGGTGACGAAAGCGTAACCGCCCAGTGCTAGAGGGCTGATAGGCCCCATGGTGTCTACGGTGACAAGCTCAAAAGGTCGTTCCACGTCATATAATGCTCGCTTCGGGTGGGGTTGTTGCTCACTTTTGCCGAAGGGGCAGACGTCGCACGGCGTCAGGTCACCTTTGTAGTCAACGCCGCTGCACGGCGTCTGCCGCAGAACATTCATGCTGTTGCGATTGACATGCCCCATGCGACGGTGCCACAGGTCGGCCGATACCACCTTCAAGGCAGCACCGTCGTTAGGCTTCACGGAGACCCCTGCACGGCCCTCCAGCTCAACTTCGATGGAGCACATGGTCTTCCTGGTCGCTTCGTCAACACCCAGGTTCTTCATCGGCAGGACAAGGTCGTCTTTCTCCAACCGCGGGTTGTCCGGGTAGAACAGCGAAGCCATTCCTCCCAGCATTGCCTGAGAGACGGAGAAGAGGTTCGTCCCCAGCCCAGGCACGACGATTGCTCGGAAGGAGAAATCCCGCTTGTTCCCACCGTCATCGGCAATGGCGCCGTTGATAGTGCCGGCAGCTACCCCGTGTAGGATGTGCTGGCCAGCCGCGACGATTTCGTGGGGAACCTGAAGAGATTCGTAGTCTCGCATCAAGGCAAGCAGTCCTGGAGTAAGCTCCGGGTCTACGAAGTTGTAGGACGCTCCGCTGTCCACCAGCATACGGATGACGGAACCATCGGTGAGAAGCCCACCCCCACCATACAGGTCGGGAGTGGTCGCCATGAGCGCTCGGAAGATCCCTTCCGATAGACGGTGGTTGGTCGGTGACTCCGCCGGAGCAGACGCAGGCGCCGCCGGCGCGTCGGCGAGCCCCGCGGTGATCACCCCAGTACAGGGGGGCGGCGCGGCCGCCGCTGACACCGCGTGGAACGAGTACCTGAAAGTGTTCTGTGCCGGGGAAGAAAGTGGGGCCATGTGGGCGCTCCCGACGTGAGCGAAGCTAGCGTCGCTCACCGGTTGTTGAGGGGCTGCAGCCAGGTGTGCGCTCCCGACGGGAGCGAAACCACCATGGACCGGTGTCTGCAGAAGCGCCAGGCGCGCAGATAGCGACTGGATCTCCTTTTGCGCCTTGCACTCGTTGTCGCTGTGCGTGACGGTCTTGTGGTAGGAGCACCATTTTGGAGAAGGGTCGCTGCCGCTACCCTTCTTGCCCTTCTTTTTCCACGACGACTTTCCTGTCTTCGGCCTAATTTTCTTGGCCGGGGCAGGGCAGTCTCGCTGGAAGTGACCGTAAGCCTTGCAGTTGTGGCACTGATCCGTACTTGTTGCAGCCATCGCCGCTCCGCGGCCGACCACCGCAGGACCCGACGATTTCCTCGACTGCGCGTCGATGAAGTAGTTTGTAGCCGTCTTCTTCAACGCCTCCACGTCCGGAAACGGGCTCCGGTAGTGCATGTCCTGGAGGAATCGGTACTCCGAGGAGTGCGTAAGTGCACTAAGCACCAAATCCTCGTAAGATTCATCGGTGGTGGGCTCCCCCATGTCGTCGAGGCGAAGCTTGAGGTCGTCCATGTTAGCCAGGAAGTCGATGACGTTCTGGCCAGGCCGGAGCTTCGCGGCGTGGAGCTGTGTCTTGCAGACCCGACGGGATTCCTTTGTGTTGCCGTCGAAACGCTCCTTGAGGGCCGCCCACGCCGCTGCCCCGTCACCCATCTCACCCCCAGACTTCGCTTGGAAAGGCCTGGTGGTGATGTTTGCCGACCCGGTAGTGGAGAAGTAAACCAGCGATTATAGCTGGTTGTTGCGGGCTTTCCATGTCGCCGTTGCTACAACAGCATCAGTGTCCGTACCCACGGGGCACGGCTCCCCGTCGAGGATCTTGAGAAGTTCCTGTGAATGGAACCCCACAGCCTGGCGAAACTTCGCCTGCCATTCCCTGTAATCCCGTTGCTCTTTGCAAAGGCCCACGGATTCAAGGGTGCGTTTTAACGCGTTGAACGACGATTCCGCCATCGCTTCCCGACCCTAACCAGGGACCGGGGCTACGCGCAAGGCGCGCAGGCTTTACCCACACGTATAACGCCCCGAGTACCGGAGTGAGCTCGACGCGCAAGGGACAGTGCAGGGTGTTAATTTGCTACACGGATGTAGGCCTTGCAGGATTGCAGCCCTGAAGCTCACAATCCACGTCTTCCGGACACTCTCCAGTATCCGCCCAGACGTCTGTGCTCCGCGAGACACAGGTACAACCTACCACAGTTGACTAAGCTGCGGTGTGTGGCGTCGGAGGCGTCAACTCCGGCAACGTCCTGCAGGCACACGGGTCAGATGCACTGCTCAGACTTGTCGAATCCTCAATCTTACACACGCACCGCGAACCGGTACGAGAAAAATGGTCTTGGATGTAGACAGCACCTCGCGTGACGCCGCACGCGCAGGTAACGTGATGCGATTCACGTTGTATGGGACTGCCGCACCGGATGCAAACAGCCCAGTCAGATCCTCACCCTTAACACACGCTACCAAGTCGGCACTCAGCAGGTGGAAGGTGTCTTGGACAGACTACGCCTCGCATACGACACGCGCAGGCGATTTAGGGAAATCGATTTGAACACACGCGGAACACCAGAGCGGTGCTCTGCACGCGCAAACCAACAACCCTGCACAACTCTATTCGCCGACCGGAATCAACGCCTAGATGTTATGCTCCCGAATGCTTTACACACAGCAGTATCGTACCGAATGTGCAGCCGAGAACCCAGGTGATCAATCCGGATCCAAATAGCAGCCGGGTTGACTCAGTGTAGACCTCCAACAGGAAGCAGACTCCAGCAGAAGAGACCTTCGCGAACAAAATGTGTACGCACACTACTCGCCACGCTCACGAGGCGCATAACCTGTTATTGGTATTGTGTGGCTATACCCTGGCAATGTAGGCGAAGGCTGTGTCGTCAGCGTAAGCCGAGTGATGACACCGGTCACGCAGTGACCAGGAGTGCGATACTCCGGTGTGGTAGTGAGAAAAAGACGTGATAACACGTAAACACTGGCGCTTAGTTGGCCAACACACACAGATGAATTCCACAGAGAATGCAGGAGTCCAGATGACGGCAGCTTCAAGAGATGAACAGGCAGCTAGGTTACCATCACGATTCGTCGAGATCAACACGAGAGAGTGAGGTACTCGGTCCTACCAGCTCGGTCCTACCAGCTCGGTCCTACCAGCAGATATAATACGAATGCTATTCCTCCGCATAATATACGTTACATGCCGAAACGGTACATAGACTACGATCTACGATACAGTGCAGTGCTACTGAACATTGACTCATACATGGTCATGTGCTAACATTTCCATAACAGGTAGCTCGAGTATCCCTTCGATTAAATTCAAAATGGAGGGCAATGGCCACTGCAGTGATCCCCGTTTGTCAAGTATTGACTTTCCGAGGGCTCAAGTAGCGCCGGAAGGAACCGAACCACGAGGGATAATCGTTCCTGTTTTGAGCAGATGCACGTATCGGGATTCCTGGTTGTTTGAATGAATTTTGTGCTTTATGATCAACTACTATTGTACGTACGCTGATACGAATGGTGAACGAGAAGCAAGATCCGTAGCGTTGTACTGCTGTAGAATGAAAATGCAGATACACATACATGCCTAATAATCCTGATCATACGTCTTTATTCCGTGGCAATTATTTTCCTGAGGTACATTCACGCAAGGACCTACGAACTCCCCCAATCAAGATTCGGGCCATTTCGACAAAAAGGACCGCACAAGCGCGCCAGGTACCATATTCCACAAAAAAAAAACTCAGACTTCAGGAAACTTGCGCACGTAACCAAGTACTACTGCAAGAAGACTGGACTTTGATACGTGCGAACCGATATGCCTATTTTATAGTCACTAATATTGGGCGATTGCAGTCAGTCAGCTCACAGTCCTGCAATTTGCACGTAAACAAAATTCGTCCCCGATATATATGTGGATGGTTTGTTATATATACCCTGGTAAATACCAGGCCCCTCGTCGTGGGAAACTCTTATATCGAGCCTGTGGCCAACATTGTTACGACCGTGTACGGCAGGGGTTCACGATCAATCGTTGCCAAACAACCCAAGAACACCCAAATACCCATCTGCGAGACCTAGGCACGGGGGGATGTAGTAGACTCAAGTGAAATACAACATGGAATAACTAATTTATATATATACATAAATACATACATACATACATACTTAGATCACAACCCCTGAGCGTGCTCGGTTGGTGCATCCCTGGCCTCTCAGAGCTCCCACTTTCAAACCGCCTCCTTTTATTACTTGCCGGACCTTTCCAGCAATTCTTTGTTTTCTCGGTCCTTTCTTCCTTTTTTCTTTTTTTTGTTTCGTGTGCGTGCGTGTTCTCCGACCACGGCATCGCGGGAGGACCCGGCACCGTCGCGAGTGCCAGCGGGTGCTGGCGGGTAGAGGGGGGGTTGCAAGGAGCGCGGTCGCCGCTTTCGTGCCTAGGCGTCGCGTGTGCCTCGAGACACGACGAGGGATGCATGAACGGGCTTTGTCTGGCTTCGATTTATGATTGTTGATAGAGTATGTACGAATTTATAAAGGTCGATCGGGAGGGCAAGATAATATTCAAGCTGTGCTTATTTTTGGGACCATGCTGAAGTTGAAAGAGGGAGGTGTGCAGTTTGAACACCAACATTATCGAGCTCGCGAACGACGGCCACGGTGAGCACCGGGCTTCACGCGGGGCGGGCGACGGGGCTGATTGTGGCAGAGAATGGTAAAAGCTTTACCCGGACCGAATCGGTAGCGAGGTGGTCGCGAGAGGGGCGGGCGGCGTACGAGGCTGAGAGAGAAGCTCTTCTGTGCGATTTTTTCCAGTAGGCATTGATTTTTTCATTTTCTTCTTTTTGACTGGGTGTAAGGTGTTCCAATCAGGCAGAAAAATATTACACGAGAGAGGACGGGGATTTTTTTCCTTTCCCAGTTTTCGGTTTCATTTTCATTGTTTTTGCTGCTGTGCCGTGCTGTGCTTTCGCTTTCTTCGTACATACAGTACAGACACAGATCATATCGAAAGAAGAAATAAGTACAGACAGTAGTAGTACCCTACCTGGGGTATGTATGTACGTACGTACGACATCCGCGACGCGAAGCGTATATTATATTATGTGGCATCCAAGCTGACGTCGGAGCTGTTTTTTCGTGAAGCATGGCGGCGGGACTCTTGGCATCATCAAGTCGACGGTTTGCAATTACGTTCCTTGAAAAACTAAACTCAATCGTGGACCTCTGTTCGCTTCGCATAATTTGATGTACTTTTTTCCTGTCTGAGCGAGCGTAGCGGCCGGCGTAGGCCGCCCGCGGAGCGAAGCGCCTTGTACATTCATACATACATACATACATACATACATACATACATACATACATACATACATAGAACTACATACTTAGATCACAACCCCTGAGCGTGCTCCGTTGGTGCATCCCTGGCCTCTCAGAGCTCCTACTTCTAAACCGCCTCCTTTCATTCCTTGCCGGACCTTTCCAGCAGTAGTTTGTTTTCTCGGTACTTTTTTCCTTTTTTCTTCTTTCGTTTCGTGTGCGTGCGTGTTCTCCGAGCACGGCATCGCGGGAGGACCCGGCACCGTCTCGGGTGTCAGCGGGTGCTGGCGGGTAGAGGGGGGGTTGCAAGGAGCGCGGTCGCCACTTTCGTGCCTACGCGTCGCGTGTGCCTCGAGACACGACGAGGGATGCATGAACGGGCTTTCTTTGTCTGTCTTCGATTTATGATTTTTGATAGAGTATGTACGAGTTATGAAGGTCGTTCGGGAGGGCAAGATAATATTCAAGCTGTGCTTATTTTTGCGACCAGGCTGAAGTTGAAAGGGGGAGGTGTGCAGTTTGAACAACAACGTTATCGAGCTGGCGAACGACGGCCACGGTGAGCACCGGGCTTCACGCGAGGCGGGCGACGGGGCTGGTTGTGGCAGAGAATCATAAAAAAGCTTTACCCGGACCGAATCGGTAGCGAGGTGGTCGCGAGAGGGGCGGGCGGCGTACGAGGCTGAGAGAGAAGCTCTTCTGTGCGATTTGTTTCTTTTCTTCTTTTCGACCGGGTGTAAGGTGTTCCAATCAGGCAGAAAAATATTACACGAGAGGGGACGAGGATTTTTTCCCTTTCCGAGTTTTCGGTTTCATTTTCATTGATTTTGCTGCTGTCTGTGCCGTGCTGTGCTTTCGCTTTCTTCGTACATACAGTACGTACAGACTTAGCGCACATCGAAATAAAAAAATATGTACGGACAGTAGTAGTACCCTACCTGGGGTATGTACGTACGTACGACATCCGCGACGCGAAGCGTATATGTGGCATCCAAGCTAACGTCGGAACTGTTTTTTCATGAAGCATGGCGGCAGGACTCTTGGCATTATCAAGTCGCCTGTTTGCAATTACGATCCTTTAAAAAACTAAATCCAATCATGGACCTCTGTTCGCTTCTCATGATTCGATGTACTTTTTTCCTTCCTGAGCGAGCGTAGAAGGCGGTGTAGGCGGCCCGCGGAGCGAAGCGCCTGGTACATAAATACCTACATACATACATACATACATACATACATAAATACCTACATACATACATACATACATACATACATACATACATACGTACATACATACATACATACATACATACATACATATAACTACATACTTAGATCACAACCCCTGAGCGTGCTCGGTTGGTGCATCCCTGGCCTCTCAGAGCTCCCACTTCGAAACCGCCGACTCACATTACTTTCCTGACCTTTCCTGCGGGTCTTTGTTTTCTCCATCTCTCTTGGCACCTTCGGTCCTTTGTTCCTTTTCTCTTATTTCGCCTCGTGCGCGTGCGTGTACTCGGCGCACGGCTCCCGGCGCCGTCGGAGGTATCAGCGGGTGCTGGCGGGTAAAGGGAGGGTTGCAAGGAGCGCGTCGCCGTTTTCGTGCCTAGGCGTTGCGTGTGCCTCGAGACACGAGGGAAGCATGAATGGGCTTTGTTTGGCCTCCTGGTGTAAATCGGGTTGTACGATGTACGAGTATTTAAGGGTCGTTTCGATACGCAAAAACATATTCAAGCGGTCTTTATTTTTGCGTCGAAACAAAAAATCACAGAGAGAGCGACTTAGTCGAGCACCAACTTTTTCGAGCTGGCGAACAAGGGCCACGGCAAGCACCGGGCTTCATGCGAGGCGGTCGACGGGGCTCACTGTGGCAAAGAGGGAGGAAAGCTCGGACCGAATCGGTTGCGAGATGGTTGCGAGAGGTGCGGGCGGCGTACGAGCCTGAGAGAGAAGCTTTTCTGTTCGATTTTTCTCTTTTTTCCTCTTGACAAGTGAGAGTAAGATGTTCCAATCAGGCAGAAAAAAATTACACGAGAGGGGGCGGGGATTGTTTTTTTTTTTGAGTTTTTTTGTTTAATTTTCATTGTTTCTGCTGTGCTGCTGTGCCGTGCTGTGCTTTCTCTTTCGTACATACGAGTACGGACATATTAAATAGAGCATACCAGGTATCGAAAGAAGAAATAAGTATCCTACCTGTGGTATGTACGTACGTACGACATCCGCGACGCGAAGCGTATGTATGTGGCTTCCGAGCTTTTTTTTCTTCAAGCATGGCGGCGGGACTCTTGGCAATATCAAGTCGCCAGTTTACAAATACAATCACAAAAAAACTATATCAATCATGGACCTCTGTCCGCTTCGCAAAATCTAATGTACTTATCTTCCTCAGCGAGCGTAGCGGGCGGCGCAGGCCGCCCG
This sequence comes from Nereocystis luetkeana, assembly GCA_031213475.1. Taxonomy (NCBI): domain Eukaryota; class Phaeophyceae; order Laminariales; family Laminariaceae; genus Nereocystis; species Nereocystis luetkeana. Next base: position 2,162,625 of record JARUPZ010000039.1, read on the forward strand.
CGAAGCGAAACGCCTTGTACATACATACATAGGTGAGGCATAACCATGCCCCACATTATATATAATTATTGAATGCTCACAGTGTTTAGGTTCTAAATGTTCAGTTCTGCTGAGAGCAAAAAATCTACTTCGTCGCTGTCGAGCCCCACAAAAGTCAAATCACATCAGGAGTTCGTAATCATCTGCTTAAACAAAAACTCAGGAATTCCGATGATAAGTAATGACATTGTGTAATTATACTTACAAACTAAAAAATTTGCTGCATCAGGCTGTAGGGTGGGCTGCCTGTGATGAACACGGTCCCACCATTTAGTTAATGCCAGGCCATAACAGTGCACTCCTCCTACAGCACCGTGGATGAAAGCCCACGCCCGCACCCAGCTATTATTGCGCATCTTCGTACGTCGTCACCTTATCCGGGCACTGCCTGAGACTCTAGTTTTTCCACCTCAGTAAGAAACTCCGACAAGGTTCCCAAAAACCCCTGTGGGTGCATTTTTTTTTTTGTTTTTTGCGCCCCGGAGAGCGAGCAGGAAACCCCTGTCCACACATACTCATCAAGTTTTCGTGTACCGGTTCGAACCCAGTTCGTTTCTTCCACCTTAGTCGGGCCTGTCTCTGACCGTCATTAAAGTGTGGTTTACTCCGAAGATGTAGGCACCAGAGTCTAGATATTATCTCCCCCGACTCAAGTAGTGTGGGATTTGAACCCACTAAGGGTCATTCTTGTCGGAGGTCTTTTTTAAATATTTTCGACATTTATTTTGTTTCACGCAATTTTTCAATCTTCCATATTACCCTGTTTTTTTATTGGGAATATTGGAATGTTAACGAACTTGATATTTTTGCTTCTTCTGGCGAATTTCACGAATAGTGAGAGAACGCCTCCGTAAATTAATACATATCTCCAATTAATTCTTATCGAAGAGTTTTCTTTCCAAAGATTCGACATTTTCGCGCAATTTTCAATCGTTCAAAATTTCCTGTTTTTTTACAAAAATATTGGAATGTTAACGAACATGATATTTTTGCTTCTTCTGGAGAATTTCACGAATTATTATTAATAGTGACAGAACGCCTCCGCATACTGATAGATATCTCCAATTCTTATCCGAGAGCTTTTCCCCCAATTTTTCGACATTTATTTGTTTCGCGCAATTTTTCAATCTTCCAGATTTTCCAGTTTTTTTTCTCAAATATTGGAATGTTAACGAACTTGATGTTTTTGCTTCTTCTGGAGAATTTCGCGAATAGTGACAGAACGCCGCCGTATATTGATACGTATCTACAATTATTATTCCCAAACTTTGGAAATTATGGACATAAACCCTCTCCGATAAGAATAAATAAGCCTAAAACCCCACATACTCTCCCCAGCTTGGCTCAGTACACGAGTCACCCTACTACCCATCTGGGCGTTGGCCCGTGGGTGCAGTTCTCAACGCCTTTTTCAACGATACTCGAACCAACACGACCCACCGGCCTGGATCGCCCCGAACTGCATTTTTCTTCGTGCGCACTGCTATATATACCTACGCGTTGCACGCGATCGCGGAACTGGGAACAACTGTGGACCGTTACTTTAAGAGTAGCATTCCGCTTGGACTTTTTTTCGAGACGAAGGGGGGGTATCACCAATATAAGCTAAAAGCGGCGGCTGTAGGCGTTGTAATATTAATTAGATTTTAACTCCTTTCTTCCTGCGAAAAAGGTAAGCAGTGGAGAAAACAACGTTGGAGCGGCCAGCTTCTTCGGTTCGTGATGAATATGTCAAGTTTGATGGACTCAAACGCTGTCTCTCCTCCTCAACAGCAACCAAACGCACGTACGCTATATATATATAAATAGAGGGAAGCACAGCTAAAGGTACAGCAAAAACAATATGGATATATTTATTTTCCGCATATTATTTGTTTTTTGCTCCAAACGCGATTGTTGTTGATGTACGTTGGGTTGCTGATGTTGTTGAAGAACAGGTACGTACGTACCTGGTATAGCATTCGGGCCCGTCAAAATGTGAAATATTTTACGACCTACAGAAAATCGGCAGTAGTTCAACGTTTTTTCTCAACTTCTTTCCTTTTTTAGTCAAGTTGTAAAATCCAGTGTTGTTGTTGTTGGAAGTTGTTGGACGAACGACGTGATGATGATGCTGTTGAGTTGAAGCATCCGCATTTATTTTGGTTCGCTGCGCCCGGCCACAAAAACGCAGTGCCAATGGCATACACCCATTCGATTGATGTTTCGAAATTATATATCCATAAAAAAGTCGACGATTGTTTGGCTTCATTTTCTTTCACATTGTTTCTCAATAATACAAAAGGTAATACCCTCACCCTACTTTCCCACCCCCTCCCAGCGTGACTCAAATTCGAGGTCACATGATGGGCGCTCGTAACCCCTCACCACCACGTACGTCGTACGCGGGTCGAGCCTTGGTTATTGCCGGGGGAAATACCTTAATCTTTCTAGTTTTCTTCCCTCTTGGACTCGCACGGAATTTTTCGAACTAGCGCTCCGGGCGTATTAACGGCCGTTTTCTGCATTATTAATTATTATTATCCACAAATAAAATGATATGAAGAAAACGCCTTGACTGGACTCGACAATATACTGTACCTTTCTAGTAGCAATCACAAGGTCTAGCCACTACAACGCCTCAGGGGGCTCAGACGTTGTTTTGTCTGTTGTATAGCCTTGCTTCGCAGTTCCCATGAAAGTATAGATTGGCTATATTTTCAACTTGCTTGTTGTCGTTAGTTATTGTCGTCCGGTTGTGGTGAATTGTGTTAGTTGTCTAGTCTCTTGAGCGGTCGATCTGAGTCAATGCAGCTTATTATCATATATATATAGTTGGGTCCGACGCACATACATGGGGAGCACAGTTCGAGGAGATGTTTATGGTTTGACAGACGCGCTGTCTGGTAGAGCGGATGTATGTGCGAGGGACGACGTATATCTGTGCCATCATCGTGTACGGGTGTACGGCGTATCGTACATCGTGGTATGCATCTGCATACATACCTATATACACATGTGATAACATACACCCTGGTATATTTTATAATATTGTGCCCGGCGGCTTTGTTGTGGTCTGCGTACGTACCCACTATTATCAGAGAGCTTTTATTCTAATTTTCGACATTTTTTTCGCGCAATTTTTCAATCTTCCATATTTTCCTGGTTTTTTTTTCCCGAATTTTGAATGTTAGAGTGTTTGCCTTTTTCTCCTTTTGCCTCTCCAAAAATTCTCCCAAGGTAACTTGTTGAGGTAAATTTCTGAAAAAACGCGAAAAAGTACTTCTGCGAAGTCAGGATTTCATCAAAAATTGCGGTAATTTTTGGCTCTCTGTCTCATTGGCCTACACGCACCGAGCATTATCCCGACGCAGAACGCATCATCTCAAATCTCGAAGGATCAAAACACTGAGCATCTTCCATACCACCATGCTGCTTGCTGTACGCATCACGACAACCGCTGGGAGCACAGAGGCTCGAGAGGTGTAGCTTGAGTATAGCGCGCACGAGCGGCGTTGGATTGTGCCAGCGGGCCGCCGCCGCTGCTACGTAGGGTACACGCGTTCGCCTACTTGGTGACGACGTGGAAGATGCTTCGTTCCAAAAAAGGACTCGCGATCACACTCGTACTCGTACTCGTACTCGTGCTCGCACAGAGCGCGACAGGTCGTGTATCATTTCGATTCCACGACACTGGAGCAGCAGCAGCAGCGGCGGCGGCGGCGGCAGCGGTGGCCGCGACAGTGGCGGCAGAGTGGAGCCCGCCGGCGCTGTGGCGTGCGTAGGCCGAGCGCAGCAGGAGCAGGAGCAGCAGCAGTAGCAGCAGCAACAGCAGCAGCAGCAGACAATCCAAAAAGGGAAGCTGGTTGGTGCTGATGCTGGTGCTTGCTGGTGCTGGTGCTGACGCTGTTCATTTTTGTTGCTCAAGCTGCCTCTAGCTGCGGCTAGCGCTTGCTAGCTTCCGCTTGCTGTGCTGCTGCTTGAAGTCGTGGGCTGGCAGTGGTGGCACTGCTGTCAACTCTGCCGCCGAAACGTTGCTGGGCTGCCGTTGCTACTGCCAAGCTGTATTTTAGTTTCTCGTTTTTTGTTTTGGCGCGTTTGCCTCACTTCCCCCCTTCCCTCCTTAATTTCGGAGGCGTCGCCTGCAGGAGGATTTTATTTGTTTTACCTCACTCCCAAACACACCGAAATCAGGAAGGGAAGGAAATTCACTTTTTTTAGCGCAAGTAATTTTTTTTCTTTTTCACCTTTGTCGCAAACACTCTCTTGGAATGTTAACGAACTTGATATTTTTGCTTCTGGAGAACTTCACGAATAGTGACAGAACGCCTCTGTATATATATACATATCACCAATTATTTCCAAACTTTGGAAATCTTGGAAAAAACGCTCTCCGATAAGAATGAGCCTAGCTAGAAATCAATTTACTCGTCTGTTTGAGTCTCATTGTTCGTGTACTCATACGTGTAGCAAAAGTGTATTACTTTAACATTGGATAGCGGAAAGCGCGAGAAAGCGTGTGAGTATCGATGGAAATCGACAAGCGGTGAGAATGTTGAACCCTATGTATGATAAAAATGAAGACACGAACCTGGGGGCAGGAGGGCCGAGACCTGTGAACACGGCTTGGTGTCCAAAACATATCTATCTGAGGGTGAAACCTCCCACCAGGGTACCGAGCAAAAGCGGCGAATAATATAAAAAAACGAACGAACTGAATTCTCCGTCGGGAACATGTGCAGGAGCATGTATGTGCAAATAAATATATATTAATATGCCCCTAGACACCCTTATTTTTTAACACACTTTGTTTCCCCATCACTGCTGAAGTTCGTATTGGTGTCGACTGGATGCTTGATAATTTTTTCGCCACTCCAGGTACATAGCAGGTACGTGTACATTTTTCCTCCTATATAATAATTAGTCGCACTTATTTCCTTTCTCTCTTCCGAATGGTCGTAGCTTAGAATCAGGCCACATAGCAAGACCCACCCCCCCCTTCTCCTACGCGGTTCGAGCCTTTCATTTTCATCATGAGAAAACCTCAGCCCATTCTTCCCCCATCGACTCGCGGCGAAATAAATGCACCTGTCCGCGTACGTACGTGCTCCCTGTAGTAAATACTACATACAATAAGCAGAAATTATTAGAGATACTGAAGATGGTCGCGTCTGAATCGACGAAACAGCTCTTCTAGCCCTTTTCGAGGGTGGTTGCAGTAGACCGCCGACGCGACCGTCTGGTATATATCGAGATATAAGGTATTATTAAGTAGTATATAACGTTTTAGATTGTGTGATCCTCGCGAGCCTTTCTCGCAGCCATCCCGTCCAACATTTTGTGAAGAGCATGTTAAGTACCTGTCAACGCCGTAAGGGGGTACCCAACTATTACTGATCACTTCAATAGTAGTTTACATACCCTGGGAGTTAGTATTGTAGGGACATCATGGGGGGGGGGAGGTTACAAGCAGCTCCGTTCGGAGATCGTTGTCGGCATATTGGCTGTCATTGTTTTAGTATTATGCGCCAGACCATCACCATTCGACGGAATAACACCATGCGTAATGTTACGGGGTCTCTGGCGTAAGAGGCACAATTGAAGGACCCCAAACACACACAACGAACTCTCCAACTCTAGCAACAGTGGTGACTTGTGAGATAGGTTATGGATCGGGTACAAACAGCTCATGAGGTTTAGGGTCAGGATGAGGAAAGCAGCTCAGGCATTAACCTGTTTGAAGGATCGTCGTTCACACTCCGCATCAGATGGAGTAGGATTACAACAACGCTTGCCTTCGATATGCAAATAATAGAGAACACAAGACCAACCTCTAGTCTGGCCACGATCCAACCGAGTCGATACGTGCGCCCGCACGTGTTCCAGAGAGGTAAAGCGTGCTTCTGACGCTAGGGAGAAGGTCTCCCAGGTTTGTAGATGGTAAACTGATTGCTTTGTGCCCAGGTCGATAGCGATGACCAAGGCAACATGTAGGACCACCGAGAGAAGGACCAGAAGGTACGAGGAGTAGAAGTGGCAATCCACAAATTGGGGGAGGGGTCGTAAATGACGCCGGCCCTGCTGCTACACAACGCGAGTCATAGTAACTCCTGAAACGGTCCAAAACCGTAACATCCCCCCTAGCTATAGCAATCTTCGACTATGACCAAGGGTAAAGAACCGCAATAATATTCTATACCAAAATAATGATCTTGGGGATAGGCAAGAACAAACCGAAAAAGCAAGGGCCATCAGAGGGAAATCCCCGATAAAAAAACCTCACCCTCGTCTTTTCACCGCGAGTTTGAGTGCCTGACCAATATTCAATGATTTATAGTCTCCCTACCACACTCGTTCAACTGTGAACATGTGCAGTGCACTAACGCCTAGGCTTAAATAAACCGCCATTTATGCGTTCCCAGAACGGATCAAAAGTCAACACCCGTGTAATCTGAGTACCCCCAAATCAACAAACAAATAAACGAGGAGGTTACATCATCAACACATCAATTTGCCCACTACGAGGCACAGAGGAGACAACCCCCATACAGAAAAAATACCCAACTGATCTACGCCAGACTGACTCTCTGTTACAAGCGGAAATCACTCAAACTCTCACAAAAACACATATCTTCGAACAGCACCAGAGATATTCACGTCCTCGGCGAAAGCTCACTACCGTTTCAGGTCTGGCACTGCCCCTCACTGAATTACGAAATTAGAACCCCATCAGGCACGGAAAAGTACGCTCCTCCTCAACCTAAACACACAAACATTTACGCAGTCACATCATACACCCAGCACCCCACAAACACTACTACCAGGCACGGAAGAGTACGCCTCCCGTCGCAACCCAGCACACACATTCACTGGAGTGGTGTAGCAAGCTGTGGACGAGCAAGACATCGGGACATGGGAGCTGCGCACGGGCAAGGGAGTTTGAGAGGCAACGGGGCACGGGAAGCGAGGGAATACCGTACGCCAGGTAGAGAGGGGACGGCGCACGGGAAAGCGATGGAACGGCGTAACGGCAAAGCGAGACAAGAGAAGAAACGGCGCACGGGAAAGCGAGGGTCCACTGGGCGTGATGCTCAATAATCGCTCCAGGTCTTAAACTGCTCCACCTCGTGGCGGGTCAGCTCCTCCCGATCCTGGTCGCTGTGGCGTATTCGCCAGTAAGTAGCGGTCTCTGTAATCGTACACCTGATTCTACGGTCTGAGATCGCTACCAAAAGTCTTTCGTAGAGCGACTTCTATCGGAAACAGGGGCAAGGCTGATCCGGGTTGGTGATATCTGAGCCGCTCGGTTGATCTCGGTGACTTCATGCCGTCGCTGGCTTCCGACGAACGCGTCGCCCTCCCCCCGTCAACGAGAATGGAAACGAAAAACGAAGCGAAGGGGAGGAAGAGAACTGGAGAGCCTAACAGTCAAGTCCAGGCTGTAAGACACATGTCAGGGCAAGATCCTCCTTGATGTGTCCTTTTCACGGCCAAAAATTAAAGAGAAAACAACAAAGCGGTAAGGAACAAAATAACTACAATGGACACGAACATACACAGCGAACACGGGACACAGGTAAATTGCTGGACACATGCGACGGAGTACGGGTGTCAGTAAAGGTCATAGCCAGCGCGGTGGGGCGCACGGGCATGCGGGTTTGCAAGAAACACACAAGCAAACAAACGACCGAACTATCCACTAAAGCGAACATAATAATCAACAAGATCAAACATCAGAGCGACCAAACGGACGAACGACAAATAACTAAATAAAAGCAGGCAGCAAGCCCCGTGGCAAGGCTCGGACCTAGAGGGGCCTGGTTGCTGTCTCCCTTCAGCATAGGCGACAGCAAGAATGGTCCCAATAGGTACAGACCCGACTATTCTGTTCATTCACCCCGTCTAAAGAAACAAACAAACGAGCAGACAAATAAATGAAGACGAATCAAAAGGAACCAAAAGAAAAGAAAACAGGTATAAGCGTACCCAACCAATCTGGGCATCCACTCTCTATCCGAGAAATGAAGCGAACACAACGAACACAAAACATACAACAAAAATGTGCTGCGTTCCCAGCGACGCAGAGCCAAGCGTCGCGGGTTTGACGAGTGGCGTACGGCGAAAGCAGCCGATACGCAGACAGGCAAATGATAAGCGAATTTCAAGGTAAGATATATGACGAGTACAGCAGTGAAACACGGGACGTCAGCAAAATAGCAGCTAGCTGGTAAGCACATATATACATGTACGCGGTATACGAGAGTGTGTTAATCTCCTGCCGCCCGCACAGCATGCTCAAATCGGCGGTACAGATCAGCCGAACATATTAGTATTCCAGAGAGACCTTGTTGCTATCTCTGTGCCGGATGGAGACGGCAACAATGGTCCTCCCAGGCTCAGACAAACCCATATGTTATGCATGCATGCGCCAACAAGGTGAGATAGGAAAATCGTAGTGCATCCGGCCGTTCCTGTCTCCCGCTCGCCCGTCGTTGCAGAAACATGTTGCGATGGCGGAACATAGAAAATATTACAAATAAATATCAACTCCAATCAAACCGGGGAAATCGGTACAACCAGCAGCAGAGCAGCAAAATGAGATAAACGCAAATATCAGCACCGATACAAGCGTGAAAATCAGTATAATAACCAGCTGAAGCAGAGTAAGATGTTAAGAGCGACTCACACCTGTAACAAATAAGCGGATCGACAACTAATTGTATTCCAGGTGGCAAGTGCATACACTGGATACGCTCAGCAGCTATACGCCCACAAAATATACGAAGTAAAATTGTAGACAGCATACTAACAGACCGTGTAGGTAGGACAGGCACAGACCTCGTGGAACTTCGTCTCTGTCTCCCACGACGGGTGAAGAGACAACCCCACTCCCACGAGGCACAGACCTATCTCTTCTATACTATATTTGACAAATAAATACAGGTAGGAGAGGCACAGACCCTGTGGAGGCTCGGATCAAATACCGTAACCACGTCCCCACAAGGCACAGACCTATCTCCAAAAAACAGAACGTATGCTAGGTAGTAGGTAGGATAGGCGCAGGCCCTTGTGGAGGCTCGGTTCAAGACCATAACCATGCCCGCCCACACAAGGCTCAGACCCATCACCAATGAAAACAAAACGCATCCCAGATAGGTAGGATATGTGCAGACCTCGTGGACGTTCATCATGGTTGTCTCCCACAACATAAAGTACAACACTCCCACGAGGTACAGAAATATCTCTTTCAATCGATCGCAAAACAAGCGCGCTCCAGGCACGGCCTATCTCTCCTTTCCGATACTCGGAAGGCATAAAAGTACAGCGCGACAGCAAGGGGAAACTAAGCATGACAACAAAAAACAACAACGTACTATTAATAGGTACGAGTTTTCTTTTTGTTGTTGTTGTTCTCACATTAACTCACAATTCAATGCAGTCCGTGGTCGCAGGACAGGCTCCAATAACTCTGGAGTGGAAGAAATAATACCTCAAGTAAAAACAGAGGCAAACAAAAAAAAAAAAAAACATACGCACTCCACCACTGCGGACACCAGGTAAGCAAAAAGGAGACTATTAATAGCAGACAAAAACCTAAAAAAGAAGATGAAGCGATGAAAAAAAACAAAAAAAAAAAAACACAGGAGCAGATAGCAAAAAAATGCATAAATTAAAAGGCAAAACGGGCCATACTAACAAAGACACAAAGAAGTACAAACGGGAATGAAAGAAAAATGAAAAAAAAGAAGGGACAAAAAAAAGCGAAAATCACGGGCGGGGGGGAAAGAAAGTACGAAAGGCAGGCACTGGAGCATACAGACACGCAAAGTTGCCCAGATGGCACCATGCTAGTACCAGGTGTCAGGTACCCGATTGTTGTAGATTTCGCGCGTATTTTCCGCCGAGTACATTGTCTCAATGTAATTCCTTGGCGTCACACCAAAAGTGAACCTCAACTTTTTTATCAGGTTTTCCTTATTGGCCCACACTGTACTTGAGTAAAAATGGCAAGTACTTCGTACATTGACGAAATATAGCAAAATATCTCCACAATCACAATCGATTTAAATAAAACACCTGTAACACCTTTCACTCTTAGTAGTTAATTCTAATCAAAAATAAAACACCAGGTACACACCACAGCAGTGGCCTACATGAAAAATAATAATCGACTCTCGACGCCAGCTTCCACGCCAGTCAGACAAATAGTTCCTGACACATAACTCGAGAAAACATACCAGGTACATGGTAACTTCACGACCACGTGCATATAAATTTACGCACAACTCGTACCAGGCATACACAAATAACACAAATACATTTAACTCACAATGTACTTCAGTGTTAATATACGGATAACCCCCTTCTCCTAAACTTTCAGATTGCGCGCAAATCCGAGCCAATGCACCACCACGTTTTTATCACTCTCATATTATGATATGAAAAAAAAAACCATCATCATATTATGATAAAAAAGAAACCCCACTTGCATCGAACAAACAAACGCCAAACAATGCGACTAGCCCCCGCCGCCACTTGCGCAATCTACGACACCCGGTCGCACCACCAGCGAACATAACGGGTACGTCTAACAAACAGCAACAAACACACACACGTTACTGCGACCATTTAACTCCCCCCCACTGACTCCCTCAAAAGCACGGGCGGGTGGGTGGGAACTCAAACTAGTCTGTATCACACCTTGAACCTGTAGCGTTGCCTTTGCTTCACTGCGCTGTTGCGTGTAGGCTGCGGCTACGTACCAGACAAGGTGTATGTACCAAGGGCTACGATTCACGCTACCGTGAAACATCGCATTCATCTGATTGGCTAAACTTCTTACGTACGTACAAAACTCACATTCTCTCATTCTTCCGAGAATACTCTGCTTTGTACTTTGCTTTCGAAGTTGTATTATATTAATGCGCAACCCCCCGCCCGGAGAAGGGGGTTGGAGAAGGGGTGATCCCCCGGGGCTGCCCCAACGGCAACCCCACGCTAATATCCGTATACTCGAGTCAACTCCCAACCCAACTGGCGGCATAGAACTCTCGACGCCAGCTTCCATCGACCCCAATGGGAGTCGACCCTATTTACGGATGTACTCTCACGGCCCCTTTCCCCCTGACTTGTAATATCATAGGGAACGCATGTAATAACACATTTCTTCATAGTTTCACTTCTGCCTAGTCAAATCTAAGAGTGAGTTAACCCGCCCCCACTCTGTGCCCTGGCCCGGCTGAATCCCACCGCTAATTCCTTCCTGGGCCATCACGTCGGCTACCCAACTGGCATCCTTTCCATGACTGCGAACATACGTCTTGTACGCATCGGACGCCCATCGGCCCTCACGCTGCAACACCTCTGGTGTTGCCCCCCCCGCCGACAAGTGAGTTGCGCCTCCAATCCTCAGAGAGTGCAAAGCGTACTCCTCCGCACGCACGCCCGCCAACGCAACCACTTTTCGCAGAGCTGCCGTCGCTTGCTGCTGTGTCCACATGGACCATCTGCCATTACCAACACCAAAGGCGGCAAGTGGGGCCGACGAGGGAAGAAACAAATAGCAAGACATCAATTCGATCATGAGATCGACAGCACCGCCCCCGTCGCTCACGCGCAACGCCGGACCACAACGTACGCGCGTCAAAACCGCCCCTTTCCGCAGTTGGTCCCCTTTCGACCCGCGAAACCTAACCTCAACGCGGTCTGCAGAAGACCACTGCGACGCGGTAAGCTGAATATTCTCGCGAAAAAACGCTACATCGGCCCGTCCCAAGCAATAAGTTTCATGCACACGCGACCGAGTTTCCGCAAACATTTCTGACGCGCGAGTCAAAAAGCAAAAGGAAGCGCAGAGGGCAAGCCACAAGACACGACCCCCCGTCTGCCATGTGGAGATCAATTTTTCGCCCGCGATCAACATTTCCCACGAAACAGGCCGACGAACGGTTGCTTGGTTACCAGCGTCGGCATGCGAACGAGCGGCTCCTTTGAGGGCATTACCCAAAACAGGATGGGTAGTGTCCAGTTCGAACCCTCGTGAAATTCGATGGAAAAACTTGATCGCTGACAAATGGCTCTCGATAGTTGCCGACCGCAATTTCTTAGTGGCAGAAGCGTACGCTACGTACTCGAACAAATGCCACACGTTAGTCATGCTGTCTCCGCCACGCTCTAGGAATACAGGCATGTCACAGCGTACCCGAAAGTCTACCCACGCGCCAAAATGCCCCTGATAAGTGCGTTCAGACGAGGTCGCAATGGCGTTTCACATGAGTTCGAGGCCAACACCGAAGTACAGAGAGATGTGCCCGCACCCCCCAGGTCCTGCTCCTGCCACGGAATGTCGGGTCGAACAGCACGCAAATTAACGAGGACGGAGGCACCATCCCACCGTGAGATACCATCAGCGGCCACGTTAAAAATTCCACGTACGTGTTTTGCGTCAAAGTGCCAACCAGAGGACAACTCGAGCACCCCGAGGAGACGCATTAATGCGCCAGATCTCGGCTCCTTTCCCCCTCGACAACGCCGCACCCACTCGACGGCTGCTTCGTTGTCGCCACGTAACAACACACAGTCCCCCATGGCGAACGGACGTTCATCACACGCAGATACGAGAACCCATGCAGAAACTACCATGCCCAGCAATTCTAGAACGTTAATTGATATATCGTTCTCATCTGCAACGGACTTACTCGATCCACAAAATCGAGACCGCTCTCCTGCGTCAAGCTCGTATCGCCAATACACCCCAGTTTCCAAGCAAAAACCCCCGACAGCGGTTTTAGATGCGTCCGAAAAAAGAGTACGTCTAGGGGGGCGCTCAAGCAAATTATACATCGGAGCCGACAAGGTTCCTCCGCGCGCGTCCCACCCTTCCTCAACGAACCACCGCCAGATCTCGAGGTCACCATGGAACTCGGGTCCCAGGGCAAGACGCCGCCCGGGGTTTGCCATACGGCAATCAAAAGTAGCTCCGGCGGCAATGCGCGGCATACCAACTGAAGCTAACTAGCGGTTAACGAAAATAACGCCCCGGACGTACGGCAAAGGAAACATGCATGAGGAAGCCAACGAGCTGCGACACCTGCTTCGCAGAAGCAGATGCACGAGACGAGGGCCACTCCTTGAGGATATTGTGCAGCTTGAGGCGCTTATGGGGCGGCAACGTGACCGTAAGCGCCTCAGAATCAATGATCCATCCCAAAACTTCCAGTTGCGTGTCCCAATTAGTAATTTTCTTGGCTGACAGGAGGGGCGCATCGGAAACACCACGTTCGCCCAACAAGCGAAAGTGGTCCGACGCCAGTGACTGTACAGCACGCAAGCAACGGCGGCCGTCCGGCCACCATTGCAACTCGACGAGAATGCCATCGTCCACGTAGTACCTCAAAAAAAAATTGCTCCCGGTGTTGCCCCCTGAACCAGGAACGGGCCCGCAATCACGCGGGATAGCAACGACCCGAACCCCCCGCGGCGGGGAGAGTTCAACGTGCGCAACGGCGGCAGCCCCTTGTTGGGAAACGTCTGCGCCTTGAAAGGTAGAGTGGGTATGAGCATGCCCGAGCGCAGATGCCATTAACCCCCAAAACCCAGGACTATTGCGCCAACCAAACTGCAAGCGCAAATCCACGACAACGTGATCACCGAAAACGTATCCAAAATTCGGCGCGCCTGCCGGATCAACCAAAACCTGCCGAAAGGCGTCTTTGACATCCACACGGCACAACAGGATTCGAGCGCGACTACCATGCGTCTGTCGCAAAAACAGCACCCGTAACAGCACATCACGAAGCACATGGCCGAGCTCGCACGATGGTGCGGAGTCAAAGTCAGTGTCACCATTAACGCTGGTCCGACCGCCCTCTCGCGCAAACGTAAGATCGTGTATAATCCTTAATTCGGGTTCGAGAACGACACTCAGCGGTGAAAGGCGAAGACCCTGAATCTCGTCTGCATATCGCAAATCAAACACCACCGCTCGGCCGTGCACCACGTCTGCGCATATCTTATTGTGGATATCCCCCGCATGCGTGGCGACGACCGGGTGATTACCATACTCGAGTTCTGTGGTCAAATCCCCCCCCCGTGCGACGCCGACAGGCGCGCCCGGCGCCAGCACACGAAGCAACAAAGAAATACGAGGGAATTTCTTGATCTCACCAAACCAGTGCTGTACGACAGCAACGTTAATATGCGGAGAGAAAATTGAGGAGCCGATGGTGGACAGAAAAAGGTGAACACTGCCTTGACACTGCCGCAAGAGTGAGGAGCTAAGTGACGCGACCTGATCGAGGCTCGCTGAGCCTCGCGCAGACACCGCTTGCACCACTACCTCCCGCGCGGCAAGCCACGCATCTACCTCATCTACTCGCAACGCATCCAGACGCACGTCGCCGACCGCACCTTGCACGTACGCCATGTCAACTGGCAAATAACTCGCACGCACGCCCACACCCGTACCTTTATCTGAGAAGGGAACCGAACCCGGAGTCACAGCGACGCGATCACGCCCGACGCCGCCATCGCCAGCCAGAGCTCCTAACGCACTCCCACGCAACCCCCCCGCTTCTTCGCGGGTGGCCGGCCGAGTGCCCGTTCCACAACTGGCGACGTGCGCCGTCGCCGCTCCGCCACCGGCCCGCACCGCCGCCGCCCCCCCAGGTGTTGGCCCAACCGACGGGAAGGGCCCGTGTCTTCATCCCGAACCCGAGCCACCACCACCCCCGGCCCCCCCGCGACCACCATCTGGGCGGAGCACCAGAGCCCGCGTCCCGCTGGCTTGCGCCGCCGCTCCACCTCGCGTTCCCCCAGCTGGAGCCGCCGATCCGCCGCCGAGAAGAGCTGCAGGAGAGGAAGAGTTGGCCGGGGTATTCGCATGCACGAATTTTCAGTCTGAATACCGGCATAGGCCCGTGGAAGCAAACATCCTGCACAGCGCGGCGCTCTTCTTTCTGGGCGGACCCGTCTTGGCAGGGGCGAGGCTCTGGCCCCGCTTGGGTGCCCCATCCCTGCTGTCGCGTGGAACTTGGAGACCTTCCACGAGCTTCAGGACGTCGCCACCGGACGAGCAAAAGTTGCGAGTCCGGCCAAACGCTGGGACGGGCGGCGCGTCAAACACGGCGTTGAACTGAGGGGGAACAGTCAACGGACGAACTTGCTGGGCGAACCTCATGAGGTCGTTCACCCATAGGCGCAGGTCGTCGTTTACCATGTCGCTCATAACAGCCCGCGCCGCGGAGCCGGAAAGCAAAAGGATGTTGCTTAGAGTATGCCGGCGAAGACCGGCCGCCGCGGATGTGAACGAGACGTCGACGGGTGCCAGCCGGTCCAGGCACGCGCGGTCGTCGGCGACGTCAGCCGAAAGTCCAACTGCAAGAACCGCCATAAGAGCCTGTCGCAAGAGGTCCAGGCGGTCAGCGACAAACACCAGGTGGTCGACAGGGCGGTCGGCACGTGGCCCATACATGCTCACGTCAAAGTTGCTGACAGCGCGAAGCTGAGCCGCCACCCCCGCCGTAACGTCGACGCTCTCACCCACAAATGACTGAATATCTGCGGCCAACTCGCCGAGGTTCGGAGGCAAGCGTCCCCGAAGCAGCCAGTGTTTGCGTGACGACATTTTCTTCCACAGGGCCGTGTCGCCAGTCAGCTGTGATTTCTGGACGTGCCGCTCCCTCGCATCCCCGCCGTCTCGCACGGAAGGCTCACGGTCGGCAAAGTTGTCCACAAACTGCTGAATCAGGACCTCGACGTCGGCGGTCTTGGATGCGCCGCCGGCGACGGCGTCCCGAAGGCTCGCAACCGACAGGAGCACGTTGTCCAGAGATGACTTGACGCCGAGGATCTCCGTATCCATGCGGGAAAACTCGGAGGACACCTGGTTTTGCCAATGCCGCACGTCAGCTGTCGATACCACACACCCCGAGGCTGCCGGCATAGATGGAGGATTAGCCGTAGCAGCAGAAGTAGCAGCCGCAGCAGCAGTAGTAGCAGCAGCATCGTTGGCCTGGCGAGAGGTCACAGCAACGTCGGTGGCCTGGCGAGCCTCGGCTTCGGCTCGTCCAGCACGGCGTGCGTCGACCTCCGCTTGCACAGCAGCTACAGCAGCATGAGCATTCGCCTCGGCTTGTGTTTGCGCAGCAAACAACGCAACCTGCACACCTCGCGCCGCAGTAGCCGCGTTGGCACCGGCCTCCGGCGACTTGCTCTCGTCGGACATCCCGAACTCAAACTAGTCTGTATCACACCTTGAACCTGTAGCGTTGCCTCTGCTTCACTGCGCTGTTGCGTGTAGGCTGCGGCTACGTACCAGACAAGGTGTATGTACCAAGGGCTACGATTCACGCTACCGTGAAACATCGCATTCATCTGATTGGCTAAACTTCTTACGTACGTACAAAACTCACATTCTCTCATTCTTCCGAGAATACTCTGCATTTCGCGCGTATTTTCCGCCGAGTACATGTTCTCAATGCAATTCCTTGGCGTCACACCAAAAGTGAACCTCAACTTTTTTATCAGGTTTTCCTTATTGGCCCACACTGTACTTGAGTAAAAAATGGCAAGTACTTCGTACATTGACGAAATAAAGCAAAATATCTCCACAATCACAATCGATTTAAATAAAACACCTGTAACACCTTTCACTCTTAGTAGTTAATTCTATTAAAAAATAAAACACCAGGTACACACCACAGCAGTGGCCTACATGAAAAATAATAATCGACTCTACAATTCCATGATGAATTACAAAAACAGTCGGAGGTCGCTTCTACCACTGGAAAGCAAAATCATATATTTTGGATCTTTACGTCGTCGTAATTTTTCTGTCGTATTGAATGCGTCACAAACCGACTCAAAAAGGTACCAGGTACATCGTTCGAGTGGATCTTTGGTATTATGCTCAATCAAGTCGATATTGGGACCCAACCAAGTAGAATGGTGCCATCTGGGCAACTTTGCGTGTCTGTATGCTCCAGTGCCTGCCTTTCGCATTTTCTTTCCCCCCCGCCCGTGATTTTCGCTTTTTTGTCCCTTTTTTTTCATTTTTCTTCCATTCCCGTTTGCACCTCTTTGTGTCTTTGTTAGTATGGTCCGTTTTGCCTTTTATGCATTTTGCTATCTGCTTCTGTTTTTGTTTTGTTTTGTTTTTTTTCATCGCTTCATCTTCTTTTTTAGGTTTTTGTCTGCTATTAATAGTCCCCTTTTTGCTTCCCTGGTGTCCGCAGAGGTGGAGTAAGTGCGTATGTATGCTTGTTTTTTTGTTTTCTTCCCTCTGTTTTACTTGAGGTATTTCTTCCACTCCAGAGTTATTGGAGCCTGTCCTGCGACCACGGACTGCATTGTATTGTGAGTTAATGTGAGAACAACAACATAAACACATTCCGAGATCTGACCTCGGTCTAGCTTGTACAATTATTTGCATACCCGGTACAGATGAACTCTGTACAAAGCATGGTACATTAGACCAAGGGGATTCCTGCTGCAGGCACTTTCTTGTGGGTAGTGCCCACAGTAGAGAACGTGTAGTCAAGTGCCGCGTTCTCAGCGACGCAGAACCACGCGTCGCGATAGCGACGAGTGGCGTACGGCGACAGCAGCGAACGCGCAGACAGACAAATGGCAAGTGGATACCCGGCCCGGGAGTCACTAAAGCGAGCACACTCGGGCGCGCTGCACAAACCACAGGTAACATCACGTTCGGACTTTTGCTTTTCATTCATTTTTATCGCTGCCGGTGGAAAGAAATGGGCGGGGGCCTAACGAGGGTGCTGCAAACTTTTGGACTCCCACCTGTGCCAACCCAACAAAGCCTCAAGGTGCAAAAGGGCAAATAGAACTGGATAGGGTAGCCGTTAGAGCCAAGAGATAAGACACACGCCAGGGCAATATATGCTCCCGAGTGTGTCCGTTGCCTCCCCCCCAAAAGAAAGAGAAAACGTTGTAAGCTGAAAAAACGAAAAGGAAAACAAACAGCAGGGGATAGCTCCAAGTACTACAGCAGCTCGTACTCGTACGTGTAATATGCGCATGCTAGTAGTGCACAATCATTTTATTGAAAACGAGAGAATCTCAGGGTCCCGCACGAAAAAAAATAAAACGAAAACAGCATGGGATGCGTAGCACGATCCCCAGTGCGTGCAAGCGCGTGTCTCGGATAGGACACCATGTTATGGATCGGGTACAAACAGTTTTATGAGGTCTAGGGTCAGGATGAGGCAAGCAGCTCAGGCATTAACCTGTTTGAAGGATAGTCGTTTACAGTCCGCATCAGATGGAGTAGGATTACAACAACGCTTGCCTTCGATATGCAAATAATAGAGAACACAAGACCAACCTCTAGTCTGGCCACGATCCAACCGAGTCAATACGTGCGCCCGCACGTGTTCCAGAGAGGTAAAGCGTGCTTCTTCTGACGCTAGGGAGAAGGTCTCCCAGGTTTGTTTGTAGATGGTAAACTGATTGCTTTGTGCCCAGGTCGATAGCGATGACCAAGGCAACATGTAGGACCACCGAGAGGAGGACCAGAAGGTACGAGGAGTAGAAGTGGCAATCCACAAATAAATTGGGGGAGGGGCCGTAAATGTCGCGACCCCTGCTGCTACACAACGCAAGTCATAGTAACTCCTGAAACGGTCCAAAACCGTAACAGATAAGCAAATGTGTACGGGCAAGCCCCTTTCGTGAGGTACGTAGCTACCTGGTACACTGATTCTACATATAGTTTGATCCGTATAATATACAAAGCACACATACATGTCGGGTCGTTATCATATTATGTGCTTGTACTTGTAAGTTTTCCGCTCTGAGGCCCCGTGAATCAGAAACCTTTGTGTCCGCACCTGGAACTAGGCCCAATCTTCTAAGACGTGTCTTAAAATACGTCTTAATCCGTTTCTCAGAGAGAGGCCCGTCTTACTCGCTATATCACGTCTTGGCACGTCTTAGATTCGTCTTGGCACGCTTAGATTCGTCTTAGCACGTCTTACATTCGTCTTAGAATGCACCAGGCGCCGGTCGAGGTGTCTTAGGGGGTCGACACGACCACAGCGAGCTGTGGAAATAAATGGTTGGAAACAAAGCGGGGACGACAAATGAATCGACTACTCCAACTTGCTTCTTTCGAACCTTCTTTTCTCGGGCCTCCATGCGATTTTTCCTGTCACCGGGGACATCGAGCCCGGTTCTCCGTATTTTCGAGGATGGCATTATTATCTTTAAAAAAACGAAAAATAAAAGATAGATGTCTCTATCCTCTCTCGCCACTTGGCAGATGGGTGTGATGGTGTAGGTCCACTCCAATTATTATTATTTCTTTTGCCATCCGACAATGTGCAGCATGATCTTCAACATGGATCACTCATAACTTCCCCGAAAGAAGAAAACCTCGGAAACAAATTTGTTCGACATACTACTACCTTAGGATTACTGCTACTACTTCTGTTTTGTTTCAAGTTGTGTTGGTTCTTAACGTCGTAATATATATTGCAAAACAAAAGTTGCATGCTTTAGGGCGACTAGTCTATACTGCTGTTCGTTTTCTCGTTTTTTTTGCTATTATTATTGCTACGTTAACCGTGGTACATCGGTATAATACTATAGGTGGCATAATGCCTCATTTGGGACGCCCAACATAGATAGGACAACAACTAACTGCTCTCTTTCTGTGTTCCGTGGGCAAGGCAGTTACTATTGTTATAATATTAATAGTGGTTTGCCCAAAATCCGTTTGTATGCTCTCACCGCGGATGCATCACTACCACCGGTAGCAACGTGTCGTTCTTCGAACGACATCGTTTAGGACACATACATATATACTATTAATTAATACTGCTGTTAGTTATCTCTTAAGACTTTCTGTTTTCCGTTGGCGGCTTCGTAATATTAATAATACTACTATTAACACTATTAATACGTGAAAAAATATATCTGAGTTTGTTGGTATCCACGGCTGCTGACGGTATGAAATTCGTCCTCGTGGAAAACAAACGACGCAATAAAACCAGGTACCTGGTGCCTTCTATTCGCAATGCGATTTCGGAGCTTTCACTTCGAATATATATGGGCACGTTTGTACGAAATAATGTACAAACAAATACACATATACCTGGTATAGATATTCAAATATACCAACCAGTAGGTACTACCTGGTATCAATTATGTACTGCTGTGCGTGACGTCAAATGCCAACAAACAAGGAAAACTACTATTTAGTACGTAGGAGTACCAGGTACGTGATATTGCTGTTCGTCCATAATTACACGAAATAATCGCACTTATCAGGTACCGGTAGCTTGATACTCAGATTATTGCCGTATTTACTGGCGCTCTACGTTGTTGTGTGGTTGCTGTATATTGCTGTTCCCGTGCCTCGTTGAAGTAGCTAACAGTTAGTTTTCGACATAATTCTAGCTTTAGTACTGCCAAGAGCTTAGACGTGCCTATAGACGAACCTAAGACGTGCCTAGACGAACCTAAGACGTGCCAAGACGAATCTAAGACGTGCCAAGACGTGTCTAAGGCGCGCTAAGACGAGTCTAAGACGCGCTAAGACGAGCTAAGACGCAAAATATGGATTAAGACGATTGAAATTCGCGCGACTTAGTCGAATTTTTTTCGGCCTGCGCCCGTCTTAATCCTCGCTACGCTCGATTTCCCAGTCCGACTTACGGCTCGCTTCGCTCGTCTTAGAAGATTAGGCCTACCTGGAACGCCCCTATTGCACAGTAGAAGTACAGCTACCGTAATAAAAGAGGCATTTGTTACGCACGCTAGATACCTCGTCGCGCGGTATGTGTATGGCTTACCGCAAGCGTGGGTATTGCACTGACTATATAGATGGATCGATACCGGAGTGCAGTGGCATGGCCTTAGTGCTGTCAGGTACATGGTTGTTGATCGCGGGGCCCGTGGACTAGATCACCCAGCCAAACATGCTCCAAGACTTTCCTGGAAACCCGAAAACAGGTGGCCCCTATTCTTGCATCGGGTATGAGGTGCTCTGCGCACACCTCGGTGTATGCCTCCTGGAGCGTAGTGTTCTCTTTGCTGTGGACATCTACTGAGAGCTCTAGATTTTGGCGGAATATGTCGGGGGGGATCAGGGTGCCCAGCGGTTTCGTCCGTGCGCCCAAATCCAACGCAGCTGACCAGAACCCGAACCATTACCCAAATCCGTACCCTACCCCCATGGCAGTGAGCAGTGCCTAGGTCAGTGTGCAGAATACACTTGCATCCCCCGTGTCCATGTGAGTGTCGTCCAAATTGGCAAGCAGCAAATTCAATTGGAACCCCCACGAAACCACGAAACGTTGGTCAGAGCGAGGGCAGCGTCCATTTGTTAGATGTTTTGTCGAAATTGAGGGAAACTAGCCCAACTTTGAACTGCACTCACCCACGGTTTGGGGGACAAACGACTCAATAAGCGTGTTGACTGTATTTTTAGTAGTAAACCGAACGGTGCACCCCAATAGTGTTCTGTCAAACAACTGGGCGTGCCCCACGTTCGGTGACCTTCTCCTATATAAACTTGGTAATCGGGCGAATAATGGGTCCAAAAAAAGTGCTCTTAATCGGTGACAGTCCCATACACGTACAGTTCAAGATGTTGTGGTGATTTTCTTGACGTGGCATTTACGCCATGATTTATCCGAGGCCACATGGAAAAGAAAAAAAGGATCGAAGTGTTTGTGTCCACTGTTGCCGACGAAATGCCTTGACGTATTCCACCCCAATTAACAAAGCAGCCAAGAAGAGGTGCCTTTATATGACGTTCTGTATGTAAGCTTTCGACCGGTGCTTGGGCTTCTATGGGCAATACAATGTACTCGCATATCGACCTCGGCGTTGATATAATATACCATTTGCCCACGCTCAACTACCCACCACACGTTGGATCTTGCCATTTGCGGCAGAATATGTGAGTGAGTGTAGCACTCTCCTAACACACCACAAAATCAGGTGGCCGTGCGCATGAGCGTTTGTTGCGGTCGTTGTCGTTGCGGCTTGCGCGTAATCTGTTTATGAATCCAGTGAAGTCGTTGTGTGTGTTACCGGCACATCTTTGTTTTTTTTTCGCTTTATTTACCGCTTTCCTTCCGTATACTATGCGCTGACCTCGCACGACACAACTAAAACAGGTCTAACACACTAATTATCACTGATGATGTCAATTCCGGCGATGATTCCGAAATTCGTCGTAATTGTATTCAGCCGGACGAATTTTCGTTTTCCCCGCGGAATTATGGAATTCGCAAGGGGGTCCGCGGTATACATAGCCCCCCCCGGGGGGCACAATAAAAGAACAGCAGCAGCAGCACTCCAGAGCAAGCAAGAAAATGGGAAACAACACAGCAGCAATACTGGCAACACGTAGTGTGCGCTGGCAAGCCACATCGTCAGCATCCCCCCCCGCCTTATATACGAAGAATATAAATATACCTTATAAATTATAAATCATATGGCGCCATACATCAACAAATACAATCCGGCGCCACAGGTAGCGGTGGTGCCCTACGCTAAAAATATGAAAATGGATGGGCGGTGTGTACACACGTACACCCAAGAGTCGACGATGCGACGTTGGAGGCGTTGTTGAGCTTCATTTTGCGCTTTTCCGGAGACTGTCATAAGGATACAGAAGAAATTCACGCAAAACACCTGAGAGACTGAATATGCGGTGCCCCCTTGATATTACGGCCTCCCCTGCCTGCCGGAATTGCCGGCCGGAACTGGAACTCCCCGAAACCCGGAATTTAACGGCCGCAACAAGTTTAAGTCGCCGGAACTGACATCACTGCTAATGATACTATCAGCAAAACTGTGACGGTTAACACGTTTAGGACCGCAGTCCCGTTTCGGGGATAAACTACTCGAAATTTGACCGGCTTGTCCCCAAAACGGGGCTGCGGTTCTAAAGGGGTTAAACAGCCTCAGTCCACACTCTAGTTTTGTTTTCCCATTCCCATGGAATGCTCTTCGACCTTATTTTCGCTCTCCGTCCTAACCGTGTAGGTGTCACTCGGATTCAGGGTCATAAGGCAGGATCTCCTCACCCTGCCTGCGTCATTTCGTTCCTTAATTAATACCAGGGTAGTAGTTTATCGCGAATTAAATCGACCCATTGTTCTGTCGGGGTAACGCACGCCTGCGCCACGCCCTTTCAACAGTTTGACTTATCTATATAGTTGGCACATGAATTTGCATGTTCTCCACGTTGGGAACTTCACTCACAGTATCAACGCTAGCTGTGTTGGAGAGTACGTAGACCATCATGGCGACCGGTTAGACGGATGCCAAAAGCCTCGTCGACCACGATCCCATGGACGTGCGACCGTTGACACAAGAAACACAAACGGCAGTCGCGTCTTGCCAAACCAAGGATGGGCCTCTAGTGTCAAACCGTGATATCAGATACAGGGGACACCACGAGGAAACAAACCACTCTATCTACAGAGGTACATTTTTACGAAGTAGAAGTGAAAACTTTCGAAACATGTCATGAGGGAAACGGCACCGGCAATGGTCAAGCCACCAATAGTGTGATTACGCAGAGAGGGAAGTGTCCAGTGGGCGTACGTGTCATCAGCTGAGCTTTACCGCGTGAAGCAGTTGAGGGCAGATCATAAGACGACACGACTAAGGAACGGTAACTTCGATCCAGTATGCCAGTACGGTACAGTGTAGTATTGCTCCTACAGACAAAAGTCCTGCCAAAGCTCCTAGGGCAGAATATTAATATTATTGCTCACAATGTAGAACTTACCGCGAAAAACTCCAAGGGCCCACGTTACTGGAACTTTATGTACGTCGTGTGCGAATATACTGCCAGTATGTCTATTTAAGACTCTACTGCTCACGGCCAGGCCAGCAAGTATATGTCACAATGCAAATATCTGGGAGGCTAGGTGGTACTATTGCAGCTACCACAGCTTCTGCGATATCGCCCGAGTGCGAAACCTATGTCCTAGAGTCCTTCCGGCATGGTTCCGGGGAAACGTCGGCTGTCACCTCGAAGATAACCGTTTGCCCTTTGCCACGCTGCGAGTGATCCGTCCATGTCGGCTGGACAGACAGGGAACTTGCACGACAAAGTCGCGCCCCACAACAACGGGGTTGGTTAGAGAATACTGCTCATCAGGTTATGTTCCTGTCGCAGTCCAGGTTTCTTCGGGGATCGGTGGCGTCTAGAGCTCCGGATCTGCACTTGAAACCGTGGCAGCCACAGGCTGTGGAGCGATGGCAACAATCATCGACTCGCGTTGGAAACGGTGCTAGAAGGGAATCGGACAACAACTATGAAGCCTTCCTAACTTTGATCTGCTGCCACCGCCGTTTTGTCTCGGGGGCGGGGTCGGGTTCAGCCCATTTTATGTGAATCGAACCTTCAGCTAGGAACATCTATCAAGTTACACGAATGAATGCTGCAGACGAACAGTAGCTGTATTACGCAATCGATATTTTTCCTACAGGAACAACGAATGCTTGAAACAGATGGCAAAGGTTGTGCATTGCCAGTCGCCACAAATTCTCGCCTTGTAGCCTCACGGGCGTACACTGAAGTGAATTGCATTTGCTGCACGGTACGAATATGTACTGTGTTGCTGCGATATTATTTCAACCCTCAAACATTCGCAAAAGTGAAATTCCCCAGGTCTCGTGCGTGCCATCAGGCAGCGACAAGAGGATTTGTTTTGTCTTGTCGAAGCGTGCGGAACCCATTGCATCGACGGCAGTCAGCTCTTCACTCACGGTGGTCACACGACGTCCGCCCCTCGACGGTTTCTGACTCGATCTCCCGCTCATGTATGTGGTACATCGTCCTTCGTTCGGCACAATGGCACGTCTAGTGGATTCCAAGAAGCTCAATGCTGAACACAATATATATGTAGGAAGTAGATATCAGT
This sequence comes from Nereocystis luetkeana, assembly GCA_031213475.1. Taxonomy (NCBI): domain Eukaryota; class Phaeophyceae; order Laminariales; family Laminariaceae; genus Nereocystis; species Nereocystis luetkeana. The sequence goes on from JARUPZ010000039.1 coordinate 2,187,554, forward strand.
GTTTCACATTGCCGTATAGAATCATGATTTTCCAATTGTACGTCGCGCGAGAGTGAAGGATGAAGCGTTTTCAGGTGGCGAAGTGGAGGGGGAGAAAAGCCTACTGTGAACCCGGATCTGGTGCACGTCTGGCAGCAAAAAAAAGAGGAAACGACGGTGAAAAGAGTGCATAGGATGGACAACAAACATAGGTGGCAGTCCTCACCTTTGGATGAAACGCACCCCGTTGGTCGCGGGCCTCAAACGACTCCTAGGCTCTACCTCGGACGGCCCGCCCGTGTCTGCCGAAGCGCCCAGATCAACCCGACAAATACTTCAGAAAGGGGTACCCAAATGTTTCCTGAAGATTCCCGGGTTATGAGAAGCGCACCCATCCCCCATAAAAATGGATTTGACAAACGAGGAAGGGGTAAACGGATACAACTACTTAACAGGTATTAATTTAAGAGGCTAAAGTAGTGAGTTGCCTCCTGGACTGAGGAACCCACCAATCATGCATGCGTTTTCCTTCGAACGCTACCTTTATCCGTGGAACGCGGCACCACTCCGGTATGCCTGCCTCCCTGGTCGTTGCCCGATTGTTTCGACTATGGGAGAGGTCCGGGAGGACGAGTGCTACGGCAAGCGTGCAGCTCAAAACTCTGTTTTAGATGCTTCCTCCATACTCTTGGCGTCGGGTTCCTCACCCAGAACCTGACCTCCACGTACTAATCAATATGAAATGTCCACGACTTACCGTAGAATCTACAGTAGCTTACAAGAAACGCGGCTCGAAAACCATTAGGTGGAAACTAACGATGCTAAGAATGGTGTCCGACTTAGGAGCCTCGTTAGTTTGAAATGGGTGGGTTAAACCGTCTCACCTCTATCGTAAACGTTTCACGCGTCGGAAGGAGATCAGTGCTGGGAAATTGTTGGCAGCTTAGTGAGTCGAGGCGCCTCTGGAAGCCAACCGACGAATATATATTCGAACTGTCATCAATTAGTCACTCACCAAGGGTTCTCACTTCTGCTCTGGCGGTCAACCCCTTTTCCACGTTGAACAGTTGAGATCCGTTTCCGTGCAATAGTCACCCATCAAGGACTATATTTCAACTTAAGAGACCAACGTTTTATCCAGGTTGAACGGTCGAGATTCGTTTCGCCGCACAAGCTCTAAGCCGTGTTCGTCAGTGTTTTGATGCATTTGCAGCACGTTTGCCCGGCCAACACCAGACCATGGCATGGTGCACTACTCTGCGGTAATGAAAGAAGTTTAGGCAAATTGAATCGCGTCCTCTGCGTCTCCACGGTACGGGCCCACGATTAATCGAATGTACGAAACATCACGCCAGGCTGACCGTATCGGAATCAGTAAACAATCCCAAGCTAACAGTATACACTACGTTTAGATCCATCATACGTTAGTGGTCCCTGGCGACGAGCGCTACACTAGAGCGGTTAATAAGTTTTTGGCACATGATGGTCTACATTCCCTTTGAAACTGCTGAAAGTCCTAATCTGGGTTAGTTTTACTGCTGTCTGCTCAACGAAAACAAAAGAGATCTGCCCGGACCACAGTAGGTCACCGTAACATCACATAATACGCGGGCGGCAGTAGTGAGCGCATGTCATGAGTTTGAAACAGAAAAAGGTCCGACCGAGACAAGACCTGATCGCGGCAGGTATGGCTGTAGTTAATACACGCATTACGGTGACCTTCACTATACCTGTGGTGATATATTCTTCCTCGATTTTTTTGTTCAGGCACACTAAAGTATTTCAAGACCAATGCTCGCAAGATAGTCTTCCTATCACCACGGGGACTCGACGAAATACCAAGCAGCAAAGCTGGCACGCAGCCGGTGGTATGCCTCGCGTTGGTCGGGGTTTAGCGAAGATACAGTAATTGGTCCTGGATCACATTCTCTGAGCCTCCCCGGTAAAATATGCATACCCAGTCGGCAAAGAAACCCTATACGGTGGCGACACCACGACGTACGGTCGTCGAACTATCACCACGTGCACCACGGTTCGAGTCTGCTTGAGGCACTCGGAAATATGTTTCTCTCCCATGCAATATCAAGGGTGTGCCGAAACACTTCTTCTTACCAACAACGACAGATTCCTGAAGCGAATCCGCATTTCGGACGAACTACAACACTACAGTCCTTCCCGGGTTTCAACCTGACGCTGACCTTCGGGATCAACGTTAAGCATCCATCCCCGGACGTCTCGTGGAACCGAATTTCAGTCACCTCAGCTAGGCTCCACATCCGTGTCATCTTCGAACCGTCGCAGACGCGAATCGACGATCGAGAGTACAGCCAAGTACGTTTTGCCATGACACTGAGCTTGAAGGGTACGGCTGGGGCTGGGAGGGTGGAGCGAGAAAGGAAAGCAAGGAAAGGAAATGTAACGAAACAAACCGAAACCCGACGAAGAGCAAATATAGCTCGCATAGCTGCTGCTCCCCTCTACGATCCAGGCCACCTCCCTATTAAAATGGTCGGAGGGTAGGGGGACGGGCCGCATTATTTGTACATATTGGTTATCGCAAGTTGAGTATCGACCTTAGACTCATTCAGTAGCGAGACCGTCGCCCCACATATTTTTCTATGGTACGCGTCATGCGGGGGGGGTATTGTTGTCCCCCCACCCAACCCTCTTACACGGTAGTAGCACAATCCTTGACAGTGCCAACGAATACCTCGCCTGCTTGGGTTCAACTATCAGCAACCGTGCGGTCACCGTTGTCCGGCCTGTGTTTGTACCACCCTTATTCACGCCATTCCTGGACTTCGTAACATGTTCAAACACGTTTAGTATGTCTTTGAAGTATCCAGGGTATCGACGGCCGGCGTGCGTGGGTTACCTGCCCACACATGCATATTATTCCCCACAAGCAATGAGTAAGGGATCGGCGCAAACCAAAACCTGCGTTTGAGCGCAGCTCAGGCTGGTGTTTGTCCAAAGAGATGTCAAACAAAATCGCGTCCCAAAACGCAGGCATGTTACTGTAGTTTCTATATCGAATGACGTGTTGTTTCGGAGCGATGCCCAGACAGACCGACCTACTGGGCACATTTTTGCCACAATTCCTTCCGTGTATATTGCAATCTATTGGTCGAAAGATAGTCTTAAAAAAATGTGGGACGCGTAAGAATAATACTGATAAAATATATCAGGTATATTATACCACACAAACAAAAGACGACAATAATACATAAGAATGAATGCAAAAAAATAACTACCAGGTAATACCCAGGCGTGTGCATACCTGACAATTGATACATTGCATGGCTTGCGACTAAACAACGCGGGCGCAAAACATGCACTTGGTGTGTTCACACCTACCTAGAAAATAGGCAGACTTGGAACCGAACTCTGATAAAAAATCCTTATTCGATATCGTGAATGTTCGGATTTAGAGCGGTTTCTTATCACAGCTGTGGATTCAACAGCTTGGTCCTTCTGTTTTGTTCATGGGCATGTCACCGTCGTTACTCTCACGGCCACCTCGTGGACGTGTCTACCGTCAGAGGGCTGTCCGGCCAGCTGCGACCACGGGGTTCCCCCCGTCTCGCCGCCGGCACTTGGCTTCATTTGCATCGCGCGTAAGGGATATTTAGCACTGTCGCCGGAAATATTGCCTCCCAAAGTTGAGTCATCTTGGGCTGTCAGATTGTCAACAACAAGGGAAATAGACAAAATATAAAACTGCCTAGCGGATTTTCATTCAACTGGTATCGAACGTACAAACACGTGTGCCGTTAATTAAAGTACCCATATTGAGAAAAAACGACAAAGGTGAGTACACAAACTCCCAACAGAGGTTGCATCGATATACGTTTCTGTCATCGGGACCAGTCGACTTTAACGTTAGTCGTAACGCCAGCAATTTCTTTTTATACGTAAAGCGGGAGACAACTATTACGGTTCGGTAGGGCAAGCGTTTCTGCTCGACCCGACCGTCGACTCACCTTTCACGAATCTACACCCCCAATGCTTCTGACATACATCGGAGGAGGTTGATTAGGGAGATTTTCTACACCCTCACGCCATGCCAGATCCGTCGACAGCTCCACTTCCCACGAATCCAACGAAACCATTTGCCAAGAGCGCTGCCGAAAACCCACGCGCAGCTACACTGCGAATCACCTGCGTCACTGACTACTACTCCAGTGCGGCCCTCGTCGCCCCCGTTGCCGCGGCACTGTGAGGGAGCGCGTGGAAAGGCTCTTTCTTATCATAGACATCCCTGCGAATAAGGCAGTGCACACATATCGACATCGCGAAGATATTACAACCGAAACGCGAAACATGATAATCCTATCTCGCCGATTCTCAGCCCAACGCGTGCAGCCTCCTGATCGTGCATGTTGGCCGAACTATGTCGGCTTGGGCGCTTGCTGCACGATAAGACTCTCTCAGCGTTGACGTGATTGCGGAAGGCTTCCCGGTGTTCGGTGTACTTCCGCATCAGTCCGAAGCATCGACCGCAGGGTGCTTCTCTGTGAATTTCTCCGGTCACCAAAGCCTCCGCACGGCGCATGGTGGCTGCGGTATTGAGCATGTGCTCCAGCTCGGTGGCATTGCCTTCTTCGCTTCCGATGGCCCAAGTGGAGTACAGACCGCTAAGAGATTGTCTGCTCTCTTTCACGACCAAAAACACCTTTTCGTCCGACCGCTTCATTCATACGATGGATGGGGTCATACTAGTTATTGGTGGTAATGAGGCGCGACCTCGGTAATAATACCTGCAGTAGTAGTCATATCTGCGATGCATCATGCTGGGCGCATACGGATTATTTTTGTACCAGGTAGTATTGTGCTGAACGAACGAACTCGAAGGAATATCTACCACGGACGTACTACTACTTTGTACTACCAGCTACTGTACGCCGTCGTGGGTGCATCTCAAAAAATTTCATGTATCATAACAAATGTTATTGGCCTCTCCTGGCTCTTGATATGAAAAGGTACTGGATTTGGTCGTGTGTATCCTGGTTTCCACCTCGAAATCCGGCATAATACTTTGAATACGAAATCTGCACTGCTGTGACCACAGAACTTTTATCTCTCAGGGATTGAGGAATCGGCACGGACGCTGCTGTGGTGCTGGATGTCGACGGGTAGAAAGAGTCAAGAACACACAACACTCGACATGTTTTGTCCAGGAGAGTGTTTTCTGGTTGAAATTCAGCACAATAAAAATCTGCATCCCACATGTTTTGTCCAACAGAAAGAGCTTTTCCGTAACACAACAGGTGCCACCAAAACTTTACTTGGACTGATGTACGACATCTACAGCAGCAGTGCGCCTCCCGCACCATAACAGCAGCAGCAGTAGCAGTAGGACACACGAGGCCAGGGTCAGCGTCGCCGTACGCTCGGCTTGTCGGTCTAACCCTTGCACCCGTTGTATGCGTACATGTACACATACGTACTGTAGTACGTAACCTGCACTCGTTTTTTATATATTTCCTGCTTCCCACCTCGAAAGTCGGCGTAATATTTTCGAGCCTAAAACACGAACATGGCATGCCCAACAAGAGCTTCTCGTAGCAGGTGCCACATCTACTGCAGCTGTGCAACATCTACATCAGAGCTTTTCCAGCAGCCAAACAGCAGGTAGCAGTAGGATCCACGAGGCCAGGGTCAGCGTCGCAGTACGCTCGGCTGGTGTCGGTTTAAACCTTGAGCCCTTTGTACACCGTACTCGATGTTGTGTCTGTGGTTCCTGATTTCACCCCATAATTTAAAGACGAAATATCTACCTGGTACCTGATACCCTGGTATGACATATCTGGTACTTTTTTTAGGTGGTTGTCTTCTATAAATCCTTTTTGCTTCCCTGGTGTCCGCAGTGGTGGAGTGCGTAGGCTTGTATTTTGTTTTTGCCCCTGTTTTACTTGAGGTATTTCTTCCACTACAGAGTTATGGAAGCCTGTCCTTCGACCACCGACTGCATTGTATTGTGAGTTATTGTGAGAACAACAACAAACAACAACAACAACAACAACAACAACAACAACAACAACAACAACAACAACAACAACAACAACAATAACAACAACAACAACAACAACAACAACAACAACAACAACAACTACACTACAACAACAACAACAACATGTATGTATCCAACAGAGGTTCTCGTAGCAGGTGCCACCACTACTACTGACTGCTGTACAACATCTACGGCATGTCTTCTCCTGTTTCTCCGTCCCCTCGTCAGTAGGAGGGTTGCCTGACAATATCACCTGCAGCACATGGCCCGAACGTTGCTGTGGACAGACAGGCGAAGTCTGCCTATGACTACTCGTAGTTGGGTTTCGTTAGTTATTACGTACCTGGTACCTGGTATTTAATAGGTATTAATAAAAGAAAAAACTGAAAAAACAAAGCCGTCGGCCTGCTGTGGAAAGGCCCAGTCTGCCTGCTGTGGAGTGCCGCGGACAGGCTCAATCTACCTGCTGTGGATAGGCCCAGTCTGCCTGCTGTGGACAGGCCCAGTTTGCCTATTGTGGACAGGTCCAGTCTGCTTGCTGTGGACTGGCCCGCTCTGCCTGCTGTGGGCAGGCACAGTCTGCCTGCTGTTGGCACAGGCACAAAAAAAACGTTATGATTTTGTATTTTGTACACGTCCCAGCACAGACATGTGCCTACACACGTTGCCGCACCTAGCTCGACGAACTGTAAACGATTTTCCACCCCACCAGGACGAGAAAGTGTCTTGCGTGTGAGTGCGTGCACAGAGCCCGCGGGGACTGGATTTGGTGGCGTGTACGTCGAGCGCGGTGGTGAAAGGTGGGCCAAAAAAATGTTGAAATACACACACCAACTCACACACACATACATACAGAAAAACTCAAAACAAGGCACCCTACCCTCGTACCCGAGCCGTTATGAAGAGGATTTTTTTTCATTGGTTAAAAACCAAGTAAAGAAAGGCTCGCTTCGCTCGCTCGCCTCATTATTATTGTCTTAGTTCGGCCCGAGGATATCCGGCACATATATATGTTGGATCTTGGTCGCACATAACCGTCCTTTTCCACAGGACACGGAAATGGTAGACGCCCATGCTGTTGGGTGCCACGTTTCCCATACACAGGCACGCCCTCCACAGTCCCGCAGTAGTGACGTTATCTCCAGAGTAGTATAAAAAGGGCTATGTCTGGGTCCATGTTCTAGTAGGCGGCAACAACGTCGCTGTTATTTTTGCCTGTGTGCGTATTAGTGCTCTCCATATAGTACCTCGACTTTACGTGATCTTGAACCACATTGGGTGAGTTTGTCCATTCGCCGTCGTATTGGAGGTCCTCACGTAATATTAACTGATAAACCGATAATAAAAAATACGAGCACAACGTCAATCGGCGGATTAAAGGGCATGAAATCTGGAACGGGCCTTCAAAATTCAGCAGGACGCTCTATCTTTACTGTCGAAAGTGCCTTGATCTTATGCGCACCGGAAAGCCTTCTCTTCGTTGTCGGGATTTCCATGAACGGGTTGATGTGACGGTACGCCAGACTACCTACCAGACAAACGTCCGGATCATTGATCTTCTCGGGATACACAGGGGCTGGCCGATCGAAAAGGTCCACAAGCACATCGAGGTTTCCGGACCCCTACGATATGTCCAAATCCCAGGAAAACAAGAAAAACAACGGAATGAGTACTGTTACTTCCCGCGGTGCGTCCCCGCCCCCGCGTCCAACCAAAAGCTCCTCTCTTATCGGATACTCGTGAACATCCATGTCGTTGCGCTTCTCGATGGTTCGCCAAGCACGGTAAACCCTCGCCCTCTGTCACGCAGACTCTACACCGTCGGGTGCATGCTGTAGGCGAAGAAGATGAAGTAGAGCCCGACCTCGAGGGTATCGTCTAAACCTTTAGTGTTTAGGACCTGATGTCTTTTGTTCAAAACATTGAACATGGAGGTGTTGCCTTGCGATGGTCGCTTCCCTTTACTATCGGGAGCTTAGGCGATTGCTTCTAGCTCTCCAGGAGTTTAGCTTGGGTAAGCAAAACACCGACGGGCAAGGAGAACTAGCGGGGATTTCCGCGAAGATGCCTCCTTTTCATTGACTTATACGGTTGACTGTTGTAGAAACGCTAGACCTGCAACCCGCGTGATTCCTGCCACCCGTTGTTTCCAGTGGTGTTCGCCACTGCTCTCGTTCCGTCGCCTGCGGTCGGATACGATCGTACGACACGGGGTATAGGTTACGAGCGGTATGTGTGAGGAAAATATATTAATCGGCCACCTGTACGTCTTGGCTTGGGTGCAGATTTATCGACAAGGAGGTGGTCAGAAGCTGCGGCCAACGGTGACTGAAAAACAATCTCTAGAACGGTTCGGACAGTAATCGGCAACGAGCACATCACCGAAGCTAGCCTTAACGACGTTGGCTTAATTCATAGTCGCGCCGAGCTCTATTCAATCGGTCAACGCGAAATATCGTTTTTGCCGGCCTTGGTTCGACGCCGAGATTATTAGCTATGAACCCCTCTGTAGCGACAAGTGGGACGATATATCTGATTAAGTAGGTGGAATTCAACGTCGAAAAGTTCGACAAAAATCTTTTGATAAAGAGACACGGATGACATGAAATGAACAGGACCACATCAAGTACGGCTGTGCTTCCATGTCTGTCTTCCTCGGCAACGAGTCTTTGCGGTAGGGGTTGCGCGACTGTCTCCTCATGCAAAACATCAATACGTGGATTTAATTCGTCGCGACATTACCACATCGACTCGGGGGTTCTGTAACACTGACGGTCATATGTATATATACGTATATGTATATTTATTTATTGGAACCGCAACACCCCTTGGTCGCAAGCTCACCTAAAAGCAACAGACGTCTCCGCATTTCGAGGAGACGAGATGATATTCGTATGAACATACAAGGTCAACACGGTTTCGAGCCCAACATGCAAGACAACGGGTGATTACAACTACAGTCCCAGTGGGAAGGGCATTATCCCCGAACGTAAACCCCGAAAAAACAGGAACTGGTCTACTCTGATGACAGAAATAACGAAAACACGAACTCCATGGCAGTAATTGCAACCCGGTCACAGCAGATGTTCATCTGCCTGGATGCTTTACCCCTGACCGCCGCGACAGAGAACTTAAGGACAGATATTTCACCGACCTTCAACAACTGATGGCACACTCCCAAACGCGTCGGGCCTTCGCTGAGAGAATTGTAACTTATCTACCCCTTGGATGGTATGGTAACGGTTTTTTGCTGAAGCCATGCTGTCGACTGCAGCTATTATCGCGCCACGCGCAAAGCGCGGTCCACGATCGGCGTGGTGGTGAGCTAACGAGATAACGAAGGCCGATATTCTTGCGGCGTGGTAAAGGAGGGAAGCCGCCTGATAGCACTAGCGGGCGGAACCATCCAACATCAACCTGAGGAAGTCCCTGAAAGCAGGTTGGAAACGCCTCGAGCGCGTGAGGATCGAGATTGTGGAGACATGTTTCAAAGCATTCGTCATGCACTTACTTCAGTCAATCTGAAGTGCTCATCAACGATAGCGACCGAACATGTATTTACCAGCCCCTCAAGGGGATGGATTCCAACAGGAAAATATCGTACAGCTTTCGACACATCAATGGCGCAGAAAGCATTCCTGGAGTGATATAGAGGTTAGCGATGGCGGGGTACATTGATTTAGCTCTTTTCTCAACACCAAGCCGCCAGCGCTCGACCCGAATAGCGCCCAAGAACTCAAGGCATAACCCCCGTGTACCTTGGTGGTTTGAAGTGGAGGAAACAAATCAAGTGCATACCAAGCCGAACGCCTGTTGGACCCTTCGAGCTTCTTGGTGAACTGCTTAAACTCGCCTTGGATGGAGATTATCGCCATGGTAACCGCCGTATACTAAAGCTGGTCCACGCCAATCTAACCGCCATATATATGTCAGGGCGGCGGCCTACTGCAAAAGTGGAAGTATGACTCGATTATAGGGCCGCACAAGAAGAAGGACCCGACAAATTGCTGAAACTAGCGAGGCATCTGGCTCAGGGCACACGCTGGCAAGGTTGTCCTCTAGGTAATCACATTCACCACTGCAAATACTGCGAACGGGAGGGTATCGTGATCAGAAAAGCAGTGCGACTTCAGACCGCAACCGTCGACGATTGATGACATATTCGTAGTTCGACCCCTGTACCAATTGGCACTGAGTGCACCCCTTCTTACATGCGTGTCGTAAACCACGCCAAAGCATGTAATTTAGTCGATCGGACTCTCTTGTGAGCCGTGCTCGATGGGCTCGATCTACGACAAAGGATTCTCGAGCTTGTTCAACATTTTCATACGAAACGGTTGTGCGCATACGGACGGACGATGACGAATATTAAATCTCCTGACGTACTGCGTGTGACGAAGGAGCGGATTAACACAAATCCAGATGTGGTGTCCGAGTTTGTATACCTTGAGGAAACCTGGTGCGAGGACCCCTACCTTACAGCCGAAATCAACCGGCCCGTGCTGCTCGCCAAATTACGATTCTGACGGTAATTTTTGCCTCTGTTCAACCAGCCCACGGCACCTCTCTCGTGCAAAGCACGGATGCTCAAAACCCGAGGGAATGGACACCGTGCTTAACGGGCGTGTCACGCGGCGCCTCACCGCGGTCCATCTCGCCAGGGATTTTTGCTACTTCGCTGCATCGGACGGATTAAGACGACTGGCGACGGCTATTATATGTTTTCACACGCAGACGCATTGGCCTAGACTGAATTGGACCACGTCAACACGGCGGGTCGGAGGCGGGCAATACGTTTTGTGGGGTTCGTGGGGTTCGTGTGGCTCGTGTGAGTAACGATAGACGAACCAAACGAGTGACACGTCTGGAATTGGAACGAGGAAAGGGCTACTCAGGAGGACAAAACCAGGACTGGATGGGTGGTCTCGAACGCGACCTATCGTCGTTTATCTTTCCTATCAAAGAAAACCTGTTGACGCTGGCATGGGGCAAGTGGTTCATATGTGTCGACAAAGCGGCAGAGCGGTACATGAAACGCTGGTTCGTTAAGAGTATAGAGATTAGAGCGAAACGACGTGTTCAGAAAGCGGCAGAGCAGTACATGAAGCGCTGGTTCGCTTTGAACAAAAAAAACATTTATCAACACTACGAGCGCTTGAGGTACAACTTGAGCGGTGTCTTAAGATGCCGTAAGGCCCAATGTCGGGGGAACGCGAACCGAGGAGCCGCGTTAAAGGAGGCGTAGCCCCAACAGCTAGGAGGCACCAAACTTGCCACTCATCGTCATTCTCGTTGAGACTCCTTGTGATCATTGCCTAATCCTTTGTTACAATCCCTGTTTTGTGTGTGTGTGTAGGGGGGGGGGGGGGGAGGGGGGCGGGGGCACCTTGCTATCCTGCTGCGTCCCGGTTGTTGGTATGTTTGGTACGTTCCATTCACTTCCCTATTTTGTTGACGTTTTGCTTTTTTTAGCCCCCCCTTGGTCCGTCTCTCTGCGTCCTCCGTGTGTCGGCTACGTCATCCTTGACACACGAATTGGACATAGAAATGCTCGGTTTTTGTTTGTGGTTAGCTCTATATTTCTACCCTATCCTAGTCATCTTGCTGCCCGTCTGGTATCCTTGTGATATCCTTAAATACGGTATGTCAGGTGAACATACTGCAGTACCGATGGTACAAATAAACAGCAACCTTACCGTCGGGAGACAGCCCGCACCCTGAGGGGAATTTTCTCTGTTTTTCTTTTGAGTATTTGTGCCTTTTTTTCTCATTTCTCTTCCCTCTACGTGTTATATTTGCTCTTCCTTATTTCTCCTTTCTTTGCCTATTTTTCAGAGTGCACATAGAATGCCATGATTATGTTCCTGGTGTTCTTTTTTCGAATTCGTACGGGATTGTATACCGGAGCTCGATAGTACCGTTTGCCGAGCGTACTGGTATGGTGCGGCCGTGCGCACTATTTCGTCCCTGTTCGTTTCCTTCTACCGGGATGCATTTTGGTTACAGAGCGCACACCAGCTTTCAGGGAAGAAGAGGGGAAAAAAAGTGATAATATCGTAATTGTCACAACCGTCATCAACGCGGCTTTTCAAAAGGCCTCGGCCCGAAATAGTGAGTTTTCGTGAGAGTTGGAGAACAGCTACTCATATAGAAGTCAATTACTTTCACCGAGTTTCTAAAATGTATGCCAGCCATGCAATACGTGCATGTGATGGGGTCATTTTATCTTGGGTCGTCAAAATTATGGCACCTGATTGTTTTAAAGTGCCTTGGGGGTCGGGGGGTAGGGGGTGCATTTCGTGCGGTCCGAGACCCCTCCAAAAGGTCACGAACGTCGGGAGACACTCCAGCGTATTGGGTCGGTAGTTATAGCAGCAGCGTCGGCACTACTTCAGTGCTCTGTGACGACGTCACGGCTTCAGGCCTGCTGTGAGACCGAGCACAAGACAACGAGAAAAACTATGTAATGGGTGTTTAATGTTCGTTGATAGTTTCCAACTATTATTGTCAATCATGTGCTCTCAGTCGATCCCACATACCAGATGTATGCAATATATACGTACGTTGTGTGTGTTTACGTGCCTGTACGAGTCGGTTCCGAGGTTTGGTTTACGTGCCAGGTGCATACTACCGCGGTATATCTGCCACCCATGCATACAATGTCCCGTCTGGTTTGCGTCACTTGAAAAATCCACTGCGATTCTTCCAGTAAGGCTGTTTCTGAGGTGAGACTTTACCCCTATAATGCTGTATATATACATAACTGTAGACAAAATGTATTCGAGTTTAAGTGGTGCGTACAAAGCGAGATTGCAGAACCTTCAGGTAGTCCGGCCAGGAATACAAACCAGGTCAGTCGGTCATCGCCAACCCGTTTCGCCGCATGGCGCATGTTGTGCCTATATCGATATTTACGGAACAAACAAAGCCTCAGAAACAATCTGGTGCTACTTGTCACTAGGCCTGGTGTCACGTGGCATGTATTATGCAGGAAGGTCGTTGGTATTTTGGGAGCACATCGTGAAGCACTTGTATACATGCTGGAAGTGTGCAGCAGTTGAAGTTAAAACATTAATGCGAGTTCTAGCTCTATTCTATGCCGGTCATAGTCTGCGGTGTAACGGACGGCATGCTGATATTCTAAACCGATAGCAGGAACAATATGCAAGTCATTGGCACTCTCTGTTAAGGTTCGACGGAAAAATTTTGATACTACTAGGGGGGGGGGGGGTTGAGGGTCTACATCATCGGCACGGGATGTATACATCCTGCAGCGAGTCAAGCCACGCTTAAGATAGATCGCTTGCTTGCATATTACCGGTATGGTGTAGTTATTCGGCTCGATGACTCTCTACCACACACCTTTGCCTTCAGCCTGTCACTCGACAACACCGGCGGGTGTCATATCGAAAACCCAGCCCCCCTCCTCCAACTCAAAATCTTCGTTCCATTCAACGTAAGCCTTCACCACTGCCATTGGTTTTAGTCAGTCGCGCGGTTGCAGGGTCAAATACAACTGGAATGCCGGCTACTCGCCGAGAGCAAAAGGGAGCATGCAATAAGAGTCTTGTGACGCGTACGCACGAGCTGGTAGTGTATTTATTGTACAACAGTAGTGCCCCGCCACCCGGCGGGTCGGGCCGCAGACGGAAGAAGAACGTTTCGCCCGTACACCCCCCCCTGTGCAATGCACAACGTTCAACATCGAGTAAGATGGCAACTGTATAACGCCGTCACGCCCTTCGAAGGCGCCGCGCTGTTTTAACGTGTGCTCCGTGATCTACTCGCAAAATCGATACCAGGTAAATTGCTGTAGGATATCCTCATCACGTAGTCTGTGTAGTTCGTGAGGCAACCGCAGAGATACGTGGTCGAAGAGGATCAGGTTTGACTGCGCCTTGGGTATTTATTTGCGTTGGAGTGGATGTGTTGACTTGCGTCGTAAAAAATGTCTCCGTGCCGAGTGCAGCGAGCTACGGCTTTGCACACTCTGCGTCTCTTCCGATAGATACATGGACACATCATTGTCGAGGTGTTTCAGCTCGAGTGAAGATAATCACGCATTTTTGATTGGTTGAGAAAACCACAAGAACGGTTCTGGGACTGGTTCTCTAGGCCGTAGTGTGTATGCGTCAGTGTTTTGTCTCGGACAAATACTAGCCGCTTGGCAAAACCAACTAACTGACTCTACAGAAGGAGACGACCATTTGACTGGCGCTAGTCAGGCCTCAAGAGAAAACGCAGAGCGTAGCAAAGGGAACACGATAACGGCCTTCAGCACAGCCATCGGCACGGATTCCATCGACGCCGATGGTGTTTTTCGTGCGCCATGAGTTGCAGCAAACCTCTCAGCTCTCGGCCCATTTTCCGAGCGAGCAGTCCCACGGAGAATTGCACACCGTGCAGCTAAGACCCTTTCCAATGACGAATAACAATAGTCGAGATAGGTTCGGCACCGCTGCAGCTTATATCATACCTAGCCCACCGTAATATTACCTGGTTGGTGACTTTTGGGCTTCCACCTCACAGCTGTACGCAGAACCTGAGGGTCCATTCCTGTGCCCTACTCCAGTATAATGTTGAGACGTGAACACTAGATAGATCACGGATCCCGCCGGAGAATAGCGTGTTACATTTAATCAAATACTGTTTTAGACAAGTAAGTAGATGCTTGAAACTGGGCACGCTAGCACTAAAGGATAGGAGCAAAAGTTCCAACTGACTAACAAGCAATGTGGTGCCAGGGATTCTGTCCGTCTCGCGGGGAGAGAGGTTATGGCACGGGGTAGAACGGTGTATCATGAAATGTACATACATGAGGCTGAAACAACGAAAACTCGACCAGGGAGATAAACCCCCCCCACTAAAATACACTACAGAGACTGACACTTGGACTGGCCGATGATGGGCCATCCTCGTCGCTCCTTTCTCATAGCACACCAAACTCAATGGATACCCTGGGCTGTCACAACTTCCTTCTACCCCCCCAGTTACAAGAACATTTTCATGATTGGTTATTGATGGCATCCACAAAACGTGAACGACCAATATTCCAACGATATTTCGGATAAAATTCTCTTTTATACCATTCATCATTCGTATGGAAAATTTGCAATTTCCAGACTACATGCGTGATGCTTCGTCCAGCAAATATAACCGGAGGTTACACGATGTTACATCTAGATTTATGGCTATGAGATGAATGACCGTTTAGATCTGCAATGCTATTTGCCGAGAACGAATCGATTGTAGGAGTCGTGTGGCGTGGGTTGATGACGGACCTGCTCTGCGTGTTTCTAATTGTCTGACGCCGAGGGGCTGGGCATAGTTTACGAACGCGCAGGGCGGAGACGGCAGTCCGGGTAGGAAGGTACCGGGCGGACTAGCAGGGATAACCTGGCTTTACTACACGTACATTAAACTGCTGCCGCTAACTGGAGGGTGCTTTGGGCTTTGGCCTGCCTGTTTTATCCCCTTGTCATTTTTCCTTCGATTTTTTGTCTTACTCTCTTTACAAGCAGTGGTGTTTTTGTTATTTTTTAGTATTTATTTTCCAGCTCGTTCTTTTTAGAGTGTCTGCCAACTCGCCTGCGGGGAGGGAGGGCACGACAGTTTGTTTCTTCCATTTTTTATATTTGTCTTTTCTTTTTCCTCTTTCGATGTGTCTTCTTTGTTTTTGTTTCCTTTCGTTTCTTTATTTCTTAGAATGTGTATGTCGTGCCTGTCGTATCTATTAAGGGTATTATGACATGGCATTTCATTGCCCACGGCTGTGCTTACTGCCTACTTGGCAATGTAGTATCTCTGTGGCGTAGCGTTGTGACCAAATAGTCTGTGTCTCTTCTTAGTATTAGGATTGAAAAGAATTGGCACGGACACTGGTTGTCCTGGACGTCGACGGGTAAAGATAACGGTTCAATGTGAAGAACACATACAGGCCGATCCATCGTTTGTAAATTTTGTATATTACTATTCATATGTAGGCCGGGTGTCAATCGTTTCGTTGGGGAGAACCCGATTCGGGTGAATTTCGTCACACGGTACGTACGTTTGAACGGCAGCACGACATCAAGAGTTCGCATCGCGATCCCCATACATGGATTGGCATCCAGTTTAGGTACGGCGTGAAAAACAAACGCAGCGGACATAGATTGTTTTCCGCACAAACTTGTGGATCCCTTCCGATCCGATACATGCATCCGTTGCTATCATACACTGTGGGGAGAGAGCAAGTCCCCCGTACGGCGTGCGCATTGCTGATCTATCTGCTGCGGATGCATCATTTTCAAAAACTGTTCGACGCGATCGAAAGATCGAGTTGGCTGCTTTCGTGTATAGTACCAGATACATCGTAAATTACCACACGGTATATTGTGGATGGATAACGGTTAGTAGGCCGGTGTATCGCAGCGGGTTTTTCAGGCTCCTCCGTACGATTCAATATGTTGGGCTCCAATGACTATATCCTACCCCATATAGAGATGAAAACATCATCGCAATCGCAAAGACGAGACGAGGACTTTACCGATGTATTCATACGTTTATTCACCGAGTATTGTGGCTCCCACATCACCCGACGGGGGTTGTTGCCACTCGCCCGGCTGGCTTCTCTCGATGTGTTTCACTCGCGATTAGTGTAGCCTCATTTCTAACCTGTTGATATATACCTCATACTAATAGGCCACCTCAGAGTATGCAGCGCTTTGTTGCAATCTTATCATCCACATATAACAGGCAAGCTAGAATCCAACGTATTTCAACACGCAATATGATATTCATCAGACCAGAGTACGTAATATAACGTTGGCAAGAAGATGAGGTATATTTTAGCAATGAATGGCTCTACTGTGCACTCCTAACGCACGTTTCACCACGCTGACATATACTATCATTCCTCGCTCCTGTCACGTAACTCATTTGTCTCATCGACCCCTCTTGGAGTCCTTCTTATCGGAGACCTTTTTGTCCAAAATATCGACATTTGTTTCGCGCATTTTTGCAATCTTCCATATTTTGCTGGGATTTTTCTACAAATATTGGAAGGTTAAGGAACTTGATATTTTTTTATTCTGGAGAATTTCACGAATATATTATAGTGACAGAACGCCTCCGTATATTGATACATACCACCAATTATTTCCAATTTTCAACTTCTTGTGGAAAAAACGCTCTCCGATAAGAGTGAACCTTACTACTATTAATAGTGATGATGTGGATTCAATATTCAGGACACTTTGGAAGTTCCCGTCGCCACTTTAAAACTTCCCGTCCGGCCTTGTGCACTGTCTTAAGTCGACTTCGCACAACAATGGGTGTGGCATTGGAATGGGTTGTCGATGGCCGAACGTGGTCATCGTCTGCTAGACGTTGGTGACTGTTTTCGGGTCGGCAACGACCGGTTTCTCTCTGATCGTGTATCATCCGGAATGGTACCCACCTCAAACCTCTAATTACATGATGAGTGGAAACAGTAATGCGGTTGCGAGGGCCTCTACAGAGAGAACTTCGCTCAGGGTAAACCTCATGCAGGTTGAGCACGGGAGTAATACCTATTATTAGAGGTAACAAAAAATGAGTGAGAGGTTGCGTACACACGACAGCGGTTTGTACATACTACTTACTGTAGTTGAGTATCAGTGGTATCCATGGACCAATCCATGTACCGAATACTTGCAGCTTCGTGTATGCTGAATGTACCGAGGATGGTCACGGGTGGCAGTAAAGAAAGGAAATCGCGACACTGTGCCAACTTTCACAGTACTTCGCAGTAGTCTTCTCAAGGGTTTTCGCTTTGGCTTGTTTGCCGCTATTTATATTGCGGGGGGGCATACTCAATAGGACGTATGGTATACGAAAATACTGCATTATTACGGGGGACCATAGTTAACAGGACCTATGGTACACGTAAAAACTTATATGTTTAACCATTTTTACTAACAATATTTGGTCCTGTAATTATTATTTATTTATTTTTCAACATCACTTTTACTTTCCAGCCTTACTCTTGGGAGGTTTTACCCTCAACGAGCTTCTGCACAAGCCGTGGTCACAGGTGTCATCCTCTCTCCCCCCCGGTACGTGCCTTTAGTTTTGTCGCGCATAGGGTTCAGTATTCCCACTGCTCGTCGATTTTCATCGAATGTAGCTCACTCACGCTCTCGCGCTTTCCGCTAATCAATTTCATTGTTTGCAAGAAAAAGCCACGAGCATGCACTCGGTGAGACTAGAACCCACGAAATTGATCTTGATAGGTACGCGGACCACGTCTCAAGCCACCGGGGACGCCGGCTATGGCTGCCCGTAATCGTGCCAATTTTTACCGTCAACATTGTTTAGTCCTACCAGGTATTTATTCACTATGCCCCCCCGTAAGAGAAAAATTCTCAAGACCTTAAACTACTGAAGGCGACTATTGACCCCGACTATGACAGTTTCTTGGCCCCAATTGTTGAAGACGATTCGTGACCCCGAAAATGCTGTCGACGGCGACTCTTTTAATGGTGACACTCGGCGTCATTGTTGCCTCGAGGGTTGGGCTTGTGTACGGGATACCACAGTCAGTAGTACTATTGCCCGGGGATACCATTAATCCGTATCAGCCTTCGAGGCTGTTGTATTTTCATGGTCGTGTGAATGCATGCGTGGATTTCGCAGCCGCAGCAGCAGCAAGCGATAGTACGGGTATTAAATAGTATTTTGCAGCCAAACAAAAGGTCTCCGCTCCTAGAACACAGATCAGCATTGTACCTTGGAAGCCGTGCAGGTAGTATAGGAACCATTCGCAGGCTCAGAGGGGGCGTTTTCATGCCGATCGTTCGTGCGTTATTGTATATTCTACACAAAAGGGTATCATACGAGTGCGTTCAGTGTCACATATCAGAGTAAGACTTACCACCCTGAGCGCAGCCTTAGTGAACAGACCAGTTGCCTCTTCCAGCAGACATGTTACGTGCAATCAGCAAAACAAACGGTAAACCTGAACGACCCAAACATACAGCAGCAGCCATCTACCCCACGAGTATTCCACGATATCCCACGGTGCATACAGTTTCACGGTATCCTGTAGACCTCCGACGTTATGCCACGGCAACCTCTATATTATCCACGATATCCTACGGTGTACACGGTTCCACGGTATCCCACAAGCATCCCACTGTGCCGAAACGAAATGCCATGTATTCCGTGACATTCTGAACGACGTTCCGCGGCATCCCTATGTAGGCTTTTCAGCATCCCACTGACCTGCGGCATCTCTCCCACTACTTACGTCCTCATTTATTTGTAGCCTTCCTCCCCTGCCTCGTCTCTCGTATTTAAGCAAGCGTAGGTGTTTACGCAAGGAGTCTAAGAGCGCCTATATTCGAGAACAGTTTATACATTGTACATCACCAATGACGCCTTCATGCATTATTAGCGGGATCTAGACAAAACTATTACGGTATGTTGGGGTGACTCCATCACCCAACTGACCGCGGACAGCGCAGGTTATCGCCCCCCCCCCCCCCCCCCCGCTGGGCAAGGTGGGTGAACGATAGTACTTGCGGGGGCGTTTAACAATGTACGTATGATAACAAGCCCTGAAAGGTGTCGGCGACCTCTCAGTGCGATACGCTTAATGGTGTGCTACATAGTTCCATGGGTCTACATGAATTAATTTACGCCCATATTGTTCAAGAGGAGCCCCGGCTACCTGTGCTGGCTTCTTGTACTACTGTAGTACGAGGAACTTCAGTTAGTTTTCGATTCGGCCGTATTAACCTGTGTGTTGGACTCGTTTTGTGTCATACAACTCGGTGTCCATAGATCACAGTAGGGGTGCCTGCTGGAGGAAGATGTGGTGAATAGCTGCCAGCAATGGTACCTCAAAATGAACTTCGCGTCTATGTACCCAACAAAGGCCTTGGTTGACAGATGGATTTTGATCAGTTGAATAGTTTACATTTCTGTAAATACTTCGAAGTTTTGGATTGAGTAATTGACATAGCTTCAAAACGTCTCGGTTATTAATATTTTCCCATGTTTTTTCGTTTCCCTTTTGATTCATGCTGGAGTTCGGACTTCCATGTATTTTTACGAGTTGACGCGGTCCACGGTAGGGGGTGTCACCTACTGTTTTAGAGTCTCCTTAACCTCTATTATACGCTACCACCTAAACTAGCCTCGGCAATATATATGTCGAACTACAATAATCCCGATGGACGCCCCCCTTGCCTAGCGTTTGACAAAAAGCTTCGGATTGATGAGCAACCTAAACGTTATGTATACAGAGTGCAGTACTTCTTCTGTTGAGGAGCTTCGTCAGCTCTTCTTACTATTTCCGGCTTAAAGTGCTAAAATATCTGCGTCGCGCATCACGGTGGCCGCCCCTCGCCCCTCCCCTCTCGCAATGTCGATGGAAACATGTCGTTGTGGGCGCATTGAACAATGTAGCACACCATTGGGCGTTGCGAGTTGGGAGGCTGTCGACACCTTGTGAGGTTTAATAAATTGTTGGTGTGGGCACACCAAAGAGGGTCTGCGTACACACCATGAGCAAGGTGTCGATACACTCTAAATTCATTTCCACGCCTAATGGCGCGCTTGGTCGTCTAATGTTTCCACAAGGATTGTTTGACGCTCACATTACGCGAAATAAAGGGTCCCGACCATCTGTGACACTATGTGACGACTGGGAGTTCCACCAATGCTGCCTAATTTATAATGTGGGCAACAACGTGACATGACATACCGGTATACGCGCATGCACGATTTACATACGTACGAATTCCCACTATAATACCTGGTTTTATAATAGCGTACAGGGCGTAGAAGTCCCCGGCTAGGTCGACTTCAGTACCACCCGCATTTGTCCTTGAAATAGGTTATTTGCGAAACAGCTTTCTTGCACAGACGTCGTATGTATGCCGGGTACAAGACACCATATCGGTGAAAACTCGGATTTGGAAGGGCGAAATCTGTCAAGCTCTGCATACCTCAAATATTCTATGCCGTCTATTTTATTTACCACCGATGTACCACGACTTTAAATTACATCTCGTGCTCTTTTTGAGGACCGTGTGTAGAAGGATCACGTGAATTCCCCGGCTATCAACACGGTGGATTGAAAAGCTGTACACTTCTCTTGGTGTTGTCGCCATTTACACGAATCGGGCAAGGCGTTACTACTGTTTCGATCTGCACTCAAAAACATTTCCTGCACGATAGTACCCACAAAAAACTGTACGTACAAACGTGGAAGGTGCTTCGTGGCAATTAATTGCTTGGAGCAGATGAAAAGGGCTGTGCAGCAAACAGGGCGCCATGCCGACTTCATGTCTAAAGCACAGAGGTTTCTCGCGAGTGACGGCGAAGATAGCTTGTTGTCTCGAAGGGATGGGTGGCGAAGATAATATCTCTTTTGCGTCCCGACAGCGCCCGCGATAAACGCGGAACTAGTTCCTGCGGCGATAGAGGTGGACTTGAACCACCTGTTCATCGGCATGCCGCCAAGGACATAATGGATTATAGGGCATGTGCCATCACGTTCGCGTTAAATCTCGTCGTCGCCATCCTGTCGGTAAGAGATACGCGTGTGCCCCGCTTGATCTTGGCTAACATTTGACGTATCCAGGTACATACCTGGTAGTCCATTTCACGAGTTTCGACATGCGAGATAGGTGTTTGGCGGGTGATATACGCGGTCCGACGTACGTACGTAGTACTCGTAGAATAGGAGCAATAGAGGAAAATAAAGGCTGCGCTATTACGGGGGACTATAGATAATAGTACCAAATATTGTTGATAACATGGTTAAATATATGGTTTTTATGTATACCATAGGTCCTATTAACTATGGTCCCCCGTAATAGTACAAGTGCGGTATAACAGCAGCAGAGATACTGCCCCAGTAGTAATACAGTAGTAGTGGAGGAATAGGTATGTAGTAGTAGGAGTAGAAGGAGAGCAAGATTGGAAGCAGAACTGTGGCATTCGCACTGTTATGTATGAGGAGTATGTATTGATAATACCCTTTTAGGATTGATTATTCGTGGGGTATTGTATTGATATCATAAGTTGTACTTTTGTACAGGTCCTATTAATAGTGCAGCACAGCAGTACTATCGTAACACTTTCAGTAGTACTATAATCAGCATTACAGAGTACAGTAGTCCAGAAGCACAGCAGTGTAGCATAGTGGTGTGTGTTTTTACATTGTGGGAGGTGCTATATTATTAGCTACCAGGTATGTAGTTGACCAATAAATCGCCCAGGTTCTGAATATATCACATTTGTTGGAGATATATAGTTTTTTTTTCATCCTCTGGCGGATTGATTGGTAAAAATAAAGCCTTAGCTCACAACACTTCGACGTTCCAATTTCGTGTCGTGTGACAATTTCACCTATAATAGCTCCCGTTGCAACATCAGCACAGACTGCTGTTGCTACGGGTGCTTGGAAAGGTTGACCCGACCTGACCATCGAGAGGGGCACGTGCGGTGTAGGTAGCCACCCGGGAGAGTAATGTCTCCCGGGTAGTGTTGGACTTGCGCGAGCTCACCCACTAATAAAAACCTAAGCTATTAGGCCTTCCCGCCGGACATGGTCGAGCTACGGCCCACCCTACCCGTTGGGGCGCTGGTCCTGTATGGGTGTCGGAGGTTGGCATGCAGCCCACCATTGACAGCCGTTTTCGCGTGAAGAACAAAAGTACCAGTAGAATCGGTCCCGATAAATCGTGCTGCCTTCTACGAACGAACGAAAACGAGGCTGGCATACGTACCTGCTGCGAGCACCGAACATTATGCGTACATAAAAGCAGTGTCGTTGGGCAAATTTGCGTTGCAAGGACTGCCCTGGTAGCCCGGGGCTGTGTTGAGATGACGTCAGGTCAGCAGTCGCTGCGGTCGCTACCACACGTGCTACGCACTTTCAAAAATCGAAAGCGAAGGAGGGGGTTTGCTAGTTTAGCTTTGGAAATCACACGCAACGATGAAAGGAAGGTACTGATCGACAAGATAAAACTACTAGAACAAAGAGACTACCATGGGTAAATGCTGCGAGTACATATTGTACATACACACAGCGGTGTCAAGGAGATAATCGAAGGTGCAAGGACTACACATGTATGGATATGTTATTTGGTCAACATTCGCGACGACATGCGTTCAGCCTAACTCGAAAGCAAACAAATTTGCATCCGTTGATGTGTCCTTCAAACCACGCGAGATAGTCACGCTACCGTAGGCGGGGCTCCAATCAGTCTCTCCTTCATACCAAAATGTTGGCTGTTCGACACGCACATGCACATCAAGGGCGGAGATGCGATTTGACACAAGTGGGTTGCCGCTGGGGCGTCTACCCTTGCTCGTGGCGGCACCGTCGAAGCTAATGTGCAGCTGATGCTTGCCATTATTTCGAGAGCCGTACTAGGTCGGTACTGTACCGAGAAAAGTTGTCAACAAGAATTGTTTCAGGTGTCTGCTTCTGAATGTAGTGGTTAGGGACTGCCACTGTTCACATACTGATATGATGTCGCCTTCTCTCCGGTTTCATCTTATCAGTGAGATATATGCATGGGGTGTTTTGCATGCGGCTGTCGAGTTAAGTCACACCGTCGGCAGCAAGGGAACCGTGCCGACAGTCGGGGTGAGTTGATGCGTTGCTTTGGGCACTCCTTAGCGCTGACCGCGAACGGAAGGTATGGCGCTCCAGGGTAGAGGTATTGGCAATCGGTTTCGTCCGGAATGAGAACTGGAAGAGGAGAGAGATTTTGCGCGGGGAGCATGCTTGTCTCAGGCCGAGCAAAGGCATGAAAATGTCAAGATCCCCGTTTAACTACTCCGATACGAAACCAGTCTACCAGAGACCGTTGTTCGGCTTTGAGATTTCCAAGGTCTTGAAACACTCTCTTGCAGATTGCGTTCTGCGTACCGCGTTCAACTGCAAGATATCGGCAACTAATTGCCATATGTATCGCACTGCTTCCAATTCCCGCTACAAGTTGCGTGGTTGTGTCTTCCTTGTTACGATGACTACGATGTTGATCAACGACTTTGCAGGCTTCTAGTTGCGTTGGCAAGGTACATATCCCTAGTGCATTGTATTAGACACTCGTAGTGCTGTGAAATCCCTAGCGTGCATGCCGTGAAATGTCGTTCCAACCGATGTCGTCTTTCATTATTATTGCTTACTAATTTAAGGAATATACAGTCTTCTAACTCATCGCTTATGCAGTGACATGTCTGTGCAACTTGTAGATCGGTTAACTGTTGATATTGATGGTAAACGACTGTGATATATCTTGTGACATTAATATATTGCCGTGAAACGTGGGCTCAACTGGTGTTCGTTTCAACTGTTTGGCTCGTGATCTCAATCGAGTGAATGTAATTGCAGGTGTACACTACCTCGAGTTACTTCGTACTTCGTTTTTTTCTAATCCCACGACACGGACAATGATGCCGACATGGAGGAAGGATGTCATTTCGTGACAATCGTTGCTCCCTTGCAATTTTCGAGTGGTCGTATACAGGCTCGTTTGAGCATATATGTTGCCCCAACGTTTGTCCGTTCAACATACCGATCGCGGTATATCTACTTGAGTTTCACGTATTTGATATTCGGTTCGACACTGGCCGTGTTGATCACCGGAAGAGAGTAACATTGCCCGTACGATTGTTCAGATCACATAGGGTTGGCGATGTTGGCGATTGTTTGTCCTGACCAACTACAGGCCTCCAAAAACAGTCAAACAGAGTCAGGCATTCACGGGTGAAAAGAAGTTTTCGTGTTACCTCCTTTTCTAACAGAACAGGTTCCACGTACTCTAACGAATGTCTGAAAACCCGTTTGGGCGAGGCGTCACGTACCTCATTACAAAGGTACCAATATCAAGTAATATTGAACGCCATAAGTTCAATCTACACTGAAATAAAATTGCTTACGAGGCAAGGCCTTATCTACTACCTGGTACCACTTTTATTAGGGGTTACACCTATTTCAGAAGTAGCCAGTATCATGTAGGCGCTGCTGAAAAACACAGGGCTACCAGGTACTCCTGAATAAACCATAGTTTAGATAAAGACCCTGTTTGTGGTATGTATGCGGTAGCTTGATACGGGTCTGCGGATATTGGGGGGTTCATATGTTGTGGGGTTTCGTATTATGTATCGGGACTTTATTTAGTATGCCTCGTGAATGAAGGGATGGAGCTGATCTGCCGAGAGCAGTCGCTGATGTTAATGATACGGCCCAGGCTTTGATGATATTGATACTGCTTGTCTATATGTGAGTGGTGCAGGCGGTGATAATCTTGGTGCGGCTTACCTCCTATGTGTGCTGACAGAACGGTATTGACCCACCTGGTGTGTGTTGTGTTTGCCTTATTGTAACTAGTATGATATTTGCTCTTCCGCCACGATCATGGTGTAGACCACGCGTGTATCACGTGCACGCGTCCGACAGCTGCTGTGATCCAACACGATATCGTGACTCCGGGCCCGGAGGATGCTGAAGGGTTGTACTGTGTTAGAGGAGAGCACCTACTGGTGGAAGGGCATCTGCGGTGGTATGACGCAAATGGAGGACCTGCTTGGTATGGAGGCGCAGCAAGAACGACGGTATGGAGGTGACGCGCGGTTGCAGCACCAGCAGTATGACTTCGGTGGACAACAGCAGCAACGCTGGGGTGGAGGCCAGAGTAATCAGCAGCAACGTCATCAGCGGCAGTATGGAGGCCGAGGGCAGCAACAGCCTCGGCCTCAGCAGCAGCACCTTGGTGGGCAACTGCAGCAACGCTGGGGTGGAGACCAGAGTTATCAGCAGCATCATCGGCGGCAGTATGAAGGCCGAGGGCAGCAACAGCCTCAGCCTAAACAGCAGCAACGCTGGGGTGGAGGCCAGAGTTATCAGTATCAGCAGAAGGAGCAGCAGCAGCAACGGATGCTGCTTCGGAGTGGTGCACTGGGGCGGCTGGTAACACCGATCGCGTGTGGTATCAACCTGAGTCCTTTCCACCTGCAGCAGCGTCGATGTACGGATCCTACATGTGCGCACGGTGTGGCGCCCGAGGGCATAGGGATGTGATTTGCCGTGCACCCAACAGTGTGTGCGACGACTTCATCTTTCATGGTCGCATGGCCAGGCAGTGTATCACTGCCCAGCCTGCTGTCGTCTACGCGCCGAACTACTACAGTACGCCGCAGGCTGGAACGCCGGCGCCCCAGCAGACACGGGTGGAACCGACAGCGACGAGCTCGGCAAAAAACTACTCAACCGATGTGGTGTGGAGTTGCCGACGCGAGGCTCCACCGAACGAGCTCTGTGATGCTGAAGAGCCGCGTGTGACGTCTGTGCTGCAGCAGAATTACCCTGAGGTGGTGGGCCTTGGTGTTGCTTTGTCCGACGTGGTGGATCTCGGTGATGCCAAGCCTGAGATGGTGGAGCTTGGTGTTGCCGTGTCCGAGGTGGTGGAGCTTGGTCTTGCTGTGTCCGAGGTGGAGCTTGGTGTTGCTGTGTCCGAAGAGGTGATGCTGAGCCTGAGGTCGTGAGTCTTGGTGTTACTGTGTCCGACGTGGGGGACCTTGGTGTTGCTTTATCCGACGTGGTGAATCTCGGTGATGCTAAGCCTGAGGTGGTGGAGCTTGGTGTTGCCGTGTCCGAGATGGTGGAGCTGGTCTTGCTGTGTCCGAGGTGGAGGTTGGTGTTGCTGTGCCCGGAGTGCTGAAGCTCGGTGATGCTGAGCCTGAGGAGGTGGGCCTTGGTGTTGCTGTATCCGGGGTGGTGGGCCTTGGTTATGCTGAGCCTGAGGTCGTGAAGCTTCGTGGTGCTGTGTCCGAGGTGCGCAACTCCGGTCAGAAGGGGGGGTCAACGTACCCCTTCGACCGGGGAAAACTCATATGGGCGAGGCTGGCACCGAGTGGCTAACAATACGGATCTGGCTCGGTTTGGGGGGGGGGGGTGGTGGCGGATCGAGAGACGGGGACTACGAGGGGGCGGGGACTAGCAACGGCGGCAGCAGCGGCAAGCGAGATTTCCCGTTCGACCCTGGGAAATAGGCATGACATAATGTAATATTTTTCCAGTGTCGCCCACTTTAGTTTTGGTGGACTGGATCTTTTTTGTTTGTCTTTTACTGTGCTTTCTTTGTGTTTGCCTGGTATGTTCTCAAATGAAGTGTGCAATATTGCGGAAGGTGTGGAGTACCTGGTACCTGGTATGTCTTATATGACAGAAGCGTTTCCACCGCAGCTGCTGTCTACGTACCCGTATATTAACCAGAGGGTATGAGGGAACCGTACCACGTCTGCTACCTGATTCCATACTGCTGTGTCTAACGAGTAACCTCGGTTTCTGGCTCGAACTGGCTTGATGTCCGACGCTGACCCACCCGATACTGCCCACTGCACCCTGCGGCTTTGCGAGATGTAGTCCATGTCGTGGCAACATGGAGCCGCGGCGAAAGACAAGTGTCGCATCCGTATTGTAGGGAGCAGGAGACGGAGGTTGAGAGGTGGGGTTGTGGGGGGTTTGGACGTGAGTTTATTTCTTTTTATTTCATGGTTGAGGTATTTTGGAGTCGTAATGACATCGCAACATTTTCATGATGAGTGCTTTGTCGTCTACCGAGCAGGGGGGGCATGTTAGCTGTACTCGGTAACACGACGAAGCCTTTCTATCGCAGATAGTGGAGTTCAGTTGGAGTGTCATAGTAGCTGTACTCCGTAACACGACGAAGAATTTCTATCGCAGATGGTGCATTTCAGTTAGAGTGAGCTCATAAGTGGATGCGGACCATGCACGCAAGGGTGCTGACCGGAGGTCTGTCTCTGGTGGGGTGATTTCGTGCGCGGATGTATGTTCATCGCTTTCCTCTACTGGATGTAGATGTCTGAGGTATGTGTTTCACGAGGAGTCTGAAGTCAACACGTACGGTCGGCAGAGCAGCATGCCGATTTTCTGATCAAACCGTTGCCCGCTGAGATGTTTCGTTTTGGGCTTGACTTTGTCCTGAATTTGTGGTGATTTATTTCATTTATTTATTGGTTTCGGATATTTTGGGGTATTGGGTGATGAGAACGGGGAAGAGTGATTTTTAGGGAGTTGGAGAAAGTATTGGGATGCACTCATGCGTTGAGTAATGTTAATACGCCGATAGGGTACGCCGATGGTGTTGATGAATCGTGCCGTACCCGTTGGCTACTGGTTGAGTATGCACAACGTACAGGGGACCATAAATCACTAGTATCCATAGTACTTTTGAAATCAGATGCAGTTTGTTGCTGACTTTTGCATACTCCCGGAGTGAGCACCTAGTAATAGCAGGGGGGCTGTTATAGGTAGATTTGAGATGTCCTACATCAGAGACGTTCTGTTGTTCTGGTGTTCCAGAGTGCACGAAAGGGGGGCCGATGCTATCGGTCGGTACGATATCTATGTGAAGACGGTGTTATCGATTTGGTTTGAAGGTTTTACCAACATACCTACGTTTGTTGGATATTTCCCTTCCCATAGTTACTGTCTTGATATATTTTTGGAGGTTTATACTGGAATCGAGACTGAGAGATTTGGGATTGGCGTTTTACCTTGGCAATGATGAAGGATGGAATTTGGGGTTGCCGTTTTACCTGTCAATTGGTGATAAGATATTCGAGACATATCGTATCGAGCACCGAAAAGGGGGCTGTCTGTGGTATGCGGTAGCTTGATACGGGTCTGCGGATATTGGGGGTTTCATATGTTGTGGGTTTCGTATTGTGTATCGGGCATTATTCAGTATGCCTCGTGGATGGAGGGATGAAGCTGCTCCTCCGGGAGCAGTCGCTGGTGTTGATGATACGGCCCAGGCTTTGATGATAATGATACTGCCTGTCTATATGTGAGCGGTGCAGCCGGTGACAATATTGGTGCGGGTTACCTCCTGGGTGTGGTTTATGTGGTGGGGTCTCTGACAGAACTGTATTGATCCACGTGGTGTGTGTTGTGTTTGGCTTATTGTAACTAGTATTTTATTTGCTCTTCCACAACGATCATGGTGTAGACCACGCGTGTATCACGTGCACGCGTCCGACAGCTCCTGTGATCAAACAGACCCATCTCATGCAAGCAGGTGTTACAACAACAGCGAAATAACAGAACGGATCTATTTTCGGCTATTCTGTCGTCCTGTATGTGTTTAATTCGCTCCTTGGGCCTCATCGGTAGGTAAATCATGTTCATCTGATTATCCTTGGAACTCATGTAGGTCCATTACACGTTTGCCCCCAATGGCGGCATCCCCACTTGATGTTGCATGTGTTCGTTTGAAGAAGTTTTAGCATGAACGTAGAGTACGAAAGTGTGTGCTTAACGGGAAGAGGTATCTATTATAGCTGATACTTCCCGGTAGCCATCATATATATATAGTCGGTACCAGGTACTCGATAACACATACGTCATCTGATATACATTTACGCGTTTCTAGGTACAACTGACGAGTTTTCCAGTCTGTGGGTTATGTTTTATATAATACAGCAATATACAACAGCAGCTGTCTTTTTACATGATCTACTGCTTGCTGTGCACTCGTACACAGAAAATGTATCAATAACAAGTAGTTAGTGTCGTCGATCTACTGGAGTACGTACCGACGTCACCTACGGCAGCACACATAGTACGCGGTACTGGTAAATCAAGATCACATTTCCGGGGGAGGGGGACGATGGTCCCCTGGTGTTGGCCGCCGACGTCCTACTGGTTGTCACGGAAAGGTGAGTGTGTTTTACGGTGTTTTAGTCGCCCAGTCTACTAACCACCCGTGAAGCCGAGATGGGGATGGGCTGGTCCCGGCGTGTTTCCGCCCGACGTCCTGCTGGTTGTCATGGAAATGTTCCTCTATCGCGTTTGGTTGCTCGTTCGATCTATTACGGGGGACCATAGTGAATAGCACGAAATATTATTTTTAAAAAAAGCGAAATATATAGGTTTTTGTCTATACCGTAGGTCCTATCTAATATGGTCCCCCGTAATAGTTACCCGTGAAACCGAGGTGGAGATGAGCGTGCCGGGGTGTTACCGGCCGACGACGGTAGATAAGATGAGTACCACTCCTGGATCAGTAGCATAGTTTTAAATCTGGATGAAGTCATAACATAGGCTACACGAGGGTCGTGAGTATGTTCCCTCAAGAGATTTTGATTTTTGCAGTAGAGCTGCGGGTCTCGGTGTTTTTATTGAACTGAATACGAGGGTATTTCCCTATTTTGGTTTTGTTTGAACGAAGTGTACGGGTCGTCCTTTGGTTCGAGCCGCGAGCGCACACGCGCACCGCTCCCCTTTCACATCGGCTTCCAGCTCAGCGAATCAATGAACACAGTAGCATAGGATCACCACACCATCTTCTTCTTGTTCTTCTTCTTCTTCTTCTTCTTCTTCTCGTTCCCTTGTATCGACGTTTCCTTTACAATTCACACAATATTATTATAATAGCGGTTATACGTTGGCCTCGTAAGCTTTCACAGTGTATTGACCGGCCACTCACTGGCAAATTATTCTATGCTTTCACATAAGCTACGAGCTGGTATACACGCCAATCGCCATAGATAGTATTTTTACCGCACACATAAATCAGAATGTCCATGCGGTTTGTTCGCAGAAGGCCCTGAAACGTGTCACATATTCTCTTTGAACCCCGACCTTCCGGTTCGAGATCTTAACATATTAGAGTTTCGCCTGAAGTATTGAATCTCCCCAAATCCAAACGCCCGAAACAATACGGAGATAGATATCAAGAAAATAACACACGCAGAGTGTAACGGGTTGGCAGGGATTAGTGGAAAACCTGTGGCTAATATCAGGGTCCATTTCCAAGTCGCCGTAGACATTGGATGCTGGGTTAGGGTGGGGCGGTATGCTTAGACCAGCTCGTGCAAGCATTGGGTATCGTCTCAATTCCGCGCGTGGTAATAGGGCATCGATGGCGTTTGTGAGAACACCGACGTCAAGAAAATGGTAGAATGGTACGTCGGTTCGAGAATATATGACTCAGCAATCAAAGTTCACCTTGAAACAAACGGTTGTTGACCCGGTGTTGACTATAGGTCTATCCTGGAACGAAAACATAATGTGTTTGAAAGTAAAGTTCCTTACGTAGGGATAGTGAATATTCAGCGCGGTCTCGTGTGACAAAACCACTTGCGCACAGGATTATTCCTTTTCATGCTGAACTAATCTACATACCGTGTTGTATCTATTTATCAGACTAGTTGGGACTTTCCGGTATAGACACACTAGGTTACGACGATACTGTGGGATTTGCTCGTACCAAAGTCTGATTATCTGATTGTACTGAATTGTGTGATTCTTGTAACGGTAATATATCTACGGAGATTGCGGCGGGATTAGTGTTTCCCCGAGGAGTTGCACAATATTATATTTGGACTCCTTTTCAGGGTCCCGGGGGAGTTGGGCGAGAGTCCCCTCTCAGTACACTAAAATAATCGATACCTTTCTACTTCTTCTACCCACCGCCTCATGGCAAGCCCCACCCACGCATCACCCAAGCGTACCCGGTGCTCGAATTGATCCCTTACGCTAGCGTTGGCCTCTGACATATGGTCACGGTCGCTCGGGCACGGGGTGCAGCGCACCATGGTGGGTTTTGTGGTTTTAGGGGAGGAGCTTCCTTGGATGACAAGGATCCTCGATCAGGAGAGGCGACACCGCGAGGGAGCGGACATCGGGTTGGGGACATGGACTCCTGAAGAATGGAAGGAGCTACAGGAAACAGCAGCAGCCCCATCAGCAGCAGCAGCAGCAGCAG
This sequence comes from Nereocystis luetkeana, assembly GCA_031213475.1. Taxonomy (NCBI): domain Eukaryota; class Phaeophyceae; order Laminariales; family Laminariaceae; genus Nereocystis; species Nereocystis luetkeana. Next base: position 2,219,324 of record JARUPZ010000039.1, read on the forward strand.
CAGCATCAGCGGCGGCAGCGGCGGCAGCAGCAAAGCAGCAGAAGCAGGAGCAGGAGCAGGAGGAGCGTCACGGTAGGCCGGGCGCAGGATGCCGCATGGATTTATCATCTTTCCACTTGCTTACCGTCAAGGAGCAACAAGAAGCCATTGAAAAACATGTTGACCAGCAGCTGAGAGCTAGGAGGGGTTACGCAACCGCCGCGAATGCACGAGAGGAGGCAAGGAAAAAGACAGAGAACACGCACCAAGCCCAGGACAATGGTTCGAGGAGCTGCGACAACTCGTCACCCGCCGACCCAGTGGTATCGAGAGCAAAAAGTGCGGCCCAACAGCAACAGCAGCAGCAACAACAAGTACGGGCTTTTACGTACGTCAAGAAAGGCGACGAGGAGGAGTTGATGGATATTACTGAGGAGGAGGAGTCGGATGAGGAGGAGCAGCACGGTTTGGAACCTGAGGTGGTACCAATGGATGGCATGGGTCTGGTGGGGGAGATTGGTATGATGGAAGGAGCTGTCGGGTGTTCGGAGAACATTAACGAGGACGACGGTGCGCCGAATGGAAGCGCTTGGGAGCGAGTTGGGATCGGTACGGGTTGGTCATGCAGCGGCACCTTCGTGGGGTGGGGGTGTGAGGTGGCCGGTCGGCGTCCGACTCGGCTACGGCGGGCGCGCGTGCGAGAAAAGTAAAGGACCATCATCTTCGAGCAATTGCTCATCAGGCACGTTCTTGTTTTGTGTCTTGGTGTTGTTTTGGTATGTTTTACCTGATATATATAAGCAGTACTTGGTATGATACGTACTGCTGTAGTATAGATGAATCGATTCCACGCACGAACGATCCAAAGGTATAGCTAAGAGGGATTGGGAAAAGGGGGTGCTGAAGATTTCCCAGCAGACATTCGCTGAACAATTGGCGGATGAATACGGGATAGAGTTTGGTAAGAGTGTTCCGCTCCCTGTTGGCACAAAACTTGCGGACTTTGACCAGGATGAAGCGCCAGGGAGCTGGCCGTTTCGCGAGTTGGTTGGCTCACTGATGTGGCTTTCAACCCAGACTCGGCCAGACATCTCCAACGCAGTAAGAGCAGTGGCTAGGTACTGCGCTGCTCCCAAGTTAGTGCACTGGAGGGCAGCACTTGGTATTTTAGGGTATGTGAGGAGGACTAGTTCTTTCGGAGTCACTTTTCAGAGAGGTACGGACGGGGGGCTGAGCTTGCAGGTGTTTGCTGACGCAGACTATGCAAGCAAGGCGGCTGACAGAAGGTCAGTTTCAGGAGGATTGGTGATGTGTGGGGGTGCATGCGTGTCTTGGTTTTCTGGGACTCCGAAATGCGTCACACTTTCCACGACGGAGGCAGAGTACGTGGCACTTGCAGACGTCATTAAGGAAGTGTTGTTCTTGAGGCAGGTTTGGCGCTTCATGTTGCCTGATGTAGGCATGCCGTGCATACCGGTGTTCGAGGATAATCAGGGTGCGGTGCAGCTTGCACAGAACCCTATCACCAACTCAAACTCCAAGCACATCGACGTGCGACACCACTTCCTCAGGGAACTGGTTGGGAGGAAAGAGATATCGATCATCCACGTACCGTCCCCTTTTCAGCATGCGGATTTTCTAACCAAGGCCATCTCGCGAGAATCGTTCGAGTTCCACCGTAGCCTTGCGATGAATATGTGGTGACTCTATTGGTGTGGTATTGATTCCATCGGGTACTGGTGATCGTTAGCCATGGCCAGTCCCTTAGAAAAATTAGTGTTGATCCCAACGGGTGTCGATGATCGTTAGCCATGATTGACACTTTAGTGACCTTCCTTCGGACTGTGTTGTTTTATTTTGAGATTTCAGGGTGTTATCATTAAAGGCGTTGGATGCATAGGTTTTGTTTTTGATATTTTGACCGGACGAGAGTTATCAGGACTGTGAAACGAGCAGGGGGAATGTGGGATTTGCTCGTACCAAAGTCTGATTATCTGATTGTACTGAATTGTGTGATTCTTGTAACGGTAATATATCTACGGAGATTGCGGCGGGATTAGTGTTTCCCCGAGGAGTTGCACAATATTATATTTGGACTCCTTTTCAGGGTCCCGGGGGAGTTGGGCGAGAGTCCCCTCTCAGTACACTAAAATAATCGATACCTTTCTACTTCTTCTACCCACCGCCTCATGGCAAGCCCCACCCACGCATCACCCAAGCGTACCCGGTGCTCGAATTGATCCCTTACGCTAGCGTTGGCCTCTGACATATGATCACGTTCGCTCGGGCACGGGGTGCAGCGCACCATGGTGGGTTTTATGGTTTTAGGGGAGGAGCTTCCTTGGATGACAAGGATCCTCGATCAGGAGAGGCGACACCGCGAGGGAGCGGACATCGGGTTGGGGACATGGACTCCTGAAGAATGGAAGGAGCTACAGGAAACAGCAGCAGCCCCATCAGCAGCAGCAGCAGCAGCAGCAGCAGCAGCAGCAGCAGCATCAGCGGCGGCAGCGGCGGCAGCAGCAAAGCAGCAGAAGCAGGAGTAGGAGCAGGAGGAGCGTCACGGTAGGCCGGGCGCAGGATGCCGCATGGATTTATCATCTTTCCACTTGCTTACCGTCAAGGAGCAACAAGAAGCCATTGAAAAACATGTTGACCAGCAGCTGAGAGCTAGGAGGGGTTACGCAACCGCCGCGAATGCACGAGAGGAGGCAAGGAAAAAGACAGAGAACACGCACCAAGCCCAGGACAATGGTTCGAGGAGCTGCGACAACTCGTCACCCGCCGACCCAGTGGTATCGAGAGCAAAAAGTGCGGCCCAACAGCAACAGCAGCAGCAACAACAAGTACGGGCTTTTACGTACGTCAAGAAAGGCGACGAGGAGGAGTTGATGGATATTACTGAGGAGGAGGAGTCGGATGAGGAGGAGCAGCACGGTTTGGAACGTGAGGTGGTACCAATGGATGGCATGGGTCTGGTGGGGGAGATTGGTATGATGGAAGGAGCTGTCGGGTGTTCGGAGAACATTAACGAGGACGACGGTGCGCCGAATGGAAGCGCTTGGGAGCGAGTTGGGATCGGTACGGGTTGGTCATGCAGCGGCACCTTCGTGGGGTGGGGGTGTGAGGTGGCCGGTCGGCGTCCGACTCGGCTACGGCGGGCGCGCGTGCGAGAAAAGTGAAGGACCATCATCTTCGAGCAATTGCTCATCAGGCACGTTCTTGTTTTGTGTCTTGGTGTTGTTTTGGTATGTTTTACCTGATATATATAAGCAGTACTTGGTATGATACGTACTGCTGTAGTATGGATGAATCGATTCCACGCACGAACGATCCAAAAACTTCCTACCAGGTACCAGGTATTATTTTTTTGACCAACAATCGAAATAATAGTCTATCGAATAACCTGCAAGGTAGCTGTCTCAGGTACAGGTTGCTGAACGTGGTGGGCGGTGTCTACTGCTGTCTGTGTTTGGTTTGTTTTTAGAAACGTGATACTCGTACGAGTACGAGTAGTCTAGTCTTCGCTGTGGATTTGATCTTGTGTTTTTTTTGTTTTGCAGCGTTTCGAGACTTACTTGTCATAATTTGGTGATGGCCATTTGATGCGTGGCGTGTGTGACTGCAACTTTTGGAACTTTGAGCTTTCATTTACGAGTATACGTATCAAGTTCCGGACATATGTACGATTCACGTAATATACGATACACGTAACGTGTTGGATAACAAAAACGCAGTTCGTATACGAGTAAAAACTACTGAGACGAGCGCGGCTGGAGGATAGAAAACTTGACTGGTATATATAATGTTTGCGATGGGCACAAACTAGGGAGGGTAGTATGAGAGTTCAGTTTGAGCACATCGGAAATTCACACGGAATACCGGGTATCTTGATTGATAGTTTGCATGACCCTGGTTGCTCCCCCCACAGACAATATTTGAGGTGTACACAGGCCATGCGGGTGATATCCTCTTCCAACTATCACCAAGCTATTAATGTTTCGTCCGATAGGATGAAGAGTCACCAGATTCCCTCATTCGAGTACCCTTGCTTTTCCCCCCTTTCGCTGTCGATGATTTGCCGAATCTCTGCTTGGAGACTGCACTGCGTTGATTGCATCAGGTGGACGGTTGACGAGAGGACCAAATCACGACCGGGCATGGCGAACGGAGAAAATGAGGTGGATGCTCGACGGTCGTGATGTGTGGTTGTAGTGGTACTATTATATTGGGTAACGGTTGGTATTGATAGTGTTTTTGTTGTGTCTTTTTTATTATTTTGCTCGGTACTGCTATGTAAAAAGCGCAGGTAGTGGTTCGTTTTTGCTTGAAATTGTGTGTAGCTTCTTCCAATCAGATCTTGCCGACACAAGTTCTACTGCCATTTTGACTGTTGAGCAGGCTTTCGTGCAGTCTGATCTTGAGGAAAATGTTTTCATGCGTTTGCCTCAGGGATGCGGTAGACTGTCGGGGAAGATAGTACGACTGAACAAGAGCTTGTACGGTTTGAAGCAGGCATCGAGGCAGTGGCATGCTCACCTCACTAGGTGCTTACTGACTTTAGGGTTTGAGCAGTGTCTGGCTGATGCATGCGTTTTTCGTTTGATGGATGAGGGGAGAGTCGTGATGACTATAGTGGTGCATGTGGATGATATTTTTGCTGTAGGGGAGAAGGCAAGGTGTGACCAGTTTGGCAAGGAATTGGACAAGATGGTTCCAGTTAAGAACCTGGGAGAGTTGCGTTGGTATTCGGGGTGTTTCTACGAGAAGATTGGTAAATGTGCTGGTATAGTTTTTGGGCATGCCCTATTGCATGAAATTAGTCGAATCTCACCGTACAACTCTGGTGTGCTCTATACGCATACCCGGCTTGTAGGACCGCAGTGTGTTGGTCAATGAGATGTTTGACGCTTTTCTTTAATGTCATTAAATGTGTGCCCACAGAAGAGAGGCTATAGGCTTTGAGTGGTACATGGTTATTGAATGACAAGCTGGTATGATAGTTGAGGGAATAATATTGATTTGGTATTCGACTGATATGGATGAATTTCAGAGTCTTTCATTTTTGAGATTATATTGAGATTGATACTGAAATCTGGAAGGCCAATCTACTATTTTTCCTATTTCATGCAGTTGAACCTACCATAGGGAAGGCTGTATGTTGATTACCGGAAAGAGGTTGGAGTAAGGCCAATATTTTGTTTCACCTTGATTGAATTGGTTTGAGTCTGGGTTTTGGAGGTTTTGGTGTTTTGACAGCAGGGAGGCAGCTGTTTGGTTCTATAGTGGGTTTTGGAATTTCTGTTTTTGGGGTGAATACACTGCTACTTGTAGTGTCACGACAAGAGGATTTTTATGTGTTGGATGAGTGTGGACCTGGTACGGAATAGGCACAATTATCCTGACAGTGTGCTACGTCTAGGAAGGCTGTCGGACATGGTCGTATGATGTAGCCGTACACATGTCTGATACGTGTCATTGTCGTATTAAGTCAAGTGTCTTGGGTAACTGTTGTGTCACTGCAATCCATTTACGGAGATTGTGATGACAACTATGTTTCCCCGAGGGGTTGCATAAAATTGTGTTTGACCTGCTTTCAGGGGTCTTATAGAGTCTAGGGGAACGTGGCCCCCTTGCTCTCAGTACACTAAAATAATTGATACCTTTCTACTTCTTCTACCCACCGCCTCATGGCAAGCCCCACCCACGCATCACCCAAGCGCACCCGGTGCACGAATTGATCCCTTAGATACGACGGTTGACATAACTCTCTACTTTTACATGGGTATTCGTTCGTGCACGTCATGCGCTGTTCACAGGCCACTCATGGGTTCCTCCACGGACACCACACTAAGGCGTACCATACAACGCACAAACAAGGACACACCACGGACGGCGCATCGCCTGCCCGTAGGCAGCCGACGTAAGGGGACAAATCGTGCGTCGGGTGGTCCGTCGTTCGACGTTGCCGTGAGGAGCGGCAGCAGTAAGTAGAGGTAGTGTACGAAGTATCAACTATTGTTTTTTCCGAAGTAAGTACGAGGTTGAGCGCCTCGCATCGCCGTCCCGGACCCCCGGATATCCTTCGCAAAACCATTAAGTCCCATCGGAGAGACGCAACTATCTCCGAGCTATCACTAGGTGAACTGCAGCTACATGAACTACACCAGTAATAGAGCAATGACATCAGACTTTCGCGGCACTATAAGCAACTTCTGTGTCGTACAGCATTCCCATTCGCGGCACTCTGCCATGATAATGGGATCAATGTTGTACTACTGTAGGTTTACAATCATCACACCGAGGCACTACAGCCAGGAGTGCTAACAATTCCCTAACAGAAATTCCCAAATCCCATTGTAGCAAAGCAGCTGCCTCCCTGCCGAGAAAAAATCATATGAATTCAATATCCAATCACTCAAATACAAAATTTCAAAACCGCATTGCACCTGCGTAAACTTGAACGATCTCCCCATTACTCAGCTGCCGTACCTAGGGACTTCTGTCTGCGAAATTCAAACGGTAATCAGTTCGGGGAAATGGGTCGGCGCAAGTTTCCCGCAGTAGTTCCAAACTTCTACTACAGGAACACGCGCGTAACGTGTTATTCCATGCCACGTTGACGCCACGGCGACGGGGGGTAGCCCCTCGTGCCGCCGGAATAAAATATGAACTCGTACTAAAAGTGAATATCTTGGCGTATATAAACCTAGGCATCTTCGTTAACCTAGGCATCTTCTCTCTAGACATGTGGCGGGCGGCCAACCCGCGAACAAGCCGACACTAAGCCGTAACTTGCTAACACAAGAAGTATGCGTTGAGCCTTTTCTACGTGCAAGTTGAACCGGAAGTTTTTCAAACCCCTCTCTGCAGGACTATGAGCGACGTCCCTCAAGCTATGAAGTCACACCTCGCATTTGTCAAATCAACTGTGTCTGCTGCAGCTACTGCCAACTGCACAACACGGTCATTTTCGATTGCTGGTTATGGATACTTCCTGGCAAGCATATACAGTACTTCACGAAAAAAGCAGATAACGGCTTCACACCCGATATTCTGAACACTGCGCTGTGTGCAGACGTAAAACCAAGCGGGATACGCGCTACAGGTATGCCATCAATGGAACCGTTACTCGGTTCCTTCTTACACTCCACATCACCACATTCGTGACCATGCACGTTACTACCGTTCCACACACGTCGCTGGAAACGCGCAGTTTGTTTGCCTGCCAATTCGCCACTCGAAGCAACTGCTTTGGTTTGGTGGTAAAATATGCATCAATATGCTCAACCCCAGTAAAAACGGCGACGAAAATGCCTGCGTACTCAGCCACCTCTCGATGGCAACTCCAATCACCCGAATGTTGTTCAAATGCTACTCTCGAGCTCGGCCTATGCCATCAAGCTGGGCGGCGGGGGTGGACTAAAAAACAAACACCCACTGCGTATACTGAGCGTCGCCATCAACCCCACATGAATCCACATGGGGGGGGAAAAAGGTTTCGCTTCGTACCAACTCAACTGTAGACAAGGTGGTTGCCCTTAAAGAAAACAGAAAACTGCAGTGACTGCGCGCGTCTGATATTCGATTGGGCGTTTCTTTGAGATACAGGCTGGTCGGCGCGCATCGAAACTGCAGTGCCACACATATCAACATCGAAATGCCCTTGAAACAATAGTTGATATCGTCAGCTGGGTGCATGATGTGTCTACTCTACAAGCATCCCCCCCCCCCACCCCCTAGGCAAACCGGATATCAGCCTTCGGGGGTACCACACGACGTGAAACAGTTCATTCGAGGCACATGCCAGTGAAACACCCGACAACAAATACATGTCCAAAACAAGCACATCCCCCCAAACACCAACGACGCGTCGCCCTCCGACAACAAAATGCTCAACAACAAGCGGGGTGGCCATCATAGAGAAGAGCGCAGAGGTAGTATTCCAAACGATATCAACGAACACAACGTATTTCCGTCGCTAGCATGCATCCTCGAAACCACTTGTACTTCCTACAGTGTTTTCCTTACAACGTTTGGTAAGAGGGCCAGATAGTGGAGGTACTAACTGCAAGCCACGCCGTTGAACCAATGGAGGCGACGGAAACGATCTCTCTCTGATATCTGTCATCGCCCAGTCCGATATACAATGCTCAGTCCCATTCCCACGACCATGGCACCAACGGGTCGACATCTCAAGGTCGACATGGTCTTTATCTTCGGGTACGGGGTCTACTCTCCGGCGTTCGCCAGGCGCCAAAGCGTGTGCGCCTGATTGTTCGTCACTCTTAGCGACCATGTTACACATCCCTTGCATAATGGTTTGTCTTGGTATCCCAGTGCCAGGAGAATGGACGCCGTCGGACGTAGGCATCACTCGCCTACGACTGGCCAATGCAAAGGGGCATGCCCCTGATTCACCACTGCCCTCAGTGGCTAGATCGCAACTGACCTGGGTACCGTCGGTTCCACCTTCGTCGTCGCTGTCTCTGGAAATATACACGGTATCAAACAAAGACGACGCACGCCTTCCACCCTCATTCCTGCGGCCCATCTGCGCTGCCGACTTAGCAGAACCTATGTATTGCCCCGGTGACCCTGGCACCGAACTGGTTCTCCAAGGGATGGGAGAGGCAGTCAGTGAGACAGACGTTGGACAGTGGAAAAATCGGTCGGGGTGTGATGCGGCTCTAGTGGGACGTACACGCACTCCTCCCAGCACCACCTCCGGTGACCTCAGCGGAACGACAGTGCCCGCGAAATCGTCGCTAGATGGAGCAACAGCGGTGGTTGCTAGTTTAGGATCGGAAGGTTTAACGTTTTTTAGTCTTTTTTTGAGGATTCGTGCAAAGTGGCTTCGAGGTTTTTGTGCGTCGTTGATGACGACTTTGAGTTCGCCCGAATCTTCCTTACTAACAAAAATACGCATCTGAGAGGGCAAGGCACAATCGTCCGTCGTCCCAGAAATGGACACCGCGCGAATAAGCTCGTCCCGATCGTACACATCCATGCCGATACTGGACCGCACCGAGCACAACCACGCGATGCCGATAGAGGTGAGCACCATAAGACACACGGAACAAACCAATGCATTCATGCTAATTTTCAGTCCGACTTCTATATGCTCCAAATCTTGTATTTTTACGCGGTCTCCGGTGGGGTGTTCGCCGAAAGGAGAAGCTCGTAAGACTACCCCCTCGCATGGACGTCGGGTCTCGCTGAACTTCCGGAGCACCCCGAAGCAGCCACCGCCGGATATCTCCCCGTGCACGATTCCTGTCACAACCGCCTCCGCGAGCCGCATGGTGGCCGCGATATGGAACGCATGCTTCAGTTCGGTGGATAATCCGTTTTGTCGTCCGACGGTCCAAACAGAATACAGAAAGCTGGGGTAACTGATATCCTCTTCCACGATGAGGAATACCTCGCCCTCTGAGCTAGTCATGATTATTGTCGGGGGGGGGCAGTACTTATCGTCTTGTAGTAGTAGCAGTTCGTCCGTCAGACTTGGTCCTTGCTCGCATTCCAAAACGCTCCCCCATTTCTTGTCGGCTCCAAGGTATACATCGACGGCATTGGGGGGGGTTGTTCCCGTGCACTTCAGGCCTTTCACCGTCGTCGTATGACCGTCAAGGAAATAGAACTGGCTCGGTGCCTCCGCAGCTTCTGTGCCCCAATATGCAACGCCGATTGCGCCGTTGACGGCACCTTCGTATCTAGTGTTAGCCTCCATATAATACCTCGACTTAGCTCCATTTTCAAACATGTTCGGTAAATCCCGCCAGTCTGCGGTACCAAGCTCTTGCTGTGTTTTCACCTGGCACAAGATGCGCAAGTCAACAGGTTAATAGCACAACATCAGAGACTGGTGTTCGGCCAGGTGTCGTTGCGTCCTGGAGGGCTGCCATATGGAACCACCCCAACACCCGATTCCCTACCGCAAATGTTCACTATTCCTATCAGCAAATTGACGTGCGACCGAAACAACTAAGCTAAATATATCGTCGTGAACGGACTCACCTGCCAATGTTTCGTGCCACTGATATTCCTGGTTATCACTGGGGGCGGTCGATTGAGGAGGTCTGTGTCGCCTTCGTAATAGGCCAGGTCCATCGACAGTTCCAGACCCCAAGAGGCCAGCGAAAACGCAGCCAGCAGCACGGTAATAATCCGGGCGGCATCCCATTTCCCCCGCCCCCCGAAGACCTCTTCCACCACGAAATAGTTGGTAACATCAACAGATTTGCCCTTCTCAATTTCTCTCCAGGCGCGGTAGGCCCGGACTCGCCGATACGCCATCTCGATGGCCGGGTGCAAGATGTAGGCGAGGAAGACGAAGCACGCGCCGATGGTGAGGGTACCGTCTACGCCTCTGGTGCTAAAGACCCATGTTTCCTTGCTTAGCAAGGTGGCCATGACGACGACGTGTTACTATAGGGTGGCTCCTATGTTGCGAAACGTTTCGCCGTTCGCTCCCTGCTGCCCCAAAATCGACGGTCACGCGTTTCAGCTTGCCGATCCTCGCCTGTGGGATAGCGTCGGGAAAAAACAGATCAGGTGTGAAGGTGGTGGCAGAGTGATCCCTCCTTCTACAGTCATCGCACGTGGTCTATGGTTAGCACGAGCTACAGACCGCTTGAAAAATATACGGCTGGAGTATCCGCACGCTGGAGAACGGGCAGCGTGTGTGACCGATACCCTCACCTTTGTTTTGAATTGGGAGAATAGTGGCGGCACCGGACGTTCGCAAAGCTAACATCGGATGTGCTCATTTCGCCGATGTACCCCAGGGGAATAACGTTTCTTCGAGGATGCATCTCGTACACGCACTCAATCAAGAGAACGCAAGCGGAATCATCAACGGCACAATGTCATGCATGAACCCAATTATTGTTGCGGTGGCGAATACATATTTTGAGTAAGTCGCACCTCGGAAGCGTTGTGGTTTCAACGGAGCCATAGCGAGAGATTATATGCTGTGCAGAAACATCTGTAGGACTCTATATTCCGTCCACGTCGTTTCGAACAACTGTGTTGCCGGGGCTGGCCGCCGCTGCCGTGGCGAAAACGTTTACACCGTCTAAACGGTGTCTATATTTATGTCGACACCGTGGTTTGGGGCTTGAGTTGCAGGGCCCAAGACACCCTCGAAGGCGATAGCAGGCGTGATCGACCTCACGTTTTACCCGAAGATAGTGTTGGCTGCGACACGAGGGCTCGGGCTGTACTAGACGTTAGTAAAATACCTCTGGTCGTCTAGTCGGTTCGGTATGGTGCCATACGACGAGGGTGGCGCCGACCAGTATCGCCCCAGAGACAAACAACGTGTGCATCCCCCACGTCGCCGAGGCAAGTAATTGGGGGCGCTCGCTACTTGCAGCATGGACGACTCAACCAGATAGAGCTCCGGCGAGGGTGGAGTGTACACACCATCTGAGATGGAGGCAGCTAACTGCAACACTTGCGGGCTGCGGTGCCACCCCACGATATTCGCTGATTTTGTCGGAAATAAATTTGAGCAGTGATTGACAGTAGAGATCATCAGACGGATAAAAAATGGAGAGCTGTACTTCTGGGGTATACATAATTACCCATTATCTTTCGTGGGATAATCTTCTCTGCAAGTACTTCAAGGAACCGCACTGTGAATAGTGTCTTTGTGTCTTTGTTGATATTCCAGTGATCGTTTCTAGATGTTTAGTTTGTTACCCGTATATATAGTGCTTGTAGTGTAGTACATGTATTCTAGCCGTAAGAAACACGCCCTACGCAACAAACCAGACTCCCGTCCCAAACCTAAGCTTGTGAGCCATACGCGTGGAGAAGACTTCCATGTATAGCAAACATTGGTCCCGACTGTCAGACCACCTCGACGTATTCGTCAACCCGATACACGCCTGCGAACAAACTGCTCCCAGTAGTACTAAAAATATATTATATACAGTAGATAGATGCATACTTCGCCACCTATTTCCAACGTCAACAGCGTAGACGCTATTTCACCCCCACTGTTGATCAACGTTGAACTGCGGCGGAACGCCAATCGAGAGCGTTTTCGTCGAAGCCCCGCGTTCGAAGAAACACGAGTTATGCAAGGATAGTGTAGCCTTACAGTACACATGTTAGGGGTTGGAGACTAACCAAAGTACAGGAGTAGTTCCAAGGGAGTCCAAACACGAGAAATCGAATTTATTAACGTATTATTATGATATATCGATTACCCTGGGTTGGGTAGCCGATCATTTGTTTAACCCTGTAGTCGGTAGGAATGAGCTTCACGATAGACGTTGTCGAAGGCACCGGTTCGAATGCCACCCCGAACGTTTTTTTTTGTATAAACGTCTGCGCGTACGTCAAGCATACCAGGTCTCCCTGGTTCCTCTGGGATTGAAACAAAGCGGGTAGGACGACGTACGGCCATACACGGTACCGACGTCTCAAGGATCCGGCCATCTAGAGGGTGGGTTATACTACTGACTGGGGCTGGGCAATCGATCGATATCAGATATTATATACCCTCGTATATATATACATATTATGTGTTATTCGAAGCAGTACTGCTGTGTGCGGGATCGATGCTGTAGATAAGCCGAAGAATATATCCACATTAATGTATACCTGGTATATACACACATGTTGTACTGATGGGTCAACTGGTGCTTTGGGCGCCATTGGGTGGTGTATCGTTCGAACTCGCCATGATGAGGCGTGGGAGCAGGACACAAAAAACGCATTAAATATGGCATGTACCTGGTATTACCAGGTAGTACCTGCTATATGGTGATCACTGAGAACAAAAAGACGAGAAACGACAGATAATACAGCCGCAACCACGGAGAATAGACATGGAATATTGGAAGCCAAGGGTCCATGAAAACAACTTTCCCGACACCCTAGACATTTCCGAGACCCAAGCCGAGGGGGTATACGAAGAAAAAAAGACAAAATGATCAATACCTGGTACTCGTTTTTCGTCATTGCGTCCAACAGTTGCAACACACTCTGTATAGTATTGATGAAATGCGGGTAGCATATATGCTCATGTCGATTTATTGTCTTCAATTATACAAACGAATATGAATGAATCCATTGTCTCTTTGAATTATATTCGTAATATCGTTTACTGCACAAGTTACGTATCGGTAATTACCGCGAATCGCAAAAACGTTTTTTTCCGAGTACTTTCCACATTTTGCCGCAATGATGTATTTTAGATGATATCAACAATATTCTGGTTCCCCCGGTTGTACAAGTATCTATATTTTAGTTCATTGTGATTATTATTCTTGCCATCAGACATTGTGCAGTATGAGCGTCAACGTTGATCACTCAAAACATTTCAGCAAAACTCCAGGAAAGAAACGAAACCAATGCAAAAGGTCTAGCTACCTTCTATGCCTGCTTTCCTCGATCCTTCGTCTACGGTACTCCGTTGATTATTTTCGCTCCCTCTTCCATCTCAGTATTTGCTCTTTATGTTATATTATTATCAAATCTAAACCCGCACCCAAGCTCCCTCCCCATGCGATAGATGTAGATCTGTCATCCCCCTGCCCTTTTCCTTGTCCTTTTCTGGCGATCCCTAAGCTGGAGTTTAGAGCACGACACCTCCTTGAGATGGCCACCTGCGTAGTCACCGAGACGATTTTAAGTAGGCGTTATTTTGCCACTCCTTTCCTTCGCATCGACCCACCATACTTCCCTCCCACGACAATAGCTGCCAGCTGGTCGAAGAGTTGCTGCCCTCTACCCCGAGATGCCGAAAGCTTTTCACCGCTAAAGTGCAAAGTTTCTGACTCCATGCGTCAAAGGACACATGGCTCGGACGAGAATAGTGTTGGCGCTTGCGCGTCTCGGAGGTAGAGACAGCTGATCTATCGTGACCAGCACGGCCTCCACGCCGGTGTATCTGCGCTTGTGGGTCAGCATGGGTTACGTCCGACAGGATAATCTCTCTACACTCCTTGTTTGGGAGCACTCCCGGAGACCTCCTCTACTCACGATGTACATCCGTACATTCCGGTCGGCGATGAACGGTTCCCTGCTCTCCACTTGTGGTCGAATGCCCAGCCGCTTCGACGCATGGGACATCGCGTGGACAAGCGGTTGGAACCTGATTTACCTGCGCTCTGCTCTGGGACGGATGCGCGCGTGGCGGAGGACAACGTCGACTTCATCCCAGCAGGGGCACTTCACTGCCAAATATTCCTCGATCCCCATGAGAACCCTTCCCAGGCCCACGAACTCTGCCGCGGCTATGACACGGAGGGAGTCCGCGGCTATGACACGGAGGGAGTCCGTTGGTCTCGCCCGAAGGCATCCCATGGCCCCTGCTCCGTGTAGAGACATATAGAGAGCCTTGGCGAAGGCTTCGGGTTCGGTCCCACCCATTGGATCACCCCGTCCAGGGGGGGCGTGCTGTCTCCTGTAGCTTCTCCGGCGAAACAGTGTGGGCAGCGTGCCGACCTTTTTTCACGAGCTTGCCCAACTTCTGTTGGGCTTGGCCCAAATTCGTTCTTACGGCGTAATGCGCAGTCGTGTCAGCATGTTTGTCAACCTCTTAGGGTTTGGGTTCAGCCCCCCCTCTTCGCCTCGACTCCATTCCAGCCAAGATTCGGGGACGATGCCCGCCGTTGCTTCCTTTGTCACCCCCCATGTGTCCTTAATCTCTCGCAAGCTGTCTCCCAGCTGACGAATGATGCTCGATTCTGGGAGTCCCCTCCTCACGATATTTATTGCCTAACGGGCCGGTAAGGTATGCTACAACCCCCGGCAAGGTCGCCAACCTGCTGCCGAGAGACACCGACGTTCTCCTCGCTTCTGTCGGCGGCAGCCCTAACCCTCCCGATTCCGTAAACAATTATGGTTGGGCTTACTTGTAAGGTTTTGAGAGTCAGCCGAATACCCGGACACGCCTCCTGTATATCCGATTCTGCCCCCGCCGCTCCCGGTAGCTCGAGGATTTTCTCGTAAGCCCACTGCGCCCCGTTGCCTGCCGTTTAAAATTTCGTCCAGGGAACTTCCCGGGTCCAGACCCGTTTCGAGGTAGCTCGTCCGTTGTCCGAGAGATTCGACGGCGACGGTGCCGTTCCTTGTTTATCGGGCATCTTGGCGAGGCAGCGCGCACGACAGCCCGCCCCCACCCCGCACAACTTCCAATGCTCGCCCCTGCACGTATTCTTCCGTGCCGATCGGAACACCCACCACCGTCACCTCACCTTTGTCTGCGATGGATTCAACGCTTTCAATGAGCGAAATTTCCTCCGCCGTCGGGGCGTGCTCTTTCGATGGCAGTGCCATTGTTTTGGCGGCGTTGACTAAATACCGATGTCATCAAGGTCTTGCCGGGGGAAGGCGAATGCTCTAACCGTGCTGGCCGTGATCCCCGTAAGGCCGGGAGAGACATCGTCCATGTACGCGACGGTTTCCACCCCTTTTCCCTGGAATTCCCGTCTTAATCGCTTCTGCCCTGGTCGAAACGCCAGGAAGAATATTGCTGGTCCCATGGGGTCCCCTTGCTGGACACCAGTGTAACAAGCGGTCGTCCTGGTCTTCCCTGAGCACATTCGGAAAAAAACGTCGGCTGCTTTTCTGCCGTAGTACTTGGGCTCTGATGGTGTGAGCGCTGGTACGCAGTTTGCTACCTCTTCAAGGACTGCCGTCCTTTTTACGTGTCGAAGGGGTTGGAGGAGTCCGTGAGGACGAGGCAGTTTTATTTTCGTGGTTGTTTTCTTCAATCTCACTTGTTTTATCTGCCCTTCTTTTGACTCCCGTCCTTACTCGTAACTCGTATAACCCATCCGATGTCACAAATAACCTCTTCTCCCTCCTCCCCACTACGGTTCTCGCTATGCATTTTTATCGTGAGAAGACTTCAGCCCTTTCTTTCCTTGTTTATTCGCGTCCATTTGCACCTACCCACGCTACTTGGCGCTTTTAGCGGTTGATTCCGTTTTGTATTTAATTTTCGAAAAATACCAGTAAAAAAAAAAAACATATGGGATTCGGTCTCCGGGTTCAACTTTTAGCAGCATTCATTCGAAGGTCCCACTATGAATAGTCCACCGGGGTGAGCGGCTAATAACCGGGTGTATTGAATTCATTTCGCCCAAAACACCTTTGGTATTTTGATGCACCCCGCACGCACTCTTCGCAATATAATGTACGATATGTCCCTCCATTCGTGGCAGGTTAACGACATCTTAATACATCCAAACAGCCCGTAGCGCGGGACGGCAATTGAAATACTGCCTTTTGGTCTTTGGGCTATTGTTGAGTTTTTTGTTGGAGGCATAAATTGGCTTGAACGTATGCTGATGCTTACACGTGACTTGTATCGTACAGGTTAGGCCCGTTATTCACCCTTTTAGGACCGCTGCCCCGGTTTGTGGGCGAACTACTCCTGATTACACCAACAAACAATAGTTACCGGAATTTGCCGATGCACGGAGAAATAAATGTCAATCCCTGTTTGTTCTCTAGACGTACATCACTTTTTTTACATTAATTAGTAGTTGTTCACAAAATATGAGTACATCCTTGGTAGAACTACATACCTACCTGGTACCTCTAACACCAGTATACCTCAGTACACATACGTGTACGAACACTATATATAAGAGCACAAGCAGCTTGCACACATACATGACATCGGACAAATCACTCTGACTATCTACTTTTTTATTTACCAGGTACCAGGTATGAAATACATCAGCTAGCTGCTGTGAGTTCGACTGATTATATATTTAAAATTTATAGCTACCAGGTAGCTGATACTCATCTCTGCAAGCAGCCTAAATACCTCTCGTATATATCCTGATATATCCCATTTTTTACTGATGAATTTACAAATTGTATAATACGCCGTTCAGGCGTATTCCATACCTGGCATGTACCAGGTATGTCCTTTGCGTTGTAGACCGGTGGTTCAAGTGGTTAACCTCGAATTCTACTTGTTGTGTTTGAGTCCTGGGTTCGAGCCCCAGGTGGGTCGGACATTCGACTTAATTTGCAAAAAAATAAATAAAAAGGATTCAATTATTGAGAGCGCCTTCCAGCGTGGGTAGACACAATTCGATGCGAGTCGACGAGGAAAGAAAATGCTGAAATCTTCTCGGGATAAAAATGAAGGCACGTACCGTAGCGGGAAGGGGGTAGAAGAGCCTGCTATGTGACCCCGGATCTGAGTTACGAGTTGGAAGGAGAGAGAGAAGAAGATGTGCGAAGATAATGAATGGAATGAATGAGCAAAATATTAAAAAACAAATCTACTGCTGCTGCTCTAGTCCGCATCTGACGTTTTCTTAACCGGGAATCAAGTACGGTTCAGACAGTAGAGCGTACCCTGCCTCGAAATGTCTCGAAAAGTGATGAAGTAGGAACCACGATGATCTGTCCGCGGTGTCTGCGAGCTTGAAAACGTAAATTCTGGCCTCACAGAGGGATAGATGAAGAAAAAGTGTTTTCTACCTGGTACTTCGTATTACCTGGTATATGTTTTCAAATGTTTAGAGCACCAGAACACTGCGTCTGAGTGCCTTCGTCCGGCTTGGCGCTCTGGAACCACGTGAAATCTGACCCCGCTCGGGTCTGAGCCCTTCAACCTTGACCTGGAATACATAGAATCTGTAAGAATAGCCTCTGGCAGAGGCTACAACACCAATAATCCGGATCCCACACGATCACCTAAATCGATAAAAACAGATACCAGGAACGGCGTAGGATCTAGGGTATCGGTGGGCCCTGTCGACGGCTATTTTGGCTTTTTTTTGTGGGATTATTTCTGAGGCCTAAGGTCTGCGGGTGGAACCAGGCCGGCGTGGGATCATGATGCCACGCGAGAGCAGGGTGCCCAGAGGCTATAGCAGCCTGGCATTAGATAGACTGTACCTGGTAGGTATTAAATAGAGAGTACAAAACCGTATTTACATGTATAATATGTCTTTTCTGCACAAAACACAACTGATGTTGCAAACTCCTACCCACCACGTGGATAACATGCGTACGTACCTGATACCGGGTAGATGGGAGCAGACGTGGTGGACTCTGCCGGCGGGTTATAATATTTCCGGGTTCCAGTTTGGAGAGACCGGGTGCTCGTGCGATCAGGTCGACCTGGGACCACGGTGTCAAGGGGGAGCAGAGAGAGCCTCTCTGTTGAAGTAGTTCCGGATATTATATAAAGTCGAACCCTCTGCTTGTGTTCGACGTATATAAATATGCTGTTGTTGTAGACTATTAATACCAGGCACTGCTGTTGCCCATATCATATTTCCGGTTAGCTTCTGCAATCACGACTCAAACATCACAAATGCCGATTGTCCGCATACCTCCTGTACAACAGCAGTACAGCAGTACTATTACTACTACAAGTACTACGTACGGCTGTACCAGGTAGGTACTATTTTTATGAACAATATTTATTGTTATTAATAGTTAACCTGGTATGTACCAGGTATGCGATTTAAATATTATATTTAGATACCTGGTAAAGTATTTCGAGGCACGCCTTCGCGGGGCACAAACGCCTATTTCATGTAAATAAATAGCTGTAAATTCTTACGAGGTGTGTAAACAATTTTGTCGTCCTGAAATTCTTCACTCGTACCAAATTCCTATGATAAATATTACGTGTCGCATATTTTATCCGCTGCATGTACGTACATGAAGGAACAGCGGATATCATATATACATATTTTTTTCTCATCCCATTCATTGTCTTCGCCCATCTTCTTATCTCTCTCCTTCCAACTCGTAACTCAGATCCGGGGTCACATAGCAGGCTCTTCTACCCCCTTCCCGCTACGGTACGTGCCTTCATTTTTATCGCGAGAAGATTTCAGCCTTTTCTTCCCTCGTCGACTCGCATCGAATTGTGCCTACACGCTGCAAGGCGCTCTCAACAATTGAGTCCTTTTTATTTTTATTTTTGCAAATAAAGTCAAAGTCCGACCCACCTGGGGCTCGAACCCAGGACTCAAACAAGTAGAATTCGAGGTTAACCACTTGAACCACCGGGGCGACCGGCTATATCATGGCAAGCATACACAGCAGTTTTATCATTTATACCTAATACCTGGTACTAATGAAAAAATAAGAAATACGCTCGACCCTTTTTTGTATAAGCACCAAGGTGTCAATATTATGTTTAGCGCTCTAATGAGCGTTCTAACCTCCACGTTATTATGGCTGCATGGTCTATTGTCATAGTAAGTAGGGTATGATATGATGAACAAGAAATGTCTTTGCCCTGCGCAATGATGGAAACGCTCGTCGTTGCCCTTGGTTTTTAGGCATATATATATATATATATATACCTGGTATGCTTTTTTTGCGACTGGGCGAAGGGCATCGAGTGTCTGCAATTAATTGGTGTGTACCTTATTGCAACGAGCGCTGCTGCGGTCATCATGTGATTGTTGCACTGAAAGGGGGGCTGGTTCCTGGTCACTTTCAGTTAGTTGTTGTGTCGAAGTCGTCTACCTGATAAGAACTAAGCGACCGCTCGCCTTTTTAGATACGGCAGTACTCTGTTCCGTTGTAAGAACTTTCAGTGTGACTCGCCCGATGTAGGTGTAGTACCTACCTGGTACTACTCAAGGCGGCTCGACTTGTATATGCTCCGCTTGCTACGTAGGAGTGCGGATACACGTAGTCATGCGAAGCCATTTATTTATGGTCGCTGAATGTCCAGCTTCGACCTATATTGGGGCCACCGTTCCAAATCCGTGACTTTTTATTTATTATCCTATAATAACTGGTACCTGGTATATATATACTGCACAAAACAACTGTTCACGTAAAACATGCGGGAAGTCTGCCTGATCATTGAGTCCCTCCATTTAGAAAACGTGACTGCGCACGCCCCGGCGGGTGCAGCTGGGGACTGTTTGCCGTAGGAGGTATAAACAACAGGCATACAACACTATGATAGCCATATATATATATGTCCACGTACAACTAACTGCAGCTTTATACGAGTGAGAGAGTACGCATGTTTTACGTGTATACACCCCCCACCTCATGATGAACTTCCCACATACTCCAAATATTTATACGATGATGGGGGCAAGCTGTTAAGCAACGTGCTACAATCTGGTATCCAGGCGCCATGCCATTTTTTTTCCCCGACCTACTCTGTGTATCAGGTATAGGAGTGGAGTCGGTCCCAATACTTCCTATTTCCCTGTTTCTCGTCGTCGTGTCGATCTGAGCCCATTTTTTTCAAAAGGATGATTCTTATCTACGGGCGCCCACAGCAGTTCACGATCGGAATGTTCCGAGAACACCAATACAACAGATCATCATGTCAAATATATACCCTTGCCGACTGTACCTGGAATAATATTATAAACGAAGGAAGACTGCGTTGTCACTGACGATAGCAACGAACATCTATATGTAATTATTATTTCTCTTGCTATCCGACAATGTGCAGCATGATCTGTAATTGTACCAGGGGTACTAAAACGAAATCCCGACACTGTTAAGGTCACGGGTAGCGGGACACTTTGTATCCCTGGACAGGTCTGTCTATTAAGCCGGCACTCGTTGGTACTCACGTTGATGTTCGCTTAGAGATAGAAGAGCCACTTTATTCGTTTGGTGCACGACGGAGACTGGGACCACTCTTGTGCCTCTCTGGAAAACCCCTGGTTTTCCTCTTAAGATACGCCTTCCAAGCACTACAAATTAAATACGTTCCCAGTTAGTTGCAGAACCCAGGAAATTACGGGCTTTCAACCTCATACAAAGCGGTATCATAACAACACTCCACCGCCTACTCGCTAGACCCAGATATTGGGGTTGCATAGTAAAATCAAAAGTAAAAATATACATGAAAAAACCCGCTTTTTTATATATTATTGTATATATATACCGAAAACCCTCCGATAGTTTTCGTTGGGATCCCGGATCCTGGGAAAAGGGAATGCAGGTCGTGTACTCCACCGGTATTCTCTTTCTGTCCAGCAACCCTAGGCAAACACAGGTCATGAATATAGTACTGTAGTACAACACTCGTACCTGAATATCATAAGTATTCATGCACAGAGGTACACTTCGAGGCCCCCCGGAACAAACCTAGATGTAAACACGACGGTGGTATCATTATATCATTGCACATGTATGACATATGTGCATACAGGGTATACCACGATTATTGCGTCCGAGGAAATAAAGAGAATCATATTACAATGAGTTATTCACAACCCTTGACTAAATGAAAAAACAAAAAGGAAAAATATACATATAACCCTAACCCTATAAATATAGATATGTACAAGGCTCCCCTTCGGGATATATATATGGGTAACATAACGTGAAATCCCGCGGCGGGGGCGTCGCAAGGCGAAAAAGGAGTGACAGGCAAGACCCGTATATCTTTTATTAGCAGAAATTCGGGGGGCATGGGTTAGCGTATATTGCTTGATCGAACGAGTAAAATATACAGTAGTAGTCGGCAGGAACTAAGTATTACTCTTTCTGTGGTGGATGCTACGCTACTACTGATACATGCACGCGGTAACATGAGCTCACTACTACTAGAAAGTCACTATACACCCCTACCGCTGATAGACAGGTAGATGTAGTGCGGGTAGAAGCAGCAAACACTCAAAACACTTCGCCCCGAGACGAAATAAATGCCTCGCCGTAATAATCCACCGCATATCGCCCACCTGGTACACTACTGACTACTACGACTACTAATTATACTACAGAGTGTTTGATCACAGAAGCTTTCGGACGCGTGCACGTGATACACGCGTGGTCTACACCATGATCGTTGAGGAGAAGCAAATAAAATGCTAGTTACAATAAACCAAACACAACACATACCAGGTGGATCAATACAGTTCTGTCAGAGACCCCACCACATAAACCACACACAGGAGGTAAGCCGCACCAAGATTGTCACCGGCTGCACCACTCACATATAGACAGGCAGTACCAGTAACATCAAAGCCTGGGCCGTATCATTAACATCATTGACTGCTCCCGGAGGAGCAGCTCCATCCCTCCATCCACGAGGCATACTAAATACTGCCCCGATACATAATACGAAACCCCACAATATATGAAACCCCATATATCCGCAGACCCGTATCAAGCTACCGCATACCACAAACAGCCCCCCTATTTGGTGCTCGATAGGATAGGTCTCGAATATCTTATCACCAATTGCCAGGTAAAACGGCAGCCCCAAATTCCATCCTTCATCGTTGCCAAGGTAAAACGGGGCAATCCCAATTTCCACCCTTCAGAATCGCCAATGTAAGACGGCAATCCCGATACCAAATCTCTCAATCTCGATTCCAGTGGAGACCTCCTAAAATACATCAAGACAGTAACTATGAGAAGGGAAAAAATCCAACAAACGTAAGCATGTTGGTAAAACCTTCAAACAAAATCAATAACACCGCCTTCACATAGATATCGTACCGTCCGATAGCATCGGCCCCCCTGTTTTGCACTCTGGAAGAGCAGAACAACAGAACGTCTCTGATGTAGGGCATCTTAAATCGAACTATAATAGGCCCCCTGCTATTAGTAGGTGCTCACTCCGGGAGTAGGCAAAAGTCAACAAC
This sequence comes from Nereocystis luetkeana, assembly GCA_031213475.1. Lineage (NCBI taxonomy): Eukaryota > Phaeophyceae > Laminariales > Laminariaceae > Nereocystis > Nereocystis luetkeana. Next base: position 2,241,889 of record JARUPZ010000039.1, read on the forward strand.
ATACTGCATCTAAATTTAAAAGTACTATGGATACTAGTGATTTTGGGTCCCCTGTTCGTTGTGCATGCTTAACCAATAGCCAATGGGTACGGCACGATTCATCAAGACCATCGGCATACCCTATTGGCGTATTAACATTACTCAACGCATGAGTACATCCCAACACTTTCTCCAGTTCCCTTAAAATCACTATTCTCCGCTCTCATCACCCAATACCCACAAAACATCCGAAACCAAGAAACAAATGAAATAAATCACCACTAATTCATCACAAAGTCAAGCCCAAAACGAAACATTTCAGCGGGCAACGGCTTGATGAGAAAATCGGCATGCTGCTCTGCCGACCGTACGTGTTGATCTCAGCATCCCCGTTAAACACATGCCTTAGACATCTACATCCAGTAGAGGAAAGTGATGAACAGACATCCGCGCACAAAATCACTCCACCAGAGACAGACCTCCGGTCAGTATCCTTGCGTGCATGGTCCGCATCCACGTATGAGCTCACTCCGACTGAACTGCACCATCTGCGATAGAAAGTCTTCGTCGTGTTACGGAGTACAGCTACTATGACACTCCAACTGAACTCCACTATCTGCGATAGAAAGGCTTCGTCGTGTTACCGAGTGCAGCTAACATGCCCCCCCTGCTCGGTAGACGACAAAGCACTCATCATGAAAATGTTGCGATGTCATTACGACTCCAAAATACCTCAACCATGAAATAAAAAGAAATAAACTCACGTCCAAACCCCCCACAACCCCACCTCTCAACCTCCGTCTCCTGCTCCCTACAATACGGATGCGACACTTGTCTTTCGCCGCGGCTCCATGTTGCCGCGACATAGACTACATCTCGCAAAGCCGCAGGGTGCAGTGGGCAGTATCGGGTGGGTCAGCGTCAGAAATCAAGCCAGATCGTGCCAGAAACCGAGGTTACTCGTTAGATAACGAGTCACATCATTATGCACTATGTCTACGAGTAGAATCATGCCATCGAACCCCCCCTCATGATTTCACTCGAAACAATAGTGACAAGACAACGTCAGTACCGATTTCTATTATTAGTTGGTCTTCCTCATATTCAAGTGGGTAGTTGGCAACGCAGGTACGTCCGTTTTGCCATTACAACTCGCGGCCTGGGTAGACACAACAGTATGGAATCAGGTAGCAGACGTGGTGCGGTTCCCTCATACCCTCTGGTTAATATACGAGTACGTGAACAGCAGCTGCGGTGGAAATGTTTCTGTCATATAAGACATACCAGGTATCAGGTACACCACGCCTTCCGTAATATTGCACACTTCGTTTGAAAACATACCAGCCAAACACAAAGAAAGCACAGAAAAGGACAAACAAAAAAAAACAAACAAAAAAGATCCAGTACACCAAAACTAAAGTGGGTGACACTGGAAAAATATTACATGCCTGTTTCCCAGGGTCGAACGGGAAATCTCGCTTGCCGCTGCTGCTGCCGCTGCTAGTCCTGTTTCCCCATCTGCCACCATACCCCCCCCCAAACCGAACCAGATCCGTATTCCCAGCCACTCGGTGCCAGCCTCGCCCATATGAGTTTCCCCCGGTCGAAGGGGTACGTTGACCCCCCCTTCTGACCGGAGTTTCGCACCTCGGACACAGCACCAGCAAGCTTCACGACCTCAGGCTCAGCATAACCAAGGCCCACCACCTCGGACACAACAACACCAAGGTCCACCTCCACAGGCTTAGCATCACCGAGGTGCACCACGTTGGACAAAGCAACAACAAGCTCCACCTCCTCAGGCTTAGCATCACCGAGATCCATCACGTCGGACAAAGCAAGACCAAGCTCCACCTCGGACACAGCAAGACCAAGCTCCACCACCTCGAACACGGCAACACCAAGCTCCACCTCGGGCTTAGCATCACCGAGCTCCACCATGTCGGACAAAGCAACACCAAGCTCCACCTCGGACACAGCAAGACCAAGCTCCACCACCTCGGACACGGCAACACCAAGCTCCACCACCTCAGGCCTAACATCACCGAGATCCACCACGCCGGAGAAAGCAACAACAAGCTCCACCTCCTCAGGCTTAGCATCACCGAGATCCAACACGTCGGACAAAGCAACACCAAGGTCGACGACCTCAGGGTAATCCTGCCGCAGCACAGACGTTACACGCGGCTCTTCAGCATCACAGAGCTCGTTCGGTGGAGGCTCGCGTCGGTAACTCCACACCACATCGGTTGAGTAGCTGGTTGCCGAGCTCGTCGCTTTCAGCTCCACCCGTGGCTGCTGGGGTGCCGGCGTTCCAGCCTGCGGTGTACTGTAGTAGTTCGGCGCGTAAACGACAGCAGGCTGGGCAGTGATACACTGCCTGGCCATGCGACCATGAAAGATGAAGTCGTCGCACACACTGTTGGGTGCACGGCAAATCACATCCCTATGCCTTCGGGCGCCACACCGTGCGCACATGTAGGATCCGTACATCGACGCTGCTGCAGGCGGAGGGGACTCAGGCTGATACCACACGCGATCGGTGTTACCAGCCACCCCAGTGCACCACTTCGAAGCAGCATGTGGCTGCCGCCGTTGCTGCTTCTGCTGCTGCTGCTGCTGCTGCTGATGATATTTCTGGCCTCCACCCCAGCGTTGCTGCTGTTGAGGCTGAGGCTGTTGCTGCCCTCGGCCTCCATACTGCCGCCGATGATTCTGCTCCGCGGTGCCACTGTATTGTCGCTGCTGCTGTTGCTGTGGCTGTTGTTGTCCATACGACCGCTGCTGCTGCTGCTGTTGATACTGCCACCGCTGCTGCTGCTGTGGCTGTTGCTGTCCATACGACCGCTGCTGCTGTCCATACGACCGCTGCTGCTGCTGTCCATACTGCCTTTGCTGCTGCTGTGGTCCGCCGCCTCCATGTCGTCGTTCCTGCTGCGCATCCGTATCAAGCAGCTCCTCCATTTGCGCCATACCACCACAGACGCCCTTCCACCAGTAGGTGCTCTCCTCCAACACTGTATAACCCTTCAGCGTCCTCCGGGCCCGGAGTCACACGATATCGTGTTTGATCACAGAAGCTGTCGGACGCGTGCACGTGATACACGCGTGGTCTACACCATGATCGTTGAGGAGGAGCAAATAAAATACTAGTTACAATAAACCAAACACAACACACACCAGGTGGATCAATACCTTTCTGTCAGAGACCCCACCACATAAACCACACACTGGAGGTAAGCCGCACCAAGATTGTCACCGGCTGCACCACTCACATATAGACAGGCAGTATCATTAACATCAAAGCCTGGGCCGTATCATTAACATCATCGACTGCTCCCGGAGAAGCAGCTCCATCCCTCCATCCACGAGGCATACTAAATAATGCCCCGATACATAATACGAAACCCCACAGTATATGAAACCCCCAATATCCGCAGACCCGTATCAAGCTACCGCATACCACAAACAGAGAGTACTAGTGCTGACAAAACGATCGTACAATATATGGACAGCCTGATGTGGTAAACAAAGAGGTCAAACAGCCACGCGGTACCATGGGTTGGTGCATGACTGCTGCTAAACTGTTACTATACACCACCATCCGTACGTAGATGCAGTGAAGGTAGAACAAGCATTAATAAACACGACAATACAGAAGTACAGTACTAATCCTACTGGTCCTATAATACCAAATTTTCCATACAACGGCGACGTAACATTCAAGCTGTACCATGAGTTGGGGGCATGACTATTAAATACTGCCAGGGTACAATGTTGTGCTCTTGGTGTACACCACTTTCCACTACTTCCTGCGCAGGTATATGTACTGCTGTAAAGGTAGAAGCACCATGCACGCAACAAACTACCTGGGGCTACGTACCTGGTATTTGTTGTTGTTGTTCTCACATTAACTCATCGCCGCAAAACAGTGCAGTCCGTGGTCGCACGACAGAGGCTCGAATAACTCTGGGTTAGGGTTAGGGTTAGGGTTAGGGTTAGGGTTATATAATTATTTACAATGATGATTTTTTAAATGTACGGGATACGTATTATATAGGCTTTCGGTTGAGGTCATCTCCTGCTGATGGGCAGATAGAAGCAGCATGCAGAGAGAGGTGGACGGGCATAGGGAGCCAGTTTGCTGTGTCATGTGCGTGCTCGTTGTGTGAGGCACGTCAAAGGGCCAGGTGAAACATGTATGACGCTCGACAGACGACAGACGTGTACTGCTGTTTCTGCTGCTGTATCTGCTGTATGTGCTGCTGCTGCTGCTGCTGCTGTTGTTGCTGCTGGTGAGGTTGATCAAAAACGGGCGATCTGAAAAATATTGAGATTTTCAACCAAGAGAAAATTCAGCAGAGAAAAATCTCGTGCTCCACGACGTGCGGGATTGATTATTGTTGACTGGTCGCCACGATTCGCGAGCTCACAGGTATAGCTTTACAAACCTACTGCACGGAATAAACAACAACACGAGACCACGATCCCGCAATTACTCGACCTAGTAAACACTGCACACACACTACGTATACGAACACTGCTGTTATACTGCTGCTATTGCTGGTGTTTTGTAGTGCGCACCGTGGCTGTGTGGGTTGCTTTTGAATCACGGGGGAAGTGTGAGTCCGTACGAATCGTCGTCCTTCTTCTGCGAAGCATCGAATTTATTGCCCCTTGCTCGAGACTATGTACGTGTTCGTTCCTACTTCTTGGGTTGACAGAAATCACGGCCCACACACGCACACAAACAAATCATGCGCTATCCGTGGCCGTCACGAAAGAGAGAGCTTGATGAACGACTGTTACAGTGCCGTGGCCGCCTCAGTAGAGAGTTCAAGGGACGGTGTGATCAGACATGATAGAGCAGCAGACCACAGCAGACAAAAATGTTTGAGATTATGGGGTCTCCATTGTCCTGCTTGGCTGTAGCAGGTCGGAATGACTCCCCGTAGTTATATGGCAGAATTCGCGACTTCGGAGGCCCAGAGCACGCGCCACGGAACTCGGCCGGGGCTCGCCTTTTCGCCGTGGTGTACACGCGGGCTCCCTCTGTGCCACGCAGCCTAGAGTGCGAGAGAAGACCCGCGGCCAGACGAGGAAAGTCAAGTATCAAGAAAAAAAAGTCGATGTGATACAAAGCAATATATAGACGATATGAACAATATTTTGAAGGAATTACTCGTGAGGACCCCTTCGTTTTGGCAACTACTCAAAATCGAGGGTATTACCATCGATGGCGTGGGGATGTAGCCTGGTCCCGGCTTAAAACCTTAGAAGGCGCAGGAGCATGTTGGTTGCGGTCACACGGAACCCATGTTAGCGCGGTACGATAAATACGGGTTTGCCGCTCCTGTTGGCAGGTGTAATGTATCGCTGTATTGATTGCTGTATACCCAAGATATACCCGGTATATCGATTCTACTGATAAATGTTGTAGTGGCATCCGATATTGCGTATACCCGCTCGTTCCAGGCGTACCATTCCAAATATATATAGACCAGAATCTATGATCCAATAAATGCAGACGTACAAGGAAAAATGTTACAAAGTAGCCCTGAACACTTCACCAATACTGTCGGAAATTGTGTAGACCCCGATGCGAATATAATATGTGTACGGCCTCTACATACAGACCCTTCACCGGTCAAACACTACACAAAGCGCTTTATTAAGATTCTGCTTTCGTCGTCACAAGTAGGTGAGAATGAGTAGTCAAAATAAGACGAAAAAAGACGGCCGAAAAGAAATCTGCACGACAAAAGGCCTACCGCTGTCACGGCCTGCAGTCTGCCTTATATCCGGTGAGTTCCCGTGACAAGCAGAAACACGCCCGATTCACTCCCAATTGCTCTTATCTGATGTTATTATAGGTGGGACAACATATTTTAACTGCCTTCAACATCGGGATCATATTGTGGGTGCTTTAACCTCTGGGTACCCACTGTATGTAACCAGGTACGGAAAATGACATGTATATCGCTTGTATGCCGTATTATTAATACAACAGCTCAACTCGTGCGAAAGACTAAGGCAGAGTGGGGTTTTTCGCATGAGCTAGACTGAATATATGCGAAGTACGGGTCTAATCATCCATTCGTCACCGTATTTCTGGTACTCTCAGTGTACCCAGCATACGTCGCGTGTACAATACCTCATGAAACACCAATAATAATAGTATCTCACCAGGGCACCTTACATAATATGCCCCAAAACCCCGGCTATGCGTAAGATTAGTACTTACTTCAGAGTATTGACCCAACATTTGGTACACTCGGCACCTCGTAGTACGACATGTCGTAAGTACTGGTAAGCTCCAGAATCTCACAACAGTCGAGCATGCATGATATTTTTTGCTCGAGGCTGACAATGGATAAAACGTTCGTTCTCGTGTTGACGGAGCCAAACGATAGGCACCCATTTCGAGTTGCTTAGCGTCCGCCGAACGTCGGACGCCATAACGCTTTCAAGCGTTAAACCTTTGCATTTTGTAGCCTTCAACAGTCAGCCCTTGTTCGATTTTTAGCTACCAACAATGCACACAAATTGACGAGACGTATAGGTAGGGCCGTTTTTAAGGACTCTGTGAAAACTTGCTGAAATAATAGCAAGTTTTTGGAAATTTGGGCTTCTTTCAAGTCTTAGTCTTGCCAAAAACTTGCCCAATCAATGATATAGCAAGTCCAAATTTCGGAAAACTTACCAACGAAGGGCTTGGGGAATATCCATAAAAAACCTTCCCAAAAAAGTTGCTATTTGGCAAATCCAAATTTCCAAAAACTTGCTATTTTTGCACGTTTATTTGGTGTTCACTTTGCTGCTAGAAACCTTAGCGATAGCTGCACAACATTGACATTCAAGCGGCCTTGCCGTTATCTCGTAAAGAGCTGCGCGAGCAAACAGGGCAACGTATCACACGTGCAACGGGCGGGAGCCTTCCCCGTCGGGTGTCGGAGGTATAAATCACTCTTAACTTGTGGTGACTGACGTGTCGCGGAAACGCGATAGGATCACGCGACACCAACTCCTCTGTACAAAGCAAAAACAAGAGTTGAGCAATGGGGCATCGCGGCGACAATTATCCAATATTCACAACCCGCACCGAGAGATTTCGCACCGCCGCGGACGGCACGTAAATTGCCTGAAGAGCCAAAACATCGCTGCCCTTTGATAAATACAGCCACCACTCACCTTCGACTGCGAGACCCTGTGCGATAACCACCGAGCCACTGAACTTGGTGGCAGCTGTGTCGAGTCGACTTGTAGTCGGTGTTTGCTTCACAGCGAAGGCCAGGCGCAGATTCTAGAGAGCAAAGCTGCACCTTCGAGTCCGGCATCTTTTCTCCCCTTTTTTTCGATCAAGAGATAATATATATATATATTAGACTATAGGTTTACGAATACATATTGTGAGATCGTGAACACCAAGGAATCAAATATTTAAATGTTACTCCTGTGCTTGCAGACCGGGTTCGTACGGGTCGAAAACCCTGCTATTAGGTGTTTTTAGAACACACAGGCCTCGTACCAATCGCAACATCCTGTAAATTGTTTATTATGTGGAAGGCGGAGTTCGTAGGTATTAAGCAAAACAATAAGCCAAAATCAGGTATACCTCGCAACTTTTCGGCCAAAACGAGTTCCATTCTAAAAACCAGTACAAAATGCACGCCACGAGCCCTGCTCGGGGGAAAGCCGACATCGTCCCTTATTTTGGCTAGGAAACGGCAGGGTATCTCTCTCTCTCTTCCCATTCATTATCTTCGCACATCTTCTTCTCTCTCTCCTTCCCATTCGTAACTCAGATCCGGGGTCACATATCAGGCTCTTCTCCCCCCTTCCCGCTACGGTACGTGCCTTCATTTTTATCGCGAGAAGATTTCAGCCTTTTCTTCCCTCGTCGACTCGCATCGAATTGTGCCTGCCCACGCTCCAAGGCGCTCTCAACAATTGAATCCTTTTTATAATTTGGCAAATAAAGTCAAAGTCCGACCCACCCGGGGCTCGAACCCAGGACTCAAAGAAGTAGAATTCGAGGTTAACCACTTGAACCACCGGGGCGATACGTTACTTTGTCTAATCTCTCTACCTTTCAAGTGACTTTGGCCAACTTTGAACCAATCAGAGAGGCCATACGCACACTGTTTTTCCTCTGCGCATGAATACGTCTTAGGTCTCTCGGTTGAAAGTCTTGCTGTAATAAACTCTGTGCTCGTACATACGTACGTACGTACGTACACGTATGTACACGTACGTACACGTACGTATTTGAAATTTTCCTTATACACACGTTTGTGTTCGTCACTGCCCCAGCTAAGGCTGACTCAGACCACAACATATTGTATAACAAAGTCCGACTGGGTGGTCACTTGTCGCCCAACAGACAAATACGTAGACCGACAGAGCGCCGAGAGTTTGACAGGCAGCTCTCAACTAGCCTACCCAGCCCCGTAATACGTCTGGTAAAGTTGAAGTTTTTACTACGGCTATTATTGATGCGGTCGAAAAGAGGTACCACCCCCTGCACGTCGCCACCACAGACATGGATGGTGTGAGTCTGCCGAAACCTTGACCGCATTCATACCAGCATGGACAGCGAGGGAGGATGCACGACAATTCTTGCGTGCCCACCCCCGGAATAGAACCGCGTGAAAGACACTGAGATCTGCTTGTGCGAACCTGCAGAAGGTGATTGCCGCAGGACTGCATGCGTACTTCGAAGCGTACCTTGCCGAAACCGAACGACTCCTAGCGAACAACAACCAGAGAGGCTTTTACAAGCACCTTAAGAGTACGGTAGGGTTGGAAGGGACTAAAGCGGGGAGCGAACAGATCATTAGGGACGAGGATTGCACGCTCATGCGGGATAAGGTGCGAATTCGTGAACGATGGGCGGGGTTTTGCCACAAACTCTTGAACACGAAGTCGCTGAAACTCGATCCCACGATCATCGACCTCTTGCCACCGCGACCGCATAAACTGTCGCTTGAAGATGAACCATCCATGGACGAGATGATAGAAGGACTTAAGGGGATGTAAAGCTGTCGAGCCAGATGGTTTCCCGGTCGAACTCCTTAAAATCGACCACCCGGCATTTGCTCAGTGCTTTCACAACATCCGTGTCAATGTTTGGTTAGCATGAAAAGTCCCCCAGGAATGGAAATATGCTATCATCAAGGTCCTTCACAAAAAGAAGGACCGAACTGACTGCATAAACTACAGAGGTATTTCGCTTGTTGCCCACGCAGGCAAAGAGTAGTTGAAAAAAGTCGCGTCCCGCCTCAGCAACTACTGCCAGACCCCGGAACTACTCCCTGAGGAACAGTGCGGCTTCCGCCCCGCACGATCTACGATTGATATGTTTTGTTCGTTGTGCTCCGGTTGCAAGAGCTCGGACGACAGAGGAAAATCCCCTTCTACGTGTGCTTCATCGACATGCAGAAAGCGTACGACTCTGTCGACCGAGAGCTGTTATGGTAGGTACTCACACGCTTTGGCGTACCAACCAAGATGCTGAGAACTATCCGTAATATCCACGATGGCATGCGGGGTCGCGTGCGTACTGATGACGGCGAGCATTCGGAATGGTTTCATGTCACGCAGAGGCTGCGGCAAGCCTGTGTGTTTTCACCGTTACTGTTCAACGTGTTCTTCGCAGCTGCGCTACACGTCGTACTAATACGCTTCAGCCAAGACGAAGCCATCGTAAATGATTTGGTCCAACTCAGTGATGCTGGAGTAGTCGAACGCAGAAACAAGAGCCATTGTCGTGCGTGCGAAGGCCCGTATGGGGCATGTTATGCGCCAACGATGCAGGAATTTTCTCGAAGTCGGCTGAAATGCTCGCGAAAATGGTGACAATGATCGTGACTGTCTTCGAAGCAGCAGGCCTCACGGTGTCGGAAGTGAAGAAAAGGAAAAAGCTCATAACACCAGACCAGACAACCCTCGCACCACCGCTCATCATCGAAGCGGCAGGCCAGAGGTACGAGTAGACGACCTAGTTCTTATAGGCGGCACTATCCACGAAAACGCTGGCGTCTCGCTCGAAATCAAACGACGGATCCGCCTCATGCGAACATGCCTCGAACGGTTCGGCCCGGAGTTGTATGATAAGACGACCGCCCTCCTTAGCCTTAAAGTCCGAATGCTGAAGGCCGAGGTGATTGAGACCCTGGTGTACGGGTGTGTGACGTGGCCCTCAGAGCGGAACACGTTGCCGAGTATCGAACGGCTGACCACCAAGTCCTGTTGCGAGTCATGGACTTCCAGCGCCGACTTCGTACTGACCATGCCACCCTCTCGTACGCGAAGGCCCTCAAGATGACACGTTACGAGAGCATCGAAACGACCATTCGTAAACGGCGGTTCTTCTTCGCGGGGGGCGTGGCACGGCAATGCAAGGAGCGATTACCCAGTCGGGTAATGTTCGGTACGATAAATGGTGGGGATAACCCGAGATCAGGCGGACAGTGTAACACTTGGCATAGATACATAGTCGAAGACTTTAGGGAGTTCCGAGCCATCGAAGGGTCAACGGAAGTCGCCCCCTTGGTGTTTGGAGTTGAGACCGTGTTGTGGTCCACTGCAGGTAAAAAGGCGGGGAAGTGGTACCGGGGTATCCTTGAAGCAGCCGAAGGGTTCATGGTGAGGCGCCACGAGGCTGAGGCTAACATGAGTAGGCAGCAGCGTGCACCCGCCGTAGATTGTGCCCAAGGGAATGGGGGGGGAAGGGGCAACAGGAGAAGTGGCAGAAAACCCGACCAAGGGAATGCGGGGAGGGGTGGGGACAGGAGGAGTCGAAGGGAAACTGCGCTGGTTCGAACGTGGTCTTCCCTTGTCTTCTCTTTTTGTTTTGTTTTTTTCTTTCTTGCGCTGATTCTCCGTGATCTTCATTATATTTTTTTCTCTTCCTTTTCGGATTGATAAGCCGTACTGAAGGAATCGTTTGGCTTGTGGTTGGATGACGAACTTGCTCTGCTCGTTTCGTACTGTCTGACGCCAAGCGGCTGGGCATAGTTGACGAACGCAGGGCGGAGATGGCAGTCTGGGTAGCAACGTACCAGGCGGATTTGTAGGGAGAACCTGGCTAGATTACTCGTACCACAAACTGCTGCCGCCACCTGGAGGGTGCTTTGGGCTTTGGTCTGCTTGTTATTTCCCCTTTGGTATTTTTTCCTTGTTTTTTTGTCTTAGGCTCATTCTTCGGAGATCGTTTTTTCCAAAATTTCCAAAGCTCGGAAATAATTGGAGATATGTATCTATATACGGAGGCGTTCTGTGACTATACGTGAAATTCTCCATAAACAAATAATATCAAGTTCGTTAACATTCCAATATTTGGGAAAAATAACAGGAAAATGTGGAAGATTGAAAAATTGCGCGAAAAAATGTCGAAAATTTGGGGTAAAAGCTCTCCGATAAGAATGTTCCTTATCTTATCGGAGGGCTTTTTGTCCATTTCTTGGGTCATCCTATCGGAGGGCTTTTTCCAGTTTTTGAACATGTTTTCGCGCAATTTTTCAATCTTCCCTATTTTCCTGTTTTTCCCCCCAAACATTGGATTGTTAACGAACTTGATATGTTTGCTTCTGTAGAATTTCACGAATAATAATTTATTATAGACAAATCGGAAAAATGGGAACAAAGCCTAAAATGAGAACCAAGCCGTATCTCCAGAACCATGTGGTGTATCAGAGAACCAAAATGATCCTGCGAAACCCCTTGGCCAGCCCTGTGAGAGGAGCTCGTCAGAACGGTCATGCTCCATCTCGTGCCTTCGGGTGGGCGCAAAAAGCGATATACGCTGGCTCTATTGTGATTTCTCTAGATGCTGGCTACCGCGGCGATGCCGAGGACTTCCAGCCTGAGCGACAGCTCATTCGAAAGCTGCTGTACAGCCCCACAGGACTGTCAACTTTTTTTCTTGGAGTTGTACACAATTGGTTTGCTTTCTAAAAAAAAACGTCCGTTCTCATTTTTTGCTTCGTTCCCATTTTTCCGATTTGTCTGTAATAGTGACAGAACGCCTCCGTATATTGATACATATCTCCAATTATTTCCAAACTTTGGAAATCATGGAAAAAACTCTCTCCGATAAGAATGAACCTTACTCTGTTTACAAGCAGTGGTGTTTCGGTTATTTTTCTCCTTTTTTTCCAGCTCGTTCTTTCTCAAGTGTTGGCCACCTCGCCTGCGGGGGGGGGCACGACAGATTGTTTCTTCTAGGTTTTGCTGTCATCTTTTTTTCTTTTTCTCTTTCGATTTGTCTTTTTTGTTTTTGTTTTCTTTTTGACTGTGTCTTTTGGTTTCTCTTTTTCATAGAATGTGTATGTAGTGTCTGTCGTATCTATAAATAGTATGATGACATGGCATTGCATTGCCCACTGCTGGGCTTACTTCTTACGTGGCGACGTACAACAGTGTCTCTGTGGCGTAGCTTTGTGACCACAGAACTTGTGCCTCTTTTAAGATTGAAGAATCGGCACGGACACTGGTTGTGCTGGATGTCGACGGGTAGAAAGAACGGTTCGATGTGGAGAACACACATACATTCATCATACTGAGGGACGACATACAGATTGTATATTTAATGGAGAAACGAACGCTGATTTCACGTTTTCTTCTTTGGGGTACTAATGTGTTCTTCATTTAGTTGTTGTGATGTGTGCGTGTTCTTCACATTAAACCATTATTTCTACCCGTCGACATCCAGCACAAACAACCAGTGTACGTGCCGATTCTTCAATCAGAGATACAAGTTATGTGGTCACAAGGTTACGCCACAGAGATTGCCACGTGCCAGGGTTGCAGTAAGCACAGCAGCAGTGTAGTGGATATTGCAATGCCATGTCGATTGCCATGTATGTGTACTGTTGTGGTTTCTGTTGTGTCACAGGAGTCATACTACAGAATCATGGACATACATGCGGCACACCATCTATCTGCGCCCAAACCCGCGTCGAGGTGGTCTCAGGCAAGATAATTCCGTGCCGAGCGGGCGGTTCCGCGAGGAGAATGGTTGAGAAGCTTCGAAGATAGATGTCAACGAACGGGAGAGGGGCACCAACATAGACAAACACTGCTGGCGCTCCCGCCGTGGCGAAACAATGGAAGCGTGATGACTCTCCGTGCTACCTATACCCTCAACTAAACGCAAACGTTCAGATTTTGGAGGCCACACGCCGCATGACATGTATGTGATGTTCAGACCAAATAGTTAAGGTTTTCTTTTTTAGGGCTCTCAGAACTTTTTATTTGCCCAAACCCCGTGCGTGATATTCTCGACGGGTCTGTGGGGAACACGGGTAGACTGCGCAGGATGCCCCCCCTTAGTTTTTCGAGAGCTTTCTCGAGTATTCTTCAGTTTCTCCAGAGTCAGTCGTAGTTGGACTGTTCGTCCATATTTCCAGTTCTTCTGAGGGCATAATGATTATTCATAGAACATCTTGAAATATTCATAACGTCCGGCCCTTTTGAAAAATAGCCTTGCTTTTGCCCCCCCATAGAAAAACTGATGTGCTCCAAGAATAAAACTAAACTAGGGGCCTCGAGAAATGGGAAACTGTTTCTGAATGCTCTCGAAAAACTCTGGAGAGCATTCTGAGGAATCTACCGGTGCTTTTGGCCGTCCCGCCTAGTAAAAAGCGCGTTCGGCCATAAACATAGTTCTGAAGGCCCAGAAATAATTTCGCATACTATTAATAGTTACTATAATTCAAATTTGGTCTCAAGCACGTTTTTATTTAAAAATGGCTAATCATGTACCAGGTACAAAACATCCCTTGTTGCGAGCGCGTTTTTTACTTGGTTTTAGTATGACCCGATTTCGACCCTAAACGAATCAGGTATAATACATACATGGTACCCGATCTTGGCGACAGCCTAATCAACAACGTTGCACCACGCGTGCTTACGACGTGATTTGCTTTACCGCCATAGAATATCCTGCTGCTGCTGCTGCTGTTGCTGCGGGGATTGGCTGAACTTGGGCAAATCACCAAGTCGGAGTTTCTTTTGGTCCCCATTGCTCACGTATTTTAATACATACATACCAGGTACCAGGTACGCCGAAGCAGGGTGCGTACATAAGATTAATGAACCGTCTCGTCCATGTTGCCCTCTGTGCCAATAAATCACGGAGGAAACTGCTCGGTGTACGAGGCCGACCACGAAATAGGTTATCTCAGAGTGTGTGTGGGTCACCGTCCATACAACATGTCGGCATCACCTTGGTTTGGCAAAGAAAGGAAGGGTTAACATTTCCTTATCCCTTATAGGACCCCAGCCAGTCCCGTTTTGGGGACAAACTACTCATAATTTATGTGTTTTGCCCCCACATACATGTGGGACTGCGGTGCTGAAAGGGTTAATCAATACCAGGTATGGCATATATATTTCGTCCTTGTTTTACCTTACTTCGTGAGTTAATCAGCTGCATGCATGGCAGCACACAGGAAGACTGGTGCCTGCATTGACAACTAACTCCCATTCGAGCTGTTGGTGCCACCTAGTGCAGGTGTAAACTACATACATACGTGTGCCTGGTAGGAAACGGTGGCACCGACGCGGCTCTTGGCATTACACATACTGAACACAGGTCAGGGAGGGTCGGCACACTCCGCTTTACATACGATCCATACAACGTCCTCGGTAGCAGTTGACGTAAGAATATGTATTTGTACATGTGAACACTATTACGGGGGACCATAGTTAATAGGACTAAATATTGTTGGTAAATATGGTTAATTATATAGGTTTTCATGTATACCATAGGTCCTATTAACTATGGTCCCCCGTAATACTGTAACTCTGAAATTTTCAATACGTTCCGTGCTTTACACAGTACATGGAGTGTCCTATATTCTGACAAAAAAAACTGATAAAAAATGCGTCGCACATGGTTAGTGGGCCTAACTTACAGAATTATCTACTGCTGTACGTAGTGTCATTATTAGCACTTCGGTCGCAGCACATTCATTCATCATTGACCAACGAGCGACTGCAGTCAGAAGACATTCCGAACTCGTGGCTATTAGAACTCTCTGAACCACCCACCACCATGATGAGCAACAACATGCTGCAACTCGCAGCCAGTCCGTCTCGCAGTTCAACTTAATAATGCGGTTCGATGATTCGGTGGATGTTTGATGAGTGAGAAACCCAAACATACACCAGCCCCAACGTGATTGTTAGTTGGGTAGACGAGCAGGCATCAAGCGAAGGACTTCAAAGCTGCCACGCCAGCAGTCATTTCGGGTAGCGTATTGTGATAGAGTTACTGTCCTAGGGCACACGCACATGGCCACGCTTCGGCGATTGCGACCACGTTTAAAGGAAGGCAGCTCGTGTATGCGATCTGGAATTGGGTGCGACCAACAGACAGGATTGGCGTGGGACTAGTATTTCTCCGAGGCGGTACAATCATGTGGGAGCGAACGGCACGGGACGCGTTGGCCGTGTTAGGTTGGGGCATTACCAATGCAATCAAAACCTTGGCCTATATGCCCGTTAGCCCAAGGTTCTGTCTGATCTTTGTAGCACACGCATGTTAGTTACTTTGATAGTTTGGTGGAATTTGGGCGCGTAGTACAGGCCGCCGTGAAATTCATCCACCTCCAATCCTCGTAGCTTCGTGTGACCAACGTTCTTACGGTCAAATGGCCTCTTATCTACCTTAACGTTTGAGTCGATGCGAGGGACTCGGACTCAGCCGCGTGGCCATCTTATTGGTTGGTATTCTTGAGTCTTCAAGCTTTTTATGTTTTTGCGGTGTTCACCGGCAGACGAGTGCTTGTTTCCGGGCGACAAACGTTGAATTGCCACCCGTGCTGTGTCTTACATCACAGGTCATTGGATTTTAAATTTCGGAAAAGTCAGAATTCGGAGTCACGTCGAGAGGCGTGCTACGATGACAATAAAGGTTCACCCCAAGTTGTTGTGAGCTCCTCACATTAGGAACTCCATACGTCATCCGGAACATGACTGCTGCAAAAATCCAATTGGATCAGGATGCGTAATCTCATGACCCAAGTATAAAACAAACATCACTTTTGTACACGAGGTACACAAGATTGGCTTTAGGACAATTTTGGGAAAAGTAAGTCGGTCATTTAAAAAAACATGTTTGTTTGCGGAAATTTTCTACCTCTATCGTAAAATGCGTCTTGATTTAAGGCTCAAGGAGATTCTCAGCGGGGCCGGAGTGGAGACCGACCGTCAACGAGTAGGGGAAGCTTTGCGTTGATACGCTTTCAGCTCAACGAACATTTTTGCAACCAGAACGGGAACGGGGCGGTTTGACGGCGTAGGATAACTAGTTCTTGATACCATTCAAAATATGCAGACCACTAAGAATGGCCAAAACAATCGGGCTTAAAAAGGGAGCAAATGGAGCGGGCGGCCTCTCCCACGGGAGCAGGATGTCTCTGTGTAGCCCGCCTGGAAACTTTCTGGGCAGGTGCCTGCATACCTTATCGTGTGCTCCGGTTTCGTTGGTTGCGATTGTGGCGGTCTCTGCTCAAAAAGTACCGCGCGATAGGCTGATGCCTTGTTCGCCTTGTTGCAGAGAGCGGACACGGACAACAGGCTCGATTCGTGTATTAGAGGCTGCGTCTAGTCTTCTTCTCTGTCTAGACAGTCAGGAGGGGGACTCAGTTTGCCCGCGTTTTTGGTCCCCACGGGTACAGCGTTTGTTTGTCGATTATTTACCAACTAGAATCCAATCGATGTTCCAGAGTGAACTGCACCATTCCGATGAGAAAGACAATCAAAATGTGAATATATATAGTTGCTTGAAGTTGTTTTTAGTTCCAGTTCCCTCACGACTCGAGTGTACCGCAGTAGTAGTAATGTTGATTTGTTAGTTGCCGCCTCCGAAGAAAACGGTACGTAACACATACCACTACAACACAGTCAGGAGTAGTGTAAACTAAGTGCTCGTTTTTTTAGGAGACGGTGGCAGCTAGATATAACGTGTATGGGTTGTTTTCACATTATTAACCGTTATATTCCTACCCAACTCTATCATCAGTACACCCGGTATCCGTCCGGACCCCCCGACGTGGAGAGATGCTAATTTTTTTCTCACGTACTGTGAGACAGAGAAACAAAATACGAACCAAGTCGCAAGTGAGTGGACGAAGCAATCGAAACGTCAACGTGCCGGGTACGAGGACACAACCACGCAAGTCAGACCATACAAAAGTCGTAGAAACATGTTGTTGTTTTGGTGATGAGCGTCTAGAAATGGCCGTTTTAGTTCGAGCTTCGGCGAGTTCCGGCTTTTTTGTTTGGTACACGGTGTGTGTCTCATCATTTTTGATATATTTTGGTGTATGTACCGCAATCCTGCTCGGGGTATTCTATCAGTTCAAGTTAAATAAAATTGCAAAAATTGATTAGGTTTTTCAATTTTCGACTTTTTCCATCAAAGTCAGGTGTGCTCTTCGTGCGTGTAGTAAATAGAATACATCCAAAATTAATTACGACACACGGTACACGAACCCTCGGGACTTCCCGAGATCACATATTATTGAGGAAATATCAAAGACCGCTCACGTGCATATACGAAGCTGAAGAAGGCGTCGACTGGTCATGCTCACGTACCTTTGTCCCCGTTGAATTTCGTCAAAACATACCTTGGAGTGCACATAGGAGCCTCAGACATTTTAGGGTGAAACCTCTATCGTAGAACAGCTCCATACAATAAAACAAGTTAAGCAATGGAGCAGAAATGAAGCCGACGCACGGAAAAAAACGTGCTCTGCGGAAGAGAAGCATACGTTCTCGAGAGGAACAGATAAGCAGATAAGTAAGTGCTGAACGGACGAAGCAGCACGAGGGATAGGTGAACACCAGCGTAAGGATGGCGCGGGATAGGGGGGGGGGGGGGTGATAACCAAAGCGAACAGCGATAAAGAAGAAAAAAGAGCGAGAAGAGAAACCCTACTCATGTCGGTCATACAGTAGAGTAACGTGAGTTGTAATATACGTGGTTATAAACATACTCAAAGTGTGAACGAATCAAGGGGTTTTGCTTTGGAGACGGTATTGGTGATAGGTATAATTTAAATTCCAAAACTCGCAAGCAAGATCAGAGCCGGCCTTGGTAAGCTCGTAATACAGAGCAGACACGAAAAAAACGTATTTAGCCCATAGGGGCGAGGCGCCTCTTGGCCATATATATATACCGTCATTTTTGAAACTTGAAAATTATATACTACCGATGCTGACATGGAGGAGTGTTCGTGTGATTAGCAGCTGCCACGGACGACTAGAAACGTTGAAGCGATGACTGCTATGCTGGACAAATAAAGCCTTTAAGACTGCGGCCTCGTTTTGAGTACAGAACACTTGGTTTTTACGTTGTGTGTACCCCAGACGGGACGGCTGTTCGCGTAGGATGAGGAAACAAACTCAAAACAAAACAAAGCATCTACGATAATTATTGTCATCGTGAATGCGATTCTGAATTACTGACAGGGAAACCCGCTGTTCTGTTGTATTATGTGAAGGACGTCATCCTGGCAGCGCGGCGAAGGGCTGTTCGGAGATTCTCGCTTCTGCCCCTTTCGCTGATACATGTGACAAAGTACGATTGAGTGTTTTTCAGTGGTAGTCACGTTTGGCGTTGTCAGTACTCCCGACAACAGCGTTGTATCCAGTACTGTAGTACGGTGTAACAACAGTGCCGAGTGACAGAGCACGCGGGTCATTCAGACCGGTTGTGGCGTGTGTAGGCATATCATCACTCGTTTGACCTACAGAAGTGAATGGCATGCTGTATGCATCGTGCTTCATCGCATGTGCCACAATAAGTATGTCTCGAGTGCTGCGTATGTACAGTAGATCGCGGAACTGGGTGTCATCCTCGTAGCCTGTCTACTTCCAATTTGTACGTTGAAGTGCTTCATACTGGGTATACCTGCACAGTCCTTGCTGCTTTTGTGATCACGGGCTAGAAATCAGCCGATGAAGTTATGCCAGACAAGCCACAACACGGGTGGGTTAACCTCGGAGCACCACAACGGCACTATATATACCATCAATGGGGATGGTAATCAACAAGTCCAGGATTCACTTCAGTCATGTGACATGATGGTTTTCTATTATCACGCGCTGATGAGGCGTTCTTTGATGAAGATTCACCTTCAGTTTTCTGAGGTTTCTCACTTAAGGAGCTCCATACCTTAACCGAAATTGACATCTGCCAAAATCAATTTGCATTTCGATGAATAACCCCATAGCCCAAGTGTGCAAAAACGTCATTTTCCGAAACAACGTTGTCATTCCGACGATCTGGGGTTGAGGAATCCCGTCGTGCAGGAAAGGTTTTTGCGGAAATGTGCTACCTCCACGCGCCTCATAGCTGATATATAGTATACCAGGGATAATATGCGTCCTGGCTTCAATGGTTTCGCTTAAGACCGCACGCCTTTAGACACGCTAGAGAAGACAACCCCTCGGATGATCCCCATGGCTGGGTTGCTCGGCAACGGGGAGGGCGTACTGAGTACGACGAGCGATGCGTCTAAGAAACCTAGTTGACGAAATAGTTCCAAAGCCACCACTTTCGGGTTTGATTGCCTCCCTCATGTTTTAAAGCAAACCGGGTCTGAACGTCGCCCCAGGGTGTGTGCTGTCTGGCGTGTTACACTGTAGATACACTAAGTAGGTTCGAACATGCGGAGGACTATTACCAAAATATAGAGTGAGTGTCAGATACTTCACCGATAAAGTGGTTCGATCTAGTCTTCCCGAAAAATGCATGCTCATTAGTAGCCCGTGTCACCCAAGGGGCAAGTGCGTGGAACTGTGGCGGATTCCCCTCGTCAAACTCCCCCTGCCCCCCCCCCCCCCGCTCCCCCGTCTTCCACTCTAGCTATTGTACGCCGCTGACCTGCCCACCACTCTGACAGACAACCCTAACACCCAAAGTCCCCGTGCAGCCTCCCCCCCCTTCTCTCGATCCCCCCACCCCCCTCCCCTTCAAGCTTTCTTATCGTGAAGCAGTCGGGTGGCTGGGTGGGTGGGGGATTGCGATCGAAGACCCACGTACTATATCTCTACTCCCGGCCCGTCGACGCTCTCAACTACGGTAATGCTGATACTGATGCTGCTGATGCCGCTGCTGCTGCTGCTGTGCCCCCCCTGCTGCTGCTGCTGCAGCTGCTGATGTAGCCCCTGCTACTGTTGCCATTGCTATACCGATGACTCTGCGTACGCTTGCCCTGAATGTACGTGAAGCTGTGATGCTGCCGTGAACTACAGAACCAGGCATCCTTCCACTGGAACTAACCCCCCCCCCCGCCCCCCCCAAACCCCGCTTTTTTGTTTTTTCCCAATACTCCCCAAAACCCAGACTGTTTGAACATTCTTATACTTTGGTCTACTCTTCACAAAAATAATCATGTTCATTAGTTGCCCGAGTGGTCCACGGGGGAGATGGGTGGTACTTTGACGGATTCCCCTCGTCCAAATCCCCCTGCCCCCCCCCGTTTCCTACTCCAGCTATTGTGCGCGGCTGACCTGCCTACCACTCTGACAGACAACCTCAACAGCCAAAGTCACATCCGGAAGCTGCGTTTTCCGCCTACTCCCCCCCTCCCCTCTACACGCCCCACCTGGTCCCCTGCCTAGGCTGCCTGCTCGACTCTCCTGCCCTACCCACAAGCACTCTGGAGACCCTCAGGGGATTCTCCGTATTCGACCTCACGTAACCCATAAACATCTACGACGCCCACCTCCTCTCCCTCCGACTCATCCACGATGGGGCTCCCATCTCCGCCAGCTTCATTGCTCCTCCTATCCTCCCCGAGTGCAGCGCGAACTCCTCCGGTATCAGCGCCGCCACTGCCCCCTTCCATTGTGATCGCCATTCTCCACCGGCACTGTCCAGCCCGCTCCTTAGACAGTACGTCGCCTGCCCTAGCTTCCAAACCTTCCACTTCCCGCCGCTCCTGTAGGCCGTCGGCGGTGCGTTCACTCCTCCAGGGATTATTGTCCGGGAGTATTCAAGCTGCTCCAGCAACAAGTCCACCACATTTCCGCCCAGCCCCCCCCCCCCATTTCCCCCTTCGTCCACACCCTGACCGCCTTTTTCCTCCTGTGGTCTTCTTTTGCCCCTCTGATCTCCTTTTCCTCTTTCGAAATGCACCTTCACGGTGTCCGCCGCCCCCCGCCTCTCCGGCCCCAGCTATACGCCTCTATCGAAAACTCGAAAAGGGCAGCAAACCTGGTGCATCCCCAACTCCCCCCTTTTAGACAGTTCCGATGCCCGCAGCAACAGCTGGTACAACAATGCCTAGCCGATCAACGCTATCCTCCCCCCCACACCCAACTCCCCTATGCTCTCCTCCATCACCTTGATCATCTCCCAAGTTAGCGGTTTCCTCGCTCGCGTTTGGGACCCGGCCACCACGTGCGCCCTCTTAATCCACTTTTTCAATGCCTTCATCAGCGGCAATGACAACCCCACCCACTGCTCGTCGTAAACGTTCACCGGTACCGGCTTCCCCGCCACGGTCGACCCCTTGTTCTCCCCCTCCGCACAGCAGTAGCCCATGAAATCCATCAGCTCTTCCACTATCTCCCACTCGTTCATCTCCCCCCCCAGCCAATTCCCCTTCCGCCGCATGATCCTCCAAGCTCACCCAGATCCTCCCACCTTGCGCATAAGCCTTCCTAGTCGACCTCACAACTCGTCCGAGTGCGTAGCAGCGCACCACATCTCCGAAACCATCTCCTTCTCCTCCACGCCGAGCTCCTGGGCCTCCCACAGGACGGTGGGATGTTCTGCGGTCAGCCTGGTTGGAATTTCTTTCTCCTTCCACCTCGGAAACCCGTTCCGCCGGAACATTCTCCGCGCCCCGCTCGTGCTCTGCCTGGAAGATCCACCCTCTTATTATCTCCAACACCCCCACAATCTTCATCATCGCCCCGGCCTCTCAACTCCCTTCCCTCTTCGCAGTTAACTACCCCGCTGCACCGCCGATGAACTGCCCCCCCCTCATCAGTACCGACTCTCCTTGCTTGGATGGTCTATCCCTCGTGATCACTATCGTTACGTAAGCCTTCATCACCATTTCCCCACAACTCTAGAACTGTGATAGACAACCGATTCCCGTCTCCGCCCTTCCTGCTCCTAACCGTCCTCTTCTTCTCCTTTTCCGACTAGCTGGATCTCCCGTACACCTCCGTGTACAGGCACAACCCTCCAACAGCAAGGAACAACGCGTCCGAAAAACATGAATTTCGTGGGTCTGCTTCACTACTGCTGTGAAGAACGGAGCCGCCAACCTTTCTCCCTTGCCGGCCATGCCGTCCTTCAGGCACCATCTCCACCACTCCACGGCTTCCATGACCTCCTCCGTCAAACGCAACACCTTCGTGGCTTCTGCCTCCTTCCTACTCTTCCCCCATACCCCCTGGCCCTCCCGTTTCTCCTGCCTATTGAGGTGCAGCGTGCTTAGCTGCAGAAGCCGCCGTACGAAATACCTTCCTGGCCTGACCACGTACGCCACGTAGTGCAATTTCCCGGCCAACACGAGAACGTCCTGTATCATCGCCGTGTGCTTCCCCTCAGGCCACTCCCCCGGCAGCTCTTGCAACTCCCTGGTATTTCTGGTAGGCAATGATATCGTCATTTTTCCGTCCCCAAGTTGAACCCCTGCTCTGGTGCCCAGTCCGTGACAGTCTTCTGCGACAACACGGGCTCACCCCCCTCCCCCCTCCCCCCCATGGCCTGAACCTAACTCGACGCTAGCGGTTGCGCCAGCGCCATGCATCTCCCTCCGTCCGGTTCCCTCTGTGCCTCCACCGACATCGCGTCGTCCATGAAGAAAACCACCCACCCAGTCGCCCTTCCCGCCCCCCTCCTCTACCGCCTTGGCTGTGCAACTCTCGAGCAACGGTGGAACGGTTCCACCTCTTTTCCAGCGTCAGCTGTGACCCGGATATGCGCTGTAGCCGCCACTCCTGCCGCCAGGATCGTCGCTGATTTCCGGGTCGTCTGTCGCTGCGCTTTAATAGTAATGATCAATACCCCCCACCACCCGGGCGCCCCCCTCCACCCAACCTATAACCGCAGGTCGACGAACGGGTAATTCCCCAGGACGTAGACGAAGCTTACGGCCCCTGCTGGGTCCACTCTCACTTGACAAGAAGGGCACTCTTCACGTCCATGTTCTGTATCAGTATTATATCTACTCTCGCGAATTTGTCCCTCAGTCCCGGGATCTTCTTCTCAATCTGGGGCATCACCGCCGCCCAGTACCACTCCGGGAATCTGATCCCAATAGGTTGTCTCGTTCAATGGACGCACCCCCCCTCGCCCCCCTTTTGGCTCGTCGCTGAACGTCGCAGAATGGATGATCCTCCTTTTCCATTTATTTTCTACCGCTCCCACTGGATGCACCGATTGGCCTCGCACCGTCTTCGCCAGTCTCGCTGGCCCCACAAATATTCTGCCTAACTTGGCGTCGCCCACCTCCTTCTCCCAACCCTCGTTCGCGAGCCTGTCGGCGATGCTATGGCTCCCCTTACGCCAGCTCGCACTTGATATTATACCCCAGATCTACATCCACCGGCACGCCAACCCTCGTAATATGCTCAAGCCATTCGAATTGGTCTATGTTGTGCTGTTTCCCGAACCATCTGGTCTCCCGCTCTGCATCAATATAGGGAGCCAGTAACTCCCCCACCCACCCCCACACCACCTTCCCCAAATCACGTCCCTCCCGTTGCAAGAATTTTCCCTCTGCTTTTGCCAGCACCCGCACCAGCCTGATCTCGCTCCCTCGTCTCGCCCCCTGTCCTCCTAAAAACCCGGAACGCCCCCTTCTACTGTTGTGACTCTTCACTCTACTGCCCCTGCCTGCTACACCCGCGTTCCTTCCCCCTCCGCTCCGTGCACGGCCCCACCGCGCCCTTCCCCTCTTGTTCGGCGTGCGGCCCGCCGCGTGCCTCCTCCCTCGATCTGAACACGGCCCCTCCCCTAACTCCCCCACTCGTTCCTTGTGCGCGAATCCCTTGTGTTTTCTCTCTCGTTCCCTGCACCGCCCCGCCGCGCAACGCTCTCCTCGTTCCTTGCACAGCCCCGCCGCGCATCTCTTCCCACGATCTGTGCACGGCCCCGCCGCACGCTTCCTTTCTTGTTCCGTGTGCTGCCCCGCCGCGCTCCTCTCGATATGTTCACGGCCCCGTCGCGGGCTTCCCCTCTCTTTCGTAGTGCGCCCTCCCCACGCGTCATCTCTCCCGTTCCATACACGGCCCTGCCGCGCATCTCCCTTCTTGTTCCGTGAACGGCCCCGCCGCACCTCTCCTCCCTTGTTCCTTGAGCGGCCCCGCCGCGCCTCTCAGACAGCTCCGTCCTCGCGTACATTGTTTTGTCGAGATCGGCGACGCCCATGAGGTCCCTCTCGCCCTTTTTGGTCATGAAAAATAATCCTGAGCATAGCGACGACAATGCACGTTCCTTCATGAAACCCACGGCGGTAATCCGTTATCCGCTCGAATCACCCCCCACATGGTCCTCCCGATGTCTGTCACATGCGTCCGTGATGCTGGTTCAGGCTCCTTGAAAAAGCTGCCATGTTCCGTGTCGCCATCTACACCCCCGCCCCTCCCCCACCGCTTGAAATCCCCCCCGCCCCCCCCCAATATCCCCCGTCGTTTCCCCTCCCCCTCCCCTGCTGCGTACGTGAGCTAGACAACCGTTTTTGTTTTTTTGTTTTTTTGGCGGTCGCCCACAACTGGCCGCCGAGTTAGAACTTTTGTGCGATGTGAAGAACTCTTACTCCGCACAAGGCAATTGATCGCGTCACGTACTATTCAAGGTGATGAACCCTAGGGGCAGTTACATCGTACTCCCATTGCCGTCTCTGGGAATGGCCACACCGGAAATTAGATTAACTCATTCAAGCTGTCATATATTTGCAGTTCCGCCTCACGAGCGGTTCTTAATACGGTGCAGCTCGCCCTTCATGCGACTCGCCAGACACCTCACGGCGCTTCGCGCTTCGTGCAAGCAATGCCTGCATGGTCAGTGAAAACCCGACATGCTCCGCACCGGCATTGTTGGGATGCGATGGTCTATGGTCATACGATTACGGCCATGCATGATATCGAGTACACATCTGTTATCGAGTATATCTCCCCTCCTCGGCTCATCGACCCCTCCCCTTTTTTCCCCTTCCAGCTCCCAGCCCATGTCGCCCCAACCCGATGATCACGGCTTCCCTTTCTATTCCAGATACCACTTTTTTCTGTCCGAGCTCGACACTGCCTGGTCTTCACGTCTTCTTTCTACCCAGTAACGGCCCCCCTCTGTCTCTTGGACTTGGGGCCATCTATCCCCTTCTTCCTACCTTCCTATCTCCGTCATCCGGTTATCCTGACGCCGCTTCTGCTCTTTTTTTGTCTCGGGCGGAATTGTCCCCGGTTCCGCCAGGCTTCCGTCTCATATGACCCACCCCCGAGCTTCGAGGGTTCTTCCATCCTGCTCGGGGGCTCCCGCTGGTTATCCATGTCGTGGTCTCTGTGCCCCGCGGGCTCTGTAGGTGCGCCTGCCAGTTCACGCATTACGACGCTGGTTCGTCCGCGTACACATCAAGCATGCATCCTCCTGCCTACTTCGTTTTCAACCTCCTGTTCAGATAAGCGTTTCTGCAACCTTCTTGCTTCTATCCGTCGTCCTCAGTTCTTCGCTCTCGTCCTTGTTTTTTTCCCGGTTCTCCTCTCCCTGGTGGCGTCCACTGCTGTCCTCCGCCGAATCGCCTTGACGGCAGCTCTCCTCTTCGGCCACGCCTGCCGTTCCTCCTGCTCCTCTGCCTTTGGCCTTTCTGGCTTCGGCCCCCTTGGCCATCTCTTCATCTCTCGCTTATACTGCTTCCTTCAGCTCCGCTCTCAACTTTTTGATATTCCTTCCACTCCGCATTTCCCTCTCTTGCAACGATGGCGCGTCCTCGTACTCAGCTGTGATGCTCTTGGCAATGATTGCGATCGAAGAACAACGTACTACATCCCTACTCCCAGCCCGTGGACGCTTTCAACTGCTGTGTTGCTGCTGCTGATGCTGTTGTTGCTGTTGCTGCTGCTGCTGTTGCTGCTGCTGGTGCAGATCTGCTGTGCTGCTGCTGATGTAGCCCCTGCTACTGTTGCCACTGCTGTACCGATGACTCTGCGTATGCTTGCCCTGAATGTAGGTGAAGCTGTGATCCTGACGTAAAATCCAGAACCAGGTATCCCTTCACTGGAACTACACCCCCCCTCCCCCAGCCTGATTTTCATTTTTTTCTCTACTATTTGACAAACCCCAGACTACTATTACGTAGGACCTTCTTCCACACCGTACCGTAGGAAAAGACCCCATGCGAAAAGTGGATAGGGTACTCTACTGTTCCAGGTATGCGTCTATTTTTTCCCTGCGCATCACTCACCCGTGTGCACATAACACGACAAGAGAAGGGGTAAGGACATTGATTTAGTACGGTATACCAATACGTAGCGTAGAAACAACATGTTTTGTTTTATTACATACATGTACACACTAATAGACTGTAACTAACTGTCGATTTTTCCTTTTTTTGCCCCCTTTTTTTTTTAAACATTACTTTCACTTTCCAGCCTAGCTCGGGGGAGGTTTTACCCTCTGGGATCTTCTCGACAAGCCGTGGTCACAGGTGTCGTCCCCTCTCTCCCCCCCCCGGTACGTACCTTTATTATTTGTCGCGCATAGGGTTCAGCATTCCCACTGCTCGTCGATTTCCGTCGAATATTATTGCTAACTCACGCTCTCGCGCTTTTCGCTAGTAATAATCATTTTGTTTTTGCAAGAAAAAGTCCCTACGACCATGCACTCGGTGAGACTCGACTTGAACCCGCGACGATTGATCTTGATAGGCACGCGGGCCACCTACCAAGCCACCGGGGATGTAATA
This sequence comes from Nereocystis luetkeana, assembly GCA_031213475.1. Classification (NCBI taxonomy): domain Eukaryota; class Phaeophyceae; order Laminariales; family Laminariaceae; genus Nereocystis; species Nereocystis luetkeana. Next base: position 2,268,807 of record JARUPZ010000039.1, read on the forward strand.
CGGATACAAATTTGCTACAAAACCCGATACAAAACATATGTTCAACAATCAACCTGCCATTATGTTGACTTATTATGCCAGCACAAACGTCCAGATGTGGATGTCTCGCGTTGAGCCGTGTGGCAGAGACATTCGGCGGTTGTCCGGGATTCCAAGGGTATGTGGGGTAAGGTTTTGAGGCCGTATTTAACGTACATTGAACTTGGTTGAGGTACTGACGGCCGCATCCAGCGTACCCAACACTTACTTGTAGGGTATCGGGATCCGCGTCTAATGTACTTGGAACTTGGATATGGTATTGAGGTCGTTCCCAGGCTCGCACCCAAAGCCGGGTGTAAGTATTGGAGCGAAGTACATGTTGTACATAAACGTTTGACCTATCGTACCTCAACTTTTGGACGCAAGTTATCGACGTTCGTGCCTAACGTACCTGGAACGTAGGTAACGTATCAGTGTTCGTGCCTAACGTGCATACACCTTTGCCAAAGTATTGAGGTCGTCCTCAGGCTCGTACCTAAACCCGGGCAATTCGTCGACGATAAGTATCGACGACCGTAACTAACGTACCGAATGTCCAAGTAACGACGTTGAGGCCGTGCCTATGTCCGGATGCGGGTACGTGCCCGGGTAGGTACACGGGTACACACCCGTTTCAAACGCGTCTAATTGGTTGGGCTGGGCACTAAAACGGCCTATGCTGGCAGTAGTTACAGTAGTGTACTGGCAGCAGCTACTGGTGCACTAGCATCTACTGGGCCTGCTGCGATGAATATTTATAGTAGTTAGATATCACGTAAACCCTAGAAACACGCCAAGTTTCTTCCAATGAAACACCTTACCGGTGGTAGTTTGTTTAGTGTGAGTCAACAACAACAACATCAACAACAACAACAACAACAACAACAACAACAACAACAACAACAACAACAACAACAACAATACCACCCTGTACCCCTAGGGCTCGAGCGATGGAGTAACTTTGAATGTCAGAGTGATTTGGGAGAGCTAGCTCGGTAGTGTCCTGTGTGCTAAATCTCTCCCTCGGTAATCCTTGGCCGTCGTGAATCTACATCAAGCAGTGGTGTCGCTCATTGTTCACGCCGCTACTCCATCCCCTGGGTTGAGCACGTCTCGGCGACAGGTGTCCTGGGTGCTAGTCTCAGGTGACAGGTGTCCTAGGTGCGTGGGAGGGACGCATGACCAAGGCGTGGTTCTATTTTTTAGTCATTTCATTCTTGCAAATGACGTCATAATCACTTCGTATTACGTACGCATTTCGCGCTAGGCATTTTGAGATCGTGCCTATACCCCGGTATTTTTCGACCTGTATACCGATACCCGGGAAGGTATTGGAGCGACGTACCTATTGTACTTCAAGTCGAGTAAAATTTCGAGGTCCGTCCCTAAACGAACCTAACACTAAGATATGGTATCAGACTTACCTTTCACTTAGGTAAGGTATCAGAGTATCAGCGTTTTTTTTTCTCTCAGATGACGTCATAAGTACTTTTCGTATCTCATAATCATTTCGGGCAAGGTATCTTGCGCTCGTTCCTATACCCCGGTAAGTTTTCGACCGGTATACCGATACTCGGGGAAATATTAGAGCGACGTATCTATCGCATGGAAAAAATGAGTAGGATTTCGAGGTCCGTACCTAACGTACCTCACCGCCAAGGCAAGGTATCAGAATCGATACCTAAGGTACCTAAAACGTAGGTAATGTGTTGAGGTCGTCCCCGGGCTCGTAACTTAACCTGGGCAAATCGTCGACCGGTATACCCGAGACCCAGACAAGTATTTGAGCGGCATACTTATCGTACCTAAAACTTGGGCATTGTACACGTGATCCGTGATTAACATACCTAACGCTTTGGTAAGGTATCGAGGCACGTACCTAACGTACCCAAGTACTCACCTTTCCTAACATACATACGCTTGCAGGTTTCGGCCCAGACTCACGCCCAGTGGAACGTGGCACCTGTGTCACAAACTCTTGTGGATGAACAAGGAGCGCGTTCTTGCGTCTTCTCCCCTGAGAAGACATGCTCGCGGCAGCACTCTGTGGAGGCCTGGTGTCATGCGGAGACAATGCGACGAGATAATCCAACAAATTGTCGTTGCTTATGAGCCCGAAGTGTTTTGCAGCGTGCTCACGAGTGAAGCACATGTGATATGACGCACCCCTTGGATTGGGCACCCAAAAAAAGGCTTTCACGTCTGAAGAGTGCGGTACTAAATGCTACAGCAGTAGCATTCACACAGGATGGTCGATTCGCCTACAGCGGTAGAGGTCGAGAATTGCCTTTCCGATCAAAGCGACAGTCGGAAGAGCTGGGCTTAGTTTTGTAAGAAATGTGCCTCCCCGATCATCAGACGCCCACTGAAAGGTAGCGACCGATAGGGGCAATACTGCGGTGATAGGGGCCCCCGACACATTCTGACTGGCGTGCTCTTCAACTGCAAATGTACCTGATATCGGTTGCAGACTCAAGAGTATCATGAAACTTTATACAGCATGCGCCAGATCGGGGGCGCTGGATTGACAGACAAAACCACACCACACTCCTTAAAAAGACCGGAAACAAAAACAAAATGCGAGGGTATTTCTGAACCAGCTGATGGACATGAACGTTCCACATGGCGGATTGTATTTTAGTTGGCGTTAGTATACCCTCCCCTGTCTGCGCCACGCGAACCCTGGTGGGTAGTGAAGTTTCGGGAGAGTTGTTTTCGTATACCCTTGTGTCGGCTATTACGGGGGGCCATAGTTAACAGGACCAAATATTGTTAGTAAAAATGGTTACATATATAGGTTTTTATGTACACCATAGGTCCTGTTAACTAGGGTCCCCCGTAATAGTCCATTGGCGTGGTAGTCTGGTTGTGCACACCGTGTTTCTCGAAAGCGGTTTGGGACTTTGGGGGAGCTACAGTATGGAGATCCACATGTGGTAACCGTGGCATGCAGTTACGGACGACATTCTGGGAAACGTCTATGGGGTCTTGTACGAATGCACAAGAACCAATGGGATTCATTCGGTAACCCGTGGGATGTTCCACGGTAACCCGTGGTTTGCCGTGGGCAATATCAAAAGTTCTTACTAATCCCCGAGAATCGACCGGGATCGCGGGGATTCCGCGAATTGCCCACGGGGTCCCGCGGGATTCATATCGATCTACTATGGTGTACGTGCTTACGGAGGTAATGATGTTGGAGATAGGTCGAGCACACATATGACGATGGTAATGATAGTGTCGAGGATACATTTATTTATGAGATAAACCATCAGCTGTGAGGTCGAGAATTTCGTCGAAACTCATGCTTGCAAGCTGCGTGTGGATGTGCAAAGTGCTCGCCCGCTGAGAGACTGCACTAATACACTGTGGACTAGAATAGTAAGAAACTGTTCGAACGCCTCTCAAGGCCGCATGAGGCACTTCACTTAGCGGTCTCTCCTCCAAAGTCGATATCACAGCTAACGTTTGGGCTTTGATTCAAGCATTTTGTCGCTCAAGGAAAGATAAGCACGCCACAAAATCAACCCGCGCCTCGCACAATTCCTCTCTTCAAGCATGCAAAACCCATACCGCTGTGGTTCAACTGGAGACAGTACCAGCGATGCCTTGACCTGCACTGCGTCGTGGCGGTCGATACAGTGAGTCTTCGTCGTGCCGGTCGATGCTCGTTGGTGTGGGTCCGCGGCCAATGGGCCTATCTGATGACGTTTCGCGGCCGCTGGCTACGTCACAAGCGCCCGGGACTCCCCATTGCATGATGCAGACGTACGTTAAATCCTTTGTGGAGACGTTGGACAAGGTACATCCCATAGCACGATATTTGGCGTACGCAATTATTTAATGGTGGCCGACACCATGTGAGGTTCGACGCTCGGGTCAACCTCTCCACGAGGGTTTGATTACGCCCACACTGTGCAGGGGGGGGGGTGTCGCGGCCACCTGTGACCGGTGGAGTTAAACCTTGTGGCGTGATTATTCAGCGTCCCTTCGAGGTGCCCAAAAGACGTACCATCGAGCACCGCCCTCTTAATGTCGGTGGCCTGAAAGTCGTTCGCTTATCGTTGCCACTGAACCGCTTGGGTGTTCGCATGGGTGGTACGTGGGGGGGTTTGTGGGTTCATAACTTGAAGGACTCACGATCTCGCTGCGTACTTATACCACTGTGAATGGTGTGTAGCTTCGACAGGAGGAGCAAGGCGTTCGCGGCTTGAACGTTCCTCCGGGTGCATGCTGCACGGAAGCAAGCGCGGCGGTGGGCGCGTGAGGTTTGCTAGTGAGTAAATACTCTAGGGGCGAGTAACGAGGGGTCCAGGCTGGTGTAGGCTACATAGTGCTAATACCAGTCCTATAACCAGCTGATGAACCACCAGCTGTGCGACAAAAACCGACCAAACGGAAGACAAGAAGAAGGGAAAATAAAACTTCTGAAATGAAACAGGCAGTAGAACGAAGTACGTCTACGCCCAGCTGGTGGACCAAGGGCAACACAAGCAGGCAAAACGAAAAACAGGAAACGAAAAAGGAAGGCACAGACAATGAATGGGGAAAAACGAAACTCTCACGACAAATCACGAAAGCGATATGCATACATATATGTAGCTCAGAAACCAATATATGTAGGGTGACGCAGCCGGGCTGGTGCAGAGAGACAGGGTATCGGAGGTACCCTGGATTTGACAGGGAATAGGGCGACACAACAAACGGCAATACCGGAGATCATAAACACAGTATGCAACTGTCGGTCGATGCCTCGTTTCGGCGAGTTCCTCTACTTTCGTAACCGGTCTCGTTGATACTAATTTACTTTCTTCAACCTAGCTCCTCTTCCTCCCTCCCCCCAGACCTTGTGTCCAACCAAGCCTAAACTCTCTAGGCAGTTTTTGTCCCAATAGCTCGACGTTTCGGTAGAACACTGGGTCCGTTTTCGTAGCGAATCCAAGCTTCATGTGCTGCTCGGCCGCTTCTCCATTACGTGTTAACCCTGCACCACTCGCCCGCTGTTTTCGCTGCCACCGTCAAGTGTTTGACTTTGTTGGGCACGTTGAACAACGATATATCGTGTTCGAGGCAACCCATCCAGGCCTGTTCCTGCCCTCTTGGTCAGCCCTTTCCCCCCTGCTACTCCCCTAAGCATAACATGATTAGGTGGTTGGGTAACGATGGGGGCCGCACGTGACTCGTCCAGCATGTGTTCCATCGCCTCAGCATTGAGTGCCGCCTACTGTAGGTGAAATGACTGGGCGGTGTGTTCATACGTTTGGCCTGTTGTTTCGATGACGAGCGGTGAAGCAAAGGTTGTCTGGTCAGGAGTTCGTAGCGGTATTGCCTCTGTCATTTTATCGGATACCCGTGAGGACTGTTGCATTCGAAAATAGACACGATCACTATCATCAATTTCGCGAGTCGTACACCCGACTTCGAGATATTTCCTGCGTCATCGGCGAAGAGCAATCCCCCTACAAACCGTCGCACGCAGGTCGACGGTCTCTTGTCCTCTGTTATTACTACTTCAACATCATCGAGTTAAACCAAATACCTTGCGATCCCCTTAGGATGATTTCGTATATGCTGAAGCGTACTAGAGCGATGTGTAACGCACCCGCGAAGAACAGGTAGAACATCAACGGTGACAGCACGGAGCCTTGCCGCAGCCCCTTTGTGACCTCAGACCATTCCGAGTGCTCGCCGTCATCTGTACGCAAGCGAGCTCGCATGCCTTCTTGGATACTACGGAAAATTGTGAGCGTCTTGGTCTGTACTCCAGAGCGTGTGACAACCTCCCACGGCAACTCACGGAGGACAGAATTGTATGTTTTTTTCCCGCCCATCGATGAAGTACACGTACAGGGAGATTTCCCTCTGTCGCCCAAGCTACTCTTCTTAATACGCATGCACTCTAGTGGCATATCACCTCCTTTAGGTTTGCACACGCATATTTCAGTGTCTCCCGCGCGGTTCTATCCCTGGGGGAGGCACGCAACAGCTGTCGCGCATTCTCCCTCGCTGTATATGCTACATTGAATGCGGCCAAGGTTTCAGCAAGTTCACACCATCCATGTCTTCGGTGGCGCCGTGGGGGAGGCTATACCTCGTGTTTGACCGCATCAGTCATAGCCTTGGTGAAACACTAAACTATGCCAGGCTTACTACGGGGTTTGATTATTTGGTTGAGAGTGGAAACGACCCTCGCAACTACTCGTTGACGACACTTTCTATCGGACAGGAATAGTTGTCTGTCGAATTCCCGGTGTTTCGGGGGGTTTCGTATGTGTCGGTTGTGCGCAAATTAACCAGTGAGTCGGACTTGGACACACATAATGATGGGGGTTTGAGTCGGCCGTAGCTGGAGGCGGACGCAATAGGACGACTTGAACATCATGTATTCTAGGTCGATGGGCTTGACGGGTTATTATGTAGTAGTCCGTGTAAGGTCGTTCGGGCTGGTGCCGTTGTGTGTAATAAGCGACATCCCATACTTTTACTTGCTTGTGCTGAAAACCGTGTTAGCGAGAGCTAACTTGCGTTTGGTGGTGAACGACAAAAGTCGTTTACCTTTTTTGTTACAGACATCGCGTCCGTATGTTCCAAGCAGTCTACTTTCATCCTCGCCGGACCCTTTCACCCTCTGCCGAGTTCGACGTCAGCATATATATATCCGTACAAATAAACGCACTGTTCTTGGAATCTGATCCCCCTGCTCCTCCAGCGTTCGACAAATAAAACGTTTCTCTTCTCAGCGTCCTTGATGCAACCCGTTGGGGCGCAACGACGACGTCCACAGTCTCGCATTTACAAGCCGGCTCAAATTGCAGAGACATAAGCCGTTCGTCATTGGACCCTTGAGTATACACAGAGTTATTGCACAACGAGGCCGTGATAGCTGCACCTAGCCTGTACAGCCCTTGCCTGGCAGCTTTGTTTTCCCGTCCTGAACACAATACTTGATACCCTGCTGGGCAGCACGTCGTGCTGCCGGACCTTCGACGTTCCTGCAGTCCATTGAAGTCACAGCCGAGTTGCTGGCCCTTCGCCAGTCGACGCTCGTCATGTCCGTACCCGTTATTCCTCGCTACAGCCAGGATGCGCTCGTTGTAGGTGGCCACCGCCACAAGTGCCTTTTTCTGTCTCTTACGAGCCTCACGTTCTATGTTTTATATCCGCCGACGTGAGGCTCGTCCCCGCCTCCTCTTGTTCTTGTCGTGTTTCTGGGTTTGGATCTATGACGAATGGGACTCTCTGTTTCGTACCCTCGTACGCCCTTTGGTTTTCGTTGACTGGATGCAGCCGCCGTCCCAGCCTACGTCGATAGTCTCATCTCTACTGTCGACCATGCGTACCCACGTTGTTACCAGTCGTCCCACTTCCCCATGTAGCACTCTCTAAGGCACCCGCCCTGCATCAGGGATGAACTCCTTGGCGTCACCACCGACCCACGCGGTCCTTCACGTTAGAAGGCCACCTTTTGGACCGAGCATGGTTCCCCCTCCACCCCGTCCGAAAACCGATGCCCGTGTGACTGTCGCTAGACCGCTTCAGGTCCTGCAAGACTTCCTCGGCCCACCCCAAGGACGGGGCAGACCGAAGGACGTAGATAAAACACGGCAGAGACCCTCAACATGTTTCTCTCATATTGTTTTGTTCTGGTTGCACACCTGGCCGACTGCCTCAAGACCGAAAGTGTGTATTTCCATTCCTTTCGTCACCCCGCACATGGCCTACGTCTAGGTTTACGGACCTGTCAGTCCAACCAAACGTAGACAGGGCCAAAATATGCCTTCACCTTAAAAAGGCTGCTCTTCCATCTAAAAACGATGCCCCCGTCGACTGCATACCCGCATTATCCAGATTGGTAGCGGCTGCGCTACAGAATATCCAGGGGCGCTCGTATTTCGCCCTTTCTCCGTCATTTCTCTCTTGTCCTCTCTTCATCAAATGACGACCGCAAAACATCTCTCGCTGTAGGACGGCGACAGCCGTGGATGGTTCTCTCTGCAGATATAAAAAATAAATATATTCAAACGTGTTGCCGTGCAGCCACACACACGAACACCGCAGGTCTGGCAGACCCGTCAATGACCAAAAGGTCAAGATCGCGGAAGTCGAGATCGCGGAACGCAATGTTTCGATGGTCAAAGATCGCGAAGAATCCCAACCAATCAACGTTTAAGGTCACGATCGCGTGGCCAATTAACATGTCAAACCGGGAGTCAACAATATTTCGATGTATGGGAATTGCGCAAAGCAGAGTCGATCCGTCGATACATCCAGAAAATAAGTATAGCTCTTCAGAGCTACAGCAGTCAGTGGATATTGCGTGGACGGCAGACCACGTTAGTATTAGCGACACGCCTTGAGGACACCGGTGTATATAAAGTGTTGGGCCAGCTGCGGAGGGAGCCGGAAACGTATGTTTAGAGGGTCCTTCCCCCAATTCGCACACTCACACTACGCACTGCGCTGGTCACCAAGCATGCTAAACGGTATGATGAGAGGTTAAGGTTGGGTTCGGGTTAGACGGTAATAGTCTTTCGCGTGGTTGGCACCTGTCGTGCACTCACTGCCCACAAGAAACAAAGTTGTCTTGCCAGAAGTCTAGACCACAAAGACATTGGAAGCATGTCTGCCGCTGTTTTTTTGTCTACGAGGAGCTTTCGTTTTTCTGCTCCAGCTTCGAACGTTTCCATCGAGCCAAACTCTGGCGGGGCAGATAGGAGCTTCTTTATTGCACTCCCGTGAGTGTGCCAAAGCGACAGCACCTCCTCCTCCTTCGGGTTGGGTCTCGTCGCTGAAGTTTTAAAAAATGTGGTTCCACGCCCTTGACATTTTCGGTTTGTCTTGTACCAGGTAGCCACGTTTTATTTTGTGGGGTGCAGAACGAGACAGAGAAACGTAGTCGGAGCTCGTAGTTTGGTGTCTCCTCATGGTCGTTCTACAGCAGAAACAATAGCCGGAAGCAGTAGTATAAGAAACTGAAAATTCAAGCGCTTGGAACCACATTATTATTACTGTTTAGCCACGAGGTTCGCCCCGAAGGAGGACACGAAAAGTACGGTCGCTTTGGCTAACTCACGGGAGTGCACCGAGATCCTCGTATCTGCTCTGTCAATGTCGGCTCAGTGGAAACGTTGGGAGCTACAGTAGATAGAGGAGACAAACAAAACGTACTTGTAAAAAAATCGGCGGCAGACATTCTTCCAATGCCTTTGTTGTCGGAGGGACTGTTTTGTGTTTCGTGGGCTGTGCAACACAGGTGTTGGTCGCCTGGCCACACCATCAGAGGATGGTGGACTGTCGCGGCTGGCCTCTCATACGTCCATCTGGCGCCGCGGATGAAATCCAAACCCTGTACAAGTGCCCGAAGTGCCAGTATGTGACTACCCATTGTAGGGAGCCCTATAACATCTTGAGGCGGTGTACTATGACGTAATAACCTATATTTGAGAACCTGCAGTAATCACCTTTCTTTGCTATCGTCTCAGGTGCAGTACACGACAAGAAGAGAAACCGATACCATACGAGTGAAAAACCTACAATGAAATAAAAGCAAATGGTGCGGGAGTTATGTACAATACGAAGTGAACCTACCTACCGGGAGTGGTGTGGTACTCAACTTTGTTTTGATGTACGTTTTTTGGGTCTCAAACTAGAAATGGGATGCCGATTTGTTTTCTGTGTATTCGTCTGGTCCTCGTACTTGACGTACGTGTATAATGTATCGTGAATTCGCCCTGCCCGTTTCCGCTGAGACGTGCCTTGACCCACCGATGGCACATAAGGAAAGTCAAATAGTCTACCGGCGGCGAGCCATTCAAAGTTGATTATCTCTTCTCGTCGTAACGATGTATACCGCTGCACTGCTGCTGTCAGTTCAAACGTTGCCACCGTTCGACGCTAAAAGGTAGCAAATATGCTGTGCATTGAACTTCGCCCTTCTTTGAGTACCCATTTAGATTTCTGATCCGTTTGAAAAACAAACCCAGCTGAATATCGCTTCGGTAGTGTTGATACGTACAGTACGTGCGAACGCGAGTTTTCTCATGTTGAAGGCACTTCTGTTTCAAGGACCCTCGTCGAAGTTCTTATCGTGTACGCCGTACGCCGCAGCGGGACTCAAACCTGCTGTGAAGAACCCACCTAAACCAAAACTGGGTTTTAATGTTATCGGTTATGCAAGACTCACAGACTACCTGTCTAAGAAAATCAGCAACACATCAGACAGCGGCGCCCCAGGCGCACCCAGCACCTGCCTAAACTGGGGGGATGATGGGTCGACGGCGAAACGGGGCTAGACCCGAACCCCGGTGGTGGTGGTGGTGGTGGTGATGGAGATGGTGTGTTGTAATGGCAGTGGTGATGGAGATGGTGTGTAATAGTAGTGGTGGTACCGGCGATAGTGATGGCGGGTGATGTGTTCCTTTCTTCTTGTCCTCCTTCTTTCCCCTTTTCATGTCCTCCGTTTGTCGTTCCCACCGTCATCGTGCACTTACTTGTTGTATCTCTTGCATCGGGTCCAGATTACTGTGAGCTGAACAAACTCGGACGCGATCCCGCTCGCTGTTCCAGTCGAAAGGGTAGTGGTGGCACGGTCAGAAGATAAATATGGTCGAAAGACTAAACAACAGATGGATACGACATTGTTGCCGGACTACTTCGTACTGTGTTGTGTGCCCCGCCGACATGAAGTTTTCTTTCGAAGCGAGGTGCGAGACAGTGTTTTTTGTACCCACAGCCAATCGGCCGATGTATTCACCGACAGTGTTGGCTGACGTTGACCCTCAAAACTTGGCCCAATGCCCGTTTGTCGCCACTCCCTGACTGCACATACCTTGCGTCCAGATGACATTTATCTTGCGTCCAGGTGGAGTCTATCCCGCCCGTCAGCACGCCAGATTTAGTACATCGCAATACTCCTAATTTTGTGCCTTTGTTTTTACACAGGCAGCCGTTCCAGTCAAGGCAACCCCGTGAATCACAAGCCTGGTCCTCATCGTAGTCACCATTGGAGGTGTGGTCTACTGTACCGTGGGCGATATTGATATGTCTGGTCAGGTGTGCCGATCCAGACCGTGCACGTCGCTAGTGGATTGAAAGCAAATTACGCCGTCGACTGCCACGGCGGATGTGCACCCTTGGCAGTAGCCTCGTCGTGTGAGATTGACAGAAGCATGAACTACGACGACTCTGGGTGCATCACGGCAGTCAAACACTTTTCAAGGTGTTACTCTGGTCGCAGAGCTCGTTGTGAGGCTGCGCCGTAACCTTCAAAGTTCAAAGTTGTAACCGCTACATACGAAGAATCCATAGTGACGTGGAAGTCCTCGTTTGCGTCTTCTGGGGTACGTGTGGAAGATGTCCCACAGCGTGATACACGTTTCGCTTGGGCGAGAATGATGAAGTACAGAATATTGCCTTCATCACGATACGTAAAATATGGTGTCGTTGTTGGTATCGTGGTTGGTGACGTTGAAATATCGACTTTCCGTGATATTAACTATGCCTTTTTGAACGGTATTGCTGTACGCCAGACTGTTTGCCTAGGCGTTGGTAGGGTGAAATCGAAGCTACCCGGTAAACCGTGTGAGTGGAAACCATGTATCACGTCTGCAAGCGACAACTAACTAGCGGTCGTGGCCACTTTTGAATGCACGCGTTGGGGCAGTGTCCGGGAACAGAACATGCGATTATGTGTAGAATCTGCGCCGGACATCACGGGTGGCATTCCCACAGCAGTTGACGTCCCAAATCCGTCGTGTCTTGCGGTTTAAATGACGACGGCAGTAAATGCTTCACTCTTCACCGATCAGGGGAGGCCGGTATCTGGTCCCGTGCCTCCAACATGTAATTCCACCTTGTTGCCGGAGATAAACTAACGACTCCATGCACTGTAAGTCGCCGTGCGGACCGAAAGCCTCTTAAGCAAGTAAGTATGCATCGCCTATTCTATGATGAATCGTTGTGCATGGCGGCGTTGAACTCTAGGTTTGTCGAGTAACTGCAGTTCATCATGTCGCTTGTTTGCGCCACACGATCTTTGTGGTTATCTTCTCCTCGCCTTGCTTCCAGTTTCGTGTGTCGTACGATACACGTTGGGGTACAAGGCACACCTGAGGATCATGCACCGCGGAGCCTAAGCTGTATTTCTACCAATAATCCGCCGGAGGATAAAAAACAAAAACAAATGCACGACGGAATCTCAGTGAAGGTGTTTCATGGAGTGACACCAGTACTCGTATGCTACGGGCGGTATAAACCATGCAATTCAGGAGATGTTTCCTTGACAATTGGTTCGGTCGTCGAGCCCATTGTACGTATCGAGAATTTTCAAGCACAACGCCTCCTGCCGAATCACTGAGTTTGTGGCCCTAGCCTGTCGCACAAGATAAAGAAGAATTGGATGCACCTCACAGGTCAAGAGTTTTGACTATGTAGAGCGTCCGCCATGAGAAGTCGGAGGGTGTGCTAACCGTCGCTAAAACCCAATGATAACTCGTTGCAGCTGCGTGTGAGTGATCAGCGTTGCGTGTGCTGCATATTTTCGAACATCAAGTCAATAAGCGAGGAATACCTAAGGCATGCCGGTACGAAGTATCGTATGTATGTTAAATCAGACACAACCTAGTGGAACGACGGACCCTCGAGCTCCATTTGGGGTTCAGTTGAGACATTTAAGGAGCCAAACGAGCTGCGTATCGACCACATAGAATCTTCATTTATTTGTGAGGTTTGATGAAAAGGTGCCCACGATGTTTCTTGCTGTCTCTCCGTCTTTGTTTCTTTCTGTAGCTTTTATGCTTGGTGAATCAGACAGCCGTACAAGTTTAGTTTTCGGCGTTCGTTTCGTCGCAGCCGATCAATTCAGAAGAGGCACAATTAGTCGAACCTGCTTGCAGCACCGCCGAGCTATGTTTGTTGTTCCCAAAACCAACTCCATACCCCGACCCGACGTTGAGTCATACCTCAGCTTCAGCGTCGACTTACAACAGTATCCCGCCATTTCGAAGCGCTCCTTCGAGCGCATTGTCTGGCCCCTTTCCATACTTTACTGGTGGCAGGCGAGAGCCGAATGATGGAGCTTCCCTATATACTCAAGTCTCTGACCGATACCATGGTGACGATCACCTACGCCGCCAGTGTCGACATTTTCGTTTTAACGTTCGAGGTGAAGATGAGTTATTACCAGGTGAGCATCGCTTGCCACAAGTAGGTGAAAAAGTCTTGCACGCCATGTTGTTGTGGCCGTGACAGGGAACGAGGTTGAGAGACCAGCGCGTTCCGTATCAGCGCAGTAGCCTGAAGTGGTTAACCATATATCGTATTCTCCTGTGACGGGTTGTGCTAGGATCTTTATCGGACGCTAGATGCCCGGGTTCACTATTTACATGACCAGTGAGTAGCACTGACTGTAGTAATCAATCAATAATGCTGAATAAAAACGCATACGCACTCGGCGCCGCCTAAAATATGAGGAGTTATTTCCCAATAATTGCCGCTGGCCGAGCATGCCCAACTCGATCAAAGCGGTCTTGTTGGTGGTATGATTCATAGTTTTGGAGGATATCGTTGGTGTGGCAGGTTCGTGATTCACCACGCATGCGATACCTGGTACATTATTTGTCCCCAAAATCAGGGATACGTTGGCTACGTTATGCACGGAGACACCATCGTTGATGCACAGCTGGTGAGACGCGCTTCCACTATTACGGGGGACCATAGTTAATAGGACCTGTGGTATACATAAAATCCTATATATTTAACCTTTTTTACTAACAATATTTGGTCCTATTAACTATGATCCCCCGTAATAGTGCCTGTATTAGAAAAGACCAAATTTCGAGAACACGAAATACAGTGCCGACGCTTGGAGAACAATCGAGGCCTCGGAAACGTGCATTTTGTCGGGGGAAACAGGAACAAATATGTATGGGTGGGGCGGGATAGTGGTTTTAATAGCTTGCTGTTGAGCGTGCCACCGCTACCGACGTCCGCCCTTTCGAAGGCACTCTCGGAAGGTCGGAGCAAGGTTTTTAAAGTACCACTCAATGCCCGGCTTTTGTGCCAATGCATCATGAACTGTTTGTGCGCCTATCTGGTATTATTCCGACCGAATTGTGTTTCCGCTTTGTTTCACCGCCACTCTTGCTTGCTGTACCTCTGGCAATGTAGGTTTATATCAGCGATTCCGGATAGGTGTCGTTCCATTATTTGTGCTGGAACGATCGGAGTGAGCGTGTCATGCGGGCTTGCCAATTGTTCCTGGCTTGAAGAGATTATCCGCTCAAGACTCCTTGACCCAAAAAAGTGCAATCTCTACCGGGGGAGGAGCCAGACTCGTTGTGCCGGGGCTATAGGGTATGGAAACGAGCTGTGAAATAGCTTGGTATTCCAAAACGAACAGAACTGGGAGTTGAGATCGATGCCCGGCCTAGGAGATCGGAAGCGCCACGGCTGACGACATTCGCGTAGACTGTTGTTGTGCCGGGGCTAGAGTATGGAAACGAGCTGTGAAATAGCTTGGTATTCCAAAATGAACAGAACCAACTGGGAGTTGAGATCGATATCCGGCCTAGGAGACCGGAAGCGCCACGGCCCACGACATTCGCGTAGGCTAGACTGGCCACATGCGGTTTCTTTAGCAACATCGTGCTCAGAGCGAAGTTCGGATAACAGCAAGAGCAATTATACTAAACACGACGTGGCGAGCAGGGGATTGTACATAGCCTATCGACTTTGCTATCGGTGACATACTGCAGTGACACAGCATTCGATGCACGTAGATCATAGGGCACAGCAGCATGACGTGCTTTCTTGTACTGGTATACGAGTACGTCGTAGTACCCGGTTAGTTTTTGGATGGGGATACGTGTTATAGGTGCTATGGTACATAAAGCTCGGGCAGCTAGCCAACATGGCACTGCTGTAGTACGCACCCGTTTCACTATGACATGAACGCATGTATGTATCACTCACAAGGTCACGCAAATTTAGTCGATCTGCTATCGTAGATGTACGGCGCAATGGTATTAATAGTATTGGTTCATACCAATTAGAAAATCTTTAGATCGACAAAGCAAGGGTGCTGGCCGGGTACCTGATATGTAGCCTTTTGTCTTTGTTGTCGTACTGGTAGCTTAGGGTCACGAGGTCGTGAGATACGATACGTCTGCTTCACCCTGCATGTTACTTCATCACCCCACTACCACCCTCTGCACCTGCTCCTCACCACGAGCCCCAACGCTGGTAAACAAGACCACCAGGCTAGGGTCCGCAGCATAAAAAACATCTTCGGAGCCGCGCTCATACCTTATCAATTTTTGGTGGAAACTTCTTTCGGTGATCGCGTCCGATTTGGCAAACTTACCCCACCGGTCCTCAGGATTAAATTGTAGCAGACCCTAGAGTCGATCTATTTGCATCGGTCGTTGCACTTGATATCGATATTGCAATAGACCGAATGGCCTATAGCACGACGACGTGCGCAACGCTACACCCGTCTCTCGCCGCCGCGATCAACTCTCATCCTACCTTCCGAATCTACCGACATTATGTTCGTTTTATCCGAGCCGTCAATTTCTCTGATCGTTCCAGGCTTGGCCCTGCTCTATGTGAGAGCCCCACGAATATGGACATGCGATCATAACTGGGCCTCTGCTTCCCCCTCGCCGGTCAGTGCTCTCACTCTCGCGGGAATACCTGCTATGGGATACTACAGACGCTAGTGCTAGTACGAATGTACTCTTGTGGGAATCACGTTCCGATGGAATGTATCTGGTACAGTGTATATATGTCGTCCAT
Organism: Nereocystis luetkeana; assembly: GCA_031213475.1. Classification (NCBI taxonomy): domain Eukaryota; class Phaeophyceae; order Laminariales; family Laminariaceae; genus Nereocystis; species Nereocystis luetkeana. The sequence goes on from JARUPZ010000039.1 coordinate 2,284,620, forward strand.
TGTTTACGCCTGCAACCAGGCCCACATGGGCGTGTGAAACTGGCAGACGGGGTCGGCAACAGATTCTATCCCCCCTCTGACAAGTGCGTCCCGGGTACCGTAAGCGCCGTGTCCCGAGTACCGTAGGCACCGTGTCCCGGGTACCGTAGGCACTGCAATCTCCCCGACCAAGGAGCAGCCAGGGTAGGAGACGAGCATAGACACATCACACTGGATATCGATTAATAAGTACAAGCTCGTACAAACGTTTTAGGTTCAGGGTTTCTCGCTCGCTTTCCCTTTGGTTGCAGAGACTATGGGGGGCAAGATACAACACATTTTCTCGTCACTCCAGTAGGGGACAGCGGCGGAAGATGTTCTAGCTGAAAGACCAGGAACCTCTATCATAACACGTTCGCCTTTGGGCGACAATAGCTCAGTGTCATGTAAAGCAAAACCCGTGGATGTTACATATCATATACCAGGTAATCAGGTACACAATAACTCACACTGGTGCCCTTCAGCAAGAGAGGACTCTCACTCATCCGAGAGTGCAACTATACATAACAAGGTAAAGGCGGGACCTATCCCATTCAGTGCCCCAACTCCAGCGCTCCAGCTGCGCCGAGGGTCGGCCACCACGGTGCGAGACGGCTGGCTTCGCCCTGCGTGAACGCCGTCTTCCCCCTGCCCACGGCGAAAGCCGGGTCCAAAACACCGCAAGGTCGCGCGCCCGCGAGTCCCCGCAGGAATTCAAGCAACTGTTGTACCTACACACGGCTTGTATTCCGTTTGATGCATACACATGGACAAGAGATGTGGCGCGCGAACGAAGACGCGATCGAGCGAGCAATCGAAAAAACTGACTGAGCAGGCGGCGGACGATCGATGAAGCCGGCCCACAATGTCGGCCAAAGCTATAGCGAGCGAACGGACGATCGACCGTCGAGTGATGCCCCCAGCGGCGACGGCCGGGAGTAGTGCCCCCATTCAGACTATGCAATATGAACACCAAAGTCAGCAATTTGTCCCTGATGATACAACATCAGGAGAAGCGATGCTAGCGGCATGTAATAAGTGCGTATGATACGTAGTGAGACATCAGTGCGAATGGTACGGTCCAAGGGATGAAACCGCCTAGTGGACGTCATACGGAGTTTATGTTCCCGGACAAGGTGGCCCGAAGGTTTACGATACTCATACGGGTGCAGAAGAAGCGATACCGGAGGCATGTAGTAACGCGTGTACCAACACATGCAACATACCTGTAGTTTAACACTAGGTGGTATGAAAATTAGGCAACTCAAGAGGAAAACAGTACGAAGCGGCGAAGCTAGTTGTACACTTCGATCATCCCCTGGTCCCATGATCCCTTGATATTTCACAAAGGCCTGAATGTAACCCCTTGCTTCTCTCCATATTACGTTTGTGCGCATAATTCGGTTGTCAGCGATATGCGTGTCCCACCCCTCTCTCGATTATCTCTCTACTGATTCGATCGCGATCTGGTTTGCTCCTCCCTCTGTCCCAGTGACCCCCGTCGCCCGCCATGCATGATACTCGTGGCGCCGTATGGAGCTCGTCGCTCACTCGACCCCTATGGTGTTCGAGCTACGAACCGGATTTGCTCTAAATATACTTAGTCAGCAAAATATAAGCAACCCATTGTATCATTTCAACAGTCAAGCGACCCTTATAGCTCGGACACATTGGATGCACCCCAGAGCAGAAGACCAGGCACCGTGTTCCTTCTGGTTGCCTTACGCCCCGAAGACTACGCAATGCATAGACAAGAAAGCGGCCACCCCTGTCCTTTCGACCGCCCCTCTGCTCACAAGCAACTGCGGACACCCGAGGCCGCGTCGCGCTCGCGCTCGCCGACGGGGCGACGTCGCGTTCTGTCTGTACGCATTCACTGCAGCCCTCTTCTCTGCTACCAAGCTAAATCCTGAACCGGCCGCATCCGGCACTCTACCTTCCTTGCCCGCGACATATCGCCGGGTCAATGTGAGGCGACCGGTTTCGCCCTTCCTTCACTGTAGATCCACGTAAAAATTCCGGGCCGAAACGTCTCATGGCCTGCGCGCCCTCGAGGCAAACCCAGTTCAAGAAAAACAATCTACGACAACTACTACGGCCCGCGGCTTGCACTACTCTAGGCTAATACGAAGCATATACACATTACTTATTTCCAAAGCTGTGATGTCATCTGGCCACGACATACGATGACCAAACTTTAAAACAGGGTGTGAATGGTCCAGAGATGCCAAACAGTGCCTCGAACCGCCGGGAATGTATAAACGCTAGCTCTAAGTTGAAAGCCTTGACTTGTCTAAACCTTGCCATATACCTTTAAAACTTGGAGCGGTCGGCCAACGGCCAACTCACGAAAACGTTGTGTAAACAGGGGCGTTCCACGATAGAGATTCACCCTAATTTTTCGGAGGCTCCTCACTTGAGAAGCTCTATACCTCACCCCAAAGCTGACTTCAGCAAAAATCAAAATGCATCCCGGTGAATAATCCCATGGCCCACGTGTATGATAGCGTTATTTGTCGAAGCAACACTGGCATTCCGACGATTTGGATTAAGCAGCCCCCCGTCATTCGGGAACAAAATAGCGGGAAAGTGCTACCTCTATCGTAGAACGCGTCAACAGCTATGCGCCACGCAACTAAGTGCTTGAGAAAACAATACAACCCAATGGAACAGCCATGCATGTTCCGTTTGTGTATCTACAGACCATCAAATGCCTTGAGCACGATCTACAAATGGGAACTGACAACGTTGGCGAGCACCCTCTCTGGAAAACTGTCCGTGACGAGCTTAAACACCTCACGTCGTGCCAAGACCTTTGCCATGGGTACGATGTCTGCCGCAATTGATGCATGAGGCAGACTGCTGTGACATTTACCTCCTCTATAGCCTATATGTCTACAGTACGTAGTTTCGAACAATCAATCGTATGGTTAGGGCTCAACACATTCTGCTTTCAAAAGTGGGAGTGTCCCGCAAAGAAACGCATTAAATTATAAAAATGTGACGCAGATTGTGTGCCCTCAACCACGCTCCTCCACCCGATACTGACACCGCCTCGAAGGACTGGAATCCTCCCGACACATATCGCGTAACCCTGGCGGTGGCAGTTTCACTATTTGGAAAAATTACCTACGGTTGTTAGGAGTGCGTCAAATGTGTGAAACTTTGTAGAGCTCCTCCACCCCAGGTCTTTTACATTCCACGAAGGATTGGAGCTTAACTAAAAACGCAACGTGTGTGGCTGGCACGCCGCGGTTTGTGGGCCTGCCATTCTGTCAATCGAAACTTGGTGCCAGCTTTGGCCCCATAATATGCTCAAATATACTCGCCCCCGGTACACACACAGTTGCTGCAGTGCCTACGAAGACGTCACTAGGTGGCCATTCACAGCAATGTAATCTTGGTGTAGGCCTACCTTTTCGTTCAGCGTGTGTCATCAAGTTGGTCTGCTATCGCGGGAACCCGACTAAGCTAACAGGACGTACAAGAGCGCCCGGCTTCACCAGCCCTACGCGTAATTGCGAAAGGGATGAAAAACAAAAAATAGCCTAAACGCTAGAATACAGCGAACAACATTTCGTGCAGCAGATACCAAAAGACGGACAGTCATAGCCCAATGAAATTACCTCTACCTGGTACAGATATTTCGGCCCCTTTTCTCTGGCCTACACACACAGGGCGGCCATGCAGATAGCAGCGTCATGGGTATCAACAATCCTGCATCCATTGGAAACGTACGCGAATACATGTAGTCGGCAAAGAGGACGCGCCTACCACCTAAACATATACTGGTACGCCAGCTACGGAAACGAACACCAATCTACTGGCGTACCTCCAACCAAACTGCGCATATGTGATATACCAGTCAGTGATCAAATCGATCACGTGAGTAATCAACGGCCCAACAACCATTGATCTATCCGTACTGCTGCGTTACCCTCTCAGCGAGCCGTGGTTGGCATCGAACGGGACTTCGATTCTAGAGGAAAATATATGGCAAATGCCTGCTCGTGCTGAACTGATCTCCACATCCACGACGGAGGATGAGGATCGTTTCTAACAATTATCATCAGACGAAGGATTGTCTCTCCTAGCTTCTCCTTCGCCACTGCGGATAAGAGGGCCCAATCGTGGAGGTCTTAAAGAAATATCCCGCCTGATTAGCAACGGGGGCAACGGCGACGACCCCTCGCCGGCGTCCGTTGTCATTCCGGCCGGTGAACGCTGGGATGCCCCATTCACATTATCCCCGTCCAGCCGTCTTGCCATTCCAATGTCGGAAAGAGGAATTCCTTCTGACACAGCCTCCCCCCCCCCCTGACCTGCAAACGCCGACACGAATGCGCCTGACCCACGGTCACCCGTAACGGGTGCTCCACGGGTCACGTGTGTTACATGCGTTTCACTCCCATCACTGTCGCTGGGAGAATACACGGTGTCGAACAATACGGATGCGCCTCGTCCACTCTTAGACCCACGGCCCATCCGCGTTACCAGCTTCGGCGGAGAAGGACACTCCACCGGCGTGCTAGCCCTTGAATTGGCGTTCGAAGGAACAGGGGACGCAGTCAGAGAGTAAGACGTTGGATAGTGAAAGTCTCCGTTCCGGCCCGGTAAGGCTCTACTCTGGTGTACCCGCACACCCTCCAGCACCACCGTGCCCGATCCCACCGGGATGACAGCACCTCCGTAACCACCGTTACAAGGAGCCACGCTGGAGACCGTCGGAGTAGGTTCGGCATCTTCGACGACCGTACCCCCTTTTCGGAGGAACCGTGCACAGCCGCTCTGAGCGCAATTTGTGTCAACGACGACAGTCATGTTGCCTGTGTCTTCCTTGCGGACAAATATGCGCATATCGGAGGGCGAGGCATCACCCGCCGTCGCCCCTGATATAGAAACCGCACGAATAAGCTCGTCCCGGTCGTACACATCCATGCCGATGCTCGAGCGCAAGAGGAACGACCAGGCGATACCAATCGAGGTCAGCAACATGATGCATATGAAGCACGTCAAAGCGTTCACGCCAATTTGCAGTCCTACCTCTACCTTCTCCAACTCTTGAATGTCCACGTGGTCCCCGGTGGGGTGCTCGCCGAACGGCGAGGCTCGATTGGCTACGCTTCCGTACGGTTCGCGGCTCTCGCTGAACTTCCGGAGCAAACCGAAGCAGCCGCCGCCAGATACCTCGCCATGCACGATTCCAGTGACCACCGCCTCCGCGAGCCGCATGGTCGCCGCGATATGGAACTCGTGTTGCAGCTCGAGCGCAGTGGACGTATCATTTTGAGGTTCGACTGTCCAAATAGAGTACAGAAAGCTAGGGTAACTGCTACTTTCCTCCACGACTAGGTATACATCACCGTTGGTACTAGTCAATATTATTGTCGGGGGGGTAACGGTCTTGTCGTCATGCAGTTTCAACAAATCGACTGTCAGACTGGGTCCGTTCTCGCACTCTAGAACGGTTCCCCATTTTTCGTCGTCTCCAAGATACAGATCAACGACGTCGGGATTTCCGTTCCCCGTGCACTCAAGGCCCTGTACCTTGGCGGGATCCCCGTCGAGGTGGTAGAATTGGCTCGGAGTAATCGCTGGTTCGGTGTGCCAGAACGCGACACTAATTGCGCCGTTGATGTATCCTTCGTATCGTGTATTGGCCTCCATATAATACCTCGACTTAGCGCTGTCTTCATCGACGTTGGGCAAGTCAATCCACTTCGTATCGTCCAGATCTTTCGGGGCCATTACCTGCCACAATGTGTCGAGACACAGGCCCAACGCAAGCAAGGCAAAAGGGGGTAACACGAGGATTGGTCCCAAGCACATCCACGCGAAGCTAGCTTAACCCGCTCCCCCTACGGTCGTAAGTCTAACGCCATGCACGATGTTGAGTACCCCCTGCCCTCCCGCCCTAAGGGTTCCTACTCGTGTTAACATTAGGAGGACGGGCTCACAGAAACATAGGGGACGAAAAAAATAAGACTGAGCAAGGTTTGGGGAAAATAACCGCGACACATGGGCTCACCAGCCAATCTTCCGTTCCACTTGCGTTCCTTAGTGTCACCGGGGGTGGTCGGTTGAGAAGATCCGCGTCACCCTCGTAGTAGGCCAGGTCCATCGATAGCTCTAGACCCCAAGACGCCAGCGAGAACACGCCGAGCAGCACCGTTATCACACGAGAGGCGTCCCATTTTCCGCGCCCTCCGAAGATCTCCGCCACGATGGGATAGTTCGTGACATCTACGGACTGGCGCTTCTCGATGGCTCTCCAGGCGCGGTAGGCCCGCACCCTTTGGTAGGCGGACTCGATGGCTGGGTGCAAGAAGTAGGCGAGGAAGATGAAGGAAAACCCGATAGTGAGGGTGCCGTCCACGGGTCTGGTGTTGAATACATACGATTTACTGCTAAGCAGGGTAGACATGGCGACGTCCCGTGGCTGGTGTGATCGTCCCTAGGCGCCGGGTGCTTCTTAAACGTTTTTGCTGCTGCCCTCACGTGGGCTGACGTGGTTTGTGTTAACTATGGTTCTCTGACGGAGGGAGAGTTGTCGACAGGAAACAGCGGTCTCCCGTTTTTTTGCCCTGCGCCACGCTCTGCGTCGACTTTCGTGAAAACCCGACGAACCTCGACGCATACGTCAGCGTACCGCTCCTCTGTCTGCGGGATTCAGTCAGGCAAACATGGTAAGGGCATCAAGGTGCAACAAAAATTATTGACGATGTCGGGGCGGTTTCTGTCCTCTGCCAAGGGCACTTTGTTCTACGTGTCAGATGCGGTTGGCGTTTGATGATCACGAACCCTAGGTCGTCGAGGTTTAGACTACTTGAACCGTGTTCTGGATAACAGGCAATGGTTGCGATCGAAGAAATCAATGAGAGGTTACACTAAGCTCGTTAGACACATGGTGGTGCTTGGTTAGGAAGAACGCCGAGCTTCTTGGTATTGTATGTGTCCGATGGGATACTTACCGAATATATCTGCACAAACTGATATTCATAAAGCTTAAGCTTGATGAACCGGCTACATGTTGGCATGAGATACACGATAGTCTTCACGGTATGACCGCATGACTGTCAGTGACATTTTTTCGCGAGTCAATTGTTATTCCTGAGGGAATAGCATCTATTGAGATACTCAAGCCATCGTCAAGAGTTCCTACGGGCGTAGATGTTTGAGAACGACGTTAACCAGTGATATGCACCGTATCCCCATCCACTCCTGCGACCGTTCGACGAAGGACAATAGTCCTTGGAGCGTGTCCGAAGCACGAGTAGGACCTGCTCACACGCCTCGGATACTCGCAACACAAAGAGAAAACTATGTGTATCTCATAAAAACATACCTGGTAGTGTTGATAAGGTAAAAACAATTTTTCGCTGGAAAGGGTTCCCGTGCAAGACGACACCAAACGTCGCGCCAACTTAAGCCAAACAATAGACTTCATTTTGCCATTGGATGTCAAATAAGTGGGCGGCACGGAACCCCGACAGACCCATTCGCCTGCTCGAGGAGTAGTTTGCAGCCTGGGGCGGTCTGCACTTGATTGGAACATATATCGCGGTCTGCACTTGATTGGAACATATATCAATTCGAGCAATGCTGCGTTTTTTCAAACTACCATGAACTATGTATGAATAACTTTCTTCGGCCTGAACCAAGATCACGTCCACCGTCGCGAATAGGTTAAGTTTGAATCGGGTCCTTGGACCGTGCCAGGTATTCAATTTATACATATCGAGCGCGTGCACGTTGGCCGTATGAACAAGATATGTAGACGAATACCTGTATCAGAAGTTGGCGACAAGCACAACGCCCAAGCTTAAGCCCATGTAGGCAAGAGGTGCAAAGTTCACGGCAAGCCCTAATAGAGGCACTGGGACACCGCGTGGTATCCTCGATACCCTATCCGATTTATCTCCCAGTTCTTCCAGAATAAGAATTCATCGCGACAGGAGCATTGCCACCGCTAGCCTACAGAATCAACCGCTTCGCTATGACTCTTCGTGAGTGTTTCAACTCAAGGACCTGCCAAGGCATTGTTAACCGCCAGCGTGTAGGGTTGCGGCACGGAATACACGCATCGTTCCAGACTAGTGTAGTGACAACAACGGCGTGGTTTGGTGCGGGAGGAAACGTCTCAGCTACACCAGCATGGAAATTGTTCTACGTGGCGATATATAAGTTGCGTGATGCTAAATTCCCGCCAGAGAAAAAACAAAACATCTAAAACCCCAGGCCCTAGCGCTATAGCCCGTTCTCTATTGTGCATCAAACTACGCAGAGTTGGGACGAAGTGCCTGCGCAGAGTCCTCCGGACGACGACGAAGAAAAGGAGAAAGGAAGCAAACGCGCTCATGTAGCCAGATCGTGCAGGCAAAGAATACAAGCGATCGTAGAACGACGAGGAGTCAGAGGGGTGATCCGGGTGGGCAGGATAATTGCATGGTCTTCTCGGTAGGATGCAAACACTATGAAAATATGAACTTCACGGATTGTTGTACCGGCCCACTGTCCACCCTACGATATTCCCTGGTTCTAGAGGTGTTAAGGTACCTGCCCTGAAATACGACCAACGTTCCTGTACAAAGAAGTGTCCTAGAGCATGCCTGGTATAGTCTAGTGTGACTGGTCCAGTTCCGAAAAACGAAAAAGAGCAAATCTGTTGTCTCGCCGCACATTAACGGCATATGCATACTACCAGGTACGAAGTATGGCTTCCAGACGGAATTTTCCCACAATGCGAACACAAAACGAGACTAATGAAGCGCGAGAAAAGTCGTGACACCTGATGAGTCATCGAGTAGGAGTGCGCTTTAGCTCAACAGGCAGCCGTAGAGTTGAAAACTCTCGTCTGTGCTAGTCATGTACTCGGTACCGGATTCAACGTTGCGGTCGGAAGTGCGGCTAAACACGATACGAATTCACGAATTTGACCGTCCCAGTGGATTGGTCGCATCACTGATTGGAGTGGGGGCCTGAGATGGGAGGATCCTGCTGGCCACACGATATCGGGACGGAAAGCAACGAGACTCCACTACGAACCCCCCGATATATATAGAGGAAACGCCAAGACATGCACGAAGTATGGATAGGTGGAGGACGAAATCCACAGCGTGTTCACCTCTTTAGCTACGAAACATAGAAGTTAAACAAATATGGGCTGCCTATCAATCACTCGTCTGCGGATTTAGTCCAATTAGAACACGCGGCTCCTTTCTGCAATGACCTACCGTACCTACACCTGCAAATGCTGCCTCTGGATTCGGTGTAGTCTGTTGGCTAGCGCCCACCCTGCTCAACACTGACTAACGTTGGCTGCTTATTTCCGCCCACAACCGATTTGGGTTCAGCGTGGGACCACCTTGATCTTGTTCGCAATTTTATCGCAGGCCTCGAGATTCGCGAGTCGTGTTCGCACGAAGAGCCCTGAACGAGATCGTGTTTGAGGTTGCCAGTCTTCGACATGCGTCGCGTAAATGTGCTCTTGAATATGACTCATATATCCCCGGGATATTCCCACACCTTCGTAGGAGGGAGTGTGAGTTGCTTGCACCTGTCATGCGCCTCTTCAGGGACGTGACCAGGGTCGACTGGACTATCACGACCGGAAACTGGCTAGGCGTCAGAAAGCGAAACTTCAACTTGATCAAGAAAATATCCTGGATACACCCAACTAAACGAGCGACAAAAATCAAGCTAGGAGCCGGAACAGGCCGAGAGAGCGACACTTTGCGTTATAGCCGCGGGATAGATGATTCCCTAGAAAACGAGAGCCAACCAACGCCACAAATGCTACCAGTAAACGACGGACAAAGTGTTCCGAGAACCGTACAGTGGCAACTCCGAACGTTTCCCCGTACGTGCTGAATCCTTGGTGTTGGTCTGCGGTACATCAGGGGGGGATGAGCGTGTCGTCAAATGCAGGAGAACACGGCGTTTGTGTTCAAACAGCTACGGGCCTGTGTGTAGTAGAGACTGCGTAACTTGGGTACCGGCAGGTTGGAGTGCACGCATTGCTGCTGTGGGCGGGTCGAGTGCACGACAAAGAAGCTCCGCGGTGCCATGTTAGCTTATCCACTACCAGGTAGGTACCTGGTATGCCCTATTTCCGAGTTAGAGTAGCTTATTCCATCCGTGTTAAGTCCGAGGTTGCTTTCTGTTAAGATAATCATCCAGCGCCGCATGACGCCAGACATTTATGAGCCCTCACCGAGAACTGTAATGCTGCACGCGAGGTCGTGCCTGTTTGCCCATCCAGGTAGCGATAGTTGGTGGATAGGCGATTGGGGAGGTCTGCTTGCTGCTGGGTTTAGGACCCCCGTCCCTAGGGGGAATAATCCAGTGGTACCGGACGTTTCGGGTTGAAAGGCTAGATCGGCTGATCCGCATACGTTTGATACAGTACAGCGCGGGAGCGTGTTTGCAAATATGCCATATGCCCTACCGGTACTTCCACAACATCAAAGTTGTCAATAACGGTGCCATCTACCCTGGTATACGTTTAGCGCAACGAATCTTCCCACGAGTATAAAATTACAAGCTCTTTCTTTGAAGCTCTGATGCCTCATCGTCGTGACTGCTGCACAATTGGAAGTCTATGTTCAGGGGATGACTCCAGCCTAGGAGATACTGTAAGTCTCCAGAGTTGAGTCACAGTGGAAATCGTCTTAAAACCTTCTGATTCAGGCGCCTTTCTCAAGTCGAGATAGGAGACTCTCAATGTTGCTCCTGTACGTAAACATTGCTTGTGATAAACGAACGTCAAATGTGGGCATCACCTCTTGTCACTAAATAGTTCAGCGCAAAACGGGCTTCGTGGATCAAATCCCAAAATATTGGCAAACAATAGGTAAACGAGCTGGTTCAGCCGAAAAACGGATTGCCTCCCTATCTGCGCTTTCGCAACCATTTATGGCAGTATTTCAGGACTCTATATTCTACAACAGTGTTTGCAAGCCCATAGCGCATATATATGCACACGTTATACGTTTTTCGAATCGGAGTTGTACCCGTGAAGAAAAGTCGTGTCGAGTAAATCCCGACACTCACGGGGGTGTATGGCGCTTGGTGTCAGCATTCCTCAAGGCGTAACGAAACGACCGATACCCTATCTATTGCCTAATCCATTGCCATTAAAGAAATGTGACGAGCCCAATATCCGCATTGCACAGTTTGGATATCATGGAGGGAGACACAAAGTTTGGATTTCCCAGCTTAAACTATCGGGGGGGTTACAGCGTGTTGCCAACCCGTGGTCCGCTTCGCTTCTTTCTACATTTTCAAGATTGTTTTGGTTTTACATCCCTTAGTTTTTTTCGTCGATTATTTCCGCCGGATGATTCTCGAAACGGCCGTATTCGCCCACCTTTGCAAAAAAACTATGAACTTGACCCCTTTATAACCGTTTGATTGTAATCAACAGGAGCCCCATACAGATTTTCAGCTCGAAATTCGAGAAATCGCGTTGGGAAAAATATGGCAAATACAGCTTGATCCCCTCGGCTGGACCAGCTCGTATGATACGTACACATGATCAGTGGCGAACGCAATGCTGCTCTAAATTTTCCATTGTGCCCGTTCACCCAATATGTAGGTGAAACTATCAGCCTGGCCTGCACGCCAAACGCGTCCTTGAAGGGCCGATGAATTCGATGTGTTTAGGTACGATTAAAACCCTCACAACGGAATGTGGACAGCCTGGCCAAAAGACACGACAAGGCTGTTTCCTGTGCGGTTCGGCTTTCGAGCTTTAGATTTTGACCCGATTGCATTTTCAGGCGTGCAGTTCGCAAATAGAAGCAGTCTTCTTATGCGGAAAAACCGGATTTGTTGTGCGTGCACAGATTCGCGCAAACGCCGAGACTAAACGCTGTTGTTGAGATCTGCCGCCGCGAAGATATGCGCTGAGTGTGCTGCACGGCACGTAGGACAAGAGCGTCCGAGCCCACGCTGACTGCCTTGGTCTAACGGCGAAGAAGCGTGCCGAGTGCGCTGAAGTCAACCTATCCATTTTGTACCAGTAATTCACAACGTGACTAACTGCTGCTGTCGTCTATGAGTCCGTATCCACCGAGAGGTGGGCGCCAAGTGCGCTTCTCTCGGTTTCTAGGCCCGAGCCTGCGCCAGTCGACATTAGTCTAGCAACAGAGAGATGATGCCTCGATCGCGGGTCGGGCGGGAAGCAACGTCGTTATACAACTGAGTCACCATCCAACTCATCGACCGTTATGCTGCTGCTTGCTGTCGTGGATAGCATCTTGAATTTAGTGACCAATTCATTGTTCGATTTTAAACTCTGATGACCCAAGCCTTCGGATTTTTGGCACATTCGACGACTTGGGTCATCGGATTATCAAATCTACCAATTTCCGGTCAGATTTTGCATATATATTTGGACTGCACAAGCAGGTCTTTTCATCCTTGAGGTCGTATAATACAAATCTGAAGCTCGAAATCGAACCGCACAGAAAACAGCCTAAGATTCTATTGCTTCGACAACGCCTGAGAATAACCTAGTTTCCAGCGTATAGGCCAATCCAATATATATGTTGGCGAGCCCATTGCTCCCCATGCCGGACGCCTCGCTGGAGGCGCCGATGGAGTCCGTATGTTTGTGGATGTTTCATACTGCATCACAAAAAATGCAAAACCCAGACGATAGAAACAGAACCCGTCAACTAGTTCGACCATATATTTGGCGAGGAATGTACCGAAGCCAATCGCCGGTCACAATGGGCTGCGGGACGTGACTATCGATCATTAGGGTCTGGGGCAGTCGAGTTTTGAAAACATGGTAGCAATATTATTATAGTCTATTGTCACGACAAGAATACTGAGGGCAAATTGTACGCACTGTGCCCAGCAACCGTGTCTATCGATGGCCATCGCTGGCCGCACTGGGTCGTGCAGGCTTTCCGTCGACGTACATTGTCGACGACAATAGGTCGCGAACAGTGCCCATCAATTAACGTTGTGTGCTTAGTGCGTTTGGGGGAAGAGGCTACATCAGTGGTGCGCCGACTCGGTACCACCAGCATCCGCGCTTCTTTGCCCTGCTGCTTGATTCTTACGGGAAACCATATTAAACAGGACCTATGGTACGCACAAAAACCGATGTATTCTGCTATTTTTACCAAGAACATGTTGTCCTATCCACTATAGTCCCCCGTAATAGTGGTGGCTACCTTTTGCTCTCGCAAGAAGGTAGGCTGTCGGCAACAATGGCCTCTGACAAGCACCATTACGACACTAACAGGGGATAGCGCAAGGATTTATGGGGAAAGCACGCCTCAATAATAGTATATTGTGGGAGGCGATGAGTATTGCAGGGCACAATGTTAGCCTATTGGCGATGGGGTCAATACGTATACATTGTGATGTGCAGTCACTCCGCAGTGATACGAGTATTTTAGTTTGGATTCGGGTAAATGCGGCATGCTGATAAATTACGAGTCTGTCTCACTCGTGGTACTTTAAGTTGTGTATCTATTGAACCACCATAAGGAACGTTGCTAAGAACTTGTTTTTGAACGTTACCAGATCGTTCTTACAGGGAACAGTATGGACTACGGTAGAATGCATCTCCCCGTAGCCTGGGCTTTACCACGGATGATCAGGCGAAGATCAGCCCTATCTCGATCACTTCTCTCCGTTCCTCGCCACTTCTCACTTCTCCTCTTGATCATGTGATCTCTGATTTCGACACTCTCTCCGAAATAATGGTGACGTAAATGACTATTTAAATTATTCCCCTTTCTTGTTCACGCGGGATCTCTACAAACACCTCGGGGACACCTTTGCAACCTCTCGATACGGAGACAGAGCGTCGGCACAATGTCACGCCTAAATATTTCACTCTATGGCGCAATATACTGTTGGTGGCGGTAGCCCTGTTTACGTTTAACTTTATTGGTGTACTACATTGAACAATAGCTGACATAGGCTTCCCCGGAATCTTCTCTGTAGTGTTCAAGACAACACCCGTGCATGGGCAACCTTATCACTCCATTGTTACACCATGAAATACTAACATTATTGTCTTCATCGCCTGAAGCTGTCTCACGACCAATGGAGATCGAAAAGCAGCAATCCCAGCGTGTCGTGTATCACAAACGCCAATAATTAATGAACTTTTTTTCGGAGCTATTGCTGTAGCGCCAGTGCTCTGATTAGTTTCTGCTGTGATCAGGGCGTACGCAAAACACCCATCAAGCATCCCTCGCTGCCACCCTCCTAATAATGCCCAATACATTAAAAGACATTGTTTCCCACAATGTAAATCTATCGACAACGCTGTTATTATAGTACCTGGTATGTTATTGCCCACAATGGCCATTGACGAGCATTGTTTCGGGACCGCTGTAGCGGCAAAGGTCTACCGTTCTATCGTATTAGATTATTTGATCACGATGTATAACACCCTCCTTTTAGAACCGGAGTCCCGTCCTGGGGACAAACCAGTCAAATTTCAAGTAGCTTTGTCCCCAAACGGGACTGCGATTCTAAAGGGGTTAAGTGGTGGATGGTTGGTGCTGTTCACGATAAGTTCTACAGTTTGATGTTTTTGATTCGTCAACATTGGTGGCATCGTCTTGGCAAGATATTTGATTTTTACATGTATGTATGTTTGTTATGGTACAGCAGGGAATTGTGATGGCGACATAGCAGACCGGCGATTCTTGCAATCAATAGACATTGCCCACCAAAATAGGCTGTGCAAGCTATCCGTCAATAGCCGCTGTCGGAGACAACGATGATAGCGTCAACCGGGCCACTACGAAGGCTGATCGAGCAACACGAGGGCGAAGGGGCATATCGGCATAATTTATGGGCGATAATAGAGTGAAAAGTCAGGCGATAGATGGTATTTACTGACGACAGATAGATGAACTTGTCCGCTGCATCATGCCTTGGTTGATATTTTCGCAGTGGCCCTTATTCCAGGTAAACACCAAACTTACTGGCATTTCGTAGGTTTACTGACGTAAAAGTCCGATAAAACGACCACTGACGAGGTTCCCGTGCCAATTGCTTTACTGGTTTGACGTTTGACTTGACATCAACACGAAATGGGAGGGGTCGTATAAAAAGCCAAGACAGGTTGTATCATACCCTGCCGGAAATATATATATATATATATTATATACATGTTTATATGCTAGGCATACCAGCTAGTAATTGTGTACCAGGTACCTGGTATTCCCTACTATCTACTACGACTATGGGTTTCTCAGACCTTGTGGCTTACTCGCTCGCTTAAGCGTATAATTTGATGAAGGCGGGAGCCTCAAACAAGTAGGTGGCGTCACAATGCCTAAAATCAACAAGCCCATACCGCGCAGACATACGACATGCATCCAATTTCGTGTGCAAGTAAACACTTCAAGGACGGTATGGCCACCACGATAATTATTGAATAGCTGGAGCCATTATCAGCCAGCCATCAGGGCCCGCATCTATGCGCCCCCGAACAATGTCGAGATGTACAGAGAGAGAGCTGGTAACTTCCGAGCAGTCCAGACCGAAAACGACCGCACAATGAGTACCAGGTGGCGCATAATAAGCTACTGCTGCTATACGGCTGGTTGTCGCGTACGTTATTCCCACGGATACTGCATAATAATGCAAATAAATGCAATTTCAGCGATGTTGGCTAGTTTCTCAGCATTAGAGCCCCGCCGCATCGGCAAGCGACATTTTGGCAAGAAGAAAGGAACACTTGCATCGGAGCACGATTCCTCTACATATAATTATTGACTCCAGCCGCAAACCCGAACAGGGCAGAGAGGTTGTTCTACCCGGTTGGGATCCAACACATACATACATTCGGAAATTTCGTACCAGGTATGGCCCTTATCGGGCGTGAATCGTTTAACATAGGGATGTCTACATAGGTACAGGTATGAGACAGCTGCTCTCTTCGCAGTAAGACGATGATCACTAGAGAGAGACCACTGCGGAGCCGTTAGCTTTGTGTTGCGGTGGAGAGGCGCCATTCATCCTCGCCGTATAAAAACACAGTGCTGGTTAGTACAGAGAATGTACTACATGCAGTCGGGGGCGGTGGGGGGCGCGGGGACGGGGAATGCGATCCCCCCGGTCAAAGGTACGCCGAATCGGGGGCAACCATTGAAACTGAAACGGATGAGGGCTCGCTAGGGTAACAGCAAGATGCTGTGCTGTGATAATACTCGTACAAACTACCAGATATACTCTTAGGTATTCCAGGATATTCGTGGATATTCTTAATGGGAACGGCTAAGTAAGGGCTCATGAGGTGCAGTAGTAACCAGTGCGGATACTCGACACCAAAACAAAATAACACACAATAATACCATGCCAGTGTATTACAGCAGTGACACACATTGAAAGTACGTACGTACGTAGACATTCCCCAGCGGGACCGGGAATAGTCATCTGTAGCTCCCCAAGATGGAGGGATTGTCACTTTTTACTAAGCCCAACACCTTAGAAAGGCCACCTCTATCTTCTCCCATTCCTGCAACCGGAATGCAATAATATAGAAAAAATCCTTACTAGGAACGATGGTTCGATCCCCTGACGCCAAAAACAAGTACGACCGCTGGACGTGGCCGTGCCGTCTATGTTGAGGTAACGCGTTACAATACCATCACAGGTATAATACTAATTATTAATCCGGAATCTACCTACCAGTATCTTAGTACACGTGCAAACAATCAAATACACGACGATGGTGTGGGTGTATACTGTGCATGCGAAGTTACAATAATTGTAACTGTCAAAAAGCATGTATCAGGTAGGTACCCTGCGCATGCACACGAGTGGCAGGAACCCCTCTGGCATAACATGGCGTAGAAAAACTATCAAGGGGACGTTGAACAATTTAGCAAACCCCATGATATGTCAACAACCTTCCGATTTCGGTACGCACAATGGTGTGTTCAACGTCTCCAAAAGGTTCGAACTACATTCTGCAATTGGGGAGGTCTCGATGTCTCGACCTCCTGTGCGTGTGTGCGATTGATACGAGGGTCGATGGTGTCTATCCGACACGTACCGACATACGCTGCTACTACAACAAACAACAGTACAAAATTTCAGGTTCCCACACAACAAGCGCGTCTACCCGGCTAACACAACCCCCGACACGCACGTTTGTGCGTATTTATGGTCTGGGAGAAACAGATGCTCAGAAGGTGCCGCTATCTACCGTCCCCATGTCGGTGTAGAATTATGAAAGACCTCGCCCCTAGAAAGAAGGGGTGGGGCTCTGTACCGAAGCGCTATACACTAGGGTACAAAGAGACCCTGCCAGTTATCCCCCCTCCCTGCCGCGGAGGGGGGCAGGTTGAAAAACAGGACGCGAGGTGTCGGGGAAATGGTTTTGGTGCGCCTTTGGCCTACCAGGTATCTGGTCCCCCGGTGCACATTTGTCGTTATATTTTTAGTTGTTGGGGTCGGTATAGCACCCAATACGTTTGGTATGGCATTTGAGTGCGTATGAGTATGATCGTCCGAATGAGGTATAATACCTCTATACGGTTTTTGGCTACCTAAATGACCATTTTTATATCAATAACCAGATTAGTACAAGGAACTGGTTTTCAGTATCTATCTATATACATACGTTGCATGCTTTGTCTGTTTCGTGCATGTTTCGCTCATACTCATGGCTTGGATGCCCACAAAATAGGTACATTTTACGTGTGAAAACGCCTCTTATTATGATGAAGCAAGGGCGCTCAGAAAAAAAAACCCTGACCAATTCCCCCCCCTGCCCAGGGCCGGCAGAAAAAAACAAAGAAAACATGTCGTCATGCAAGCTTTTACAGACACTAGCATGCGTGGTGCACTGGTCGTTCAGTCACATTCCCAACATAGCCTATCAGCCTGTTTTCAAGCACGTATTTCATTGGAGGTGATGCAGTCGGCCCTCCAACAGCTGAATGAAGGAGAATATTCGAGACTGTGCGACACACATAATGCACGGCGTTCGTGGGCGGGGGGGGGTGAGCGTTAAACACCCCCTACTTAGTGCCCGACTTGATTTTGGTGTAGCTTACCGCCCCTTAGGGGGCGAATCTGAAAAACAACCAGTGTTGGCAAGTAAGTGTGGGTCTTGTGTGAAGGTGTTACCTACTGAGCTATAGGGGTAAAAGATCGATCGATTACCCAGCCCAAGGTAATCCTTATAACACTCTCCCCCCCTCTGAACGGCGGGGTCTTTGGGGCGTCGGAACCGTATACGTCCGTCCATACATACGCTGACCTACCCGCTACGTGCCATTTATTTACCTGGGGAACCAGGGAGATGTGTTTTTTAGGTGCGCACGCACAAGCGTTTCTGAAAAAGAAATGTTTGAAGTGAGGTTCGAACCCGTGACCTGGACGACGCCAAATAAATGTGAAGCTGTTACCTACTGAGCCATAGGCGTAAAATATCGATCGATTCCCCAGCCCAAGGTAATCCTTATAACACTTGTTTTTGTACATATATATGGGCGCACTTGAGTACAGTATCGATGGTGCTTGGTGGAACCACACGCGGGACGCGCTCTTCATATATATTCCAGACTTTGTTATTTTATCATATATATATATAACAATCACCGCGTTGACCATCCGACAAAGTGCAGCATGGGCTTCACGTTGGTCACTCGAAACAAAAGGGAAGCCTATGAGGAAAACCAAGGGAGACCAAAACAAAAGGGAAGCCTATATATATGCACCAAGTCTAACTCTCCTATGTTTATGTTTTTACTGGTCTGGTGTACTGTACTCCTCGTGCTTCGAGTAAATGTGAACAACCGGTCAGAATTTGGATGCATCGCAAGAGCGCAGATAGGAGGTGTCTGTGGCTTCCTTGATGTCACTGGGTACTATATAACTTTACAAGCAGTAGTAGTAAGAACAACATCGACCACAATGCCGCTGCGCGTACACCGCTTGGCTGTGGGCATCGACGAGGCCGCAGCGCGGACGCGTCTCGTGCTCGTGCTGAGGCGTGTCCGCCAAAAAGCAAAGATCTGGTTGGCGCTATCCTGTTGTTGTTCCCGGGTAGGGTGGGGCGTGCCGTGTGTTTGGGACATACATGTGGGTTTGGGGCAGCGCCGGCAGAAAGAGGCCCAGCCGGAGTACTGGATGATGTGCTGGTACCGTTGAACCCGTACTCATTCAACCAAAAGTCGTGGCGGCCACTGCCGCTGTTGTTGTCCTTGCTGGCAAGGTGATGATCGGATGACCGAGTAGAGGGGACAGGCTGTTTCCAATTTTCTCACCCAGATTCGGCTCTACCAACACGAAAAGAAAACACATATTTAAGCTTCGGGTAAAAACACCCCAATCATATATTTTTTTGTGTGTTGCGGACCACGTATCGCGAAAATATCGCCATATTTTTTGCATGTATGTATGTCCCGCCGTTGGTATAAAACTCGACAGGCACATAATTTGGCTCTAAACCCCAAATATCGCGATATTTCTGAGTTTTATATATATATATTATTATATATATATATGTCTATTATGGTTCCTATCTCAATTTACAGACTGCATCCGACAAATACTCAGTTTTCCACCACAAAAGAGTTTCTCCACTACTACTTAGTCTTGCTTGTTGTCTATTTCAGTTTATTTGTTGCACGTATAGCTCAACGTGCCCTCTCGTGCCCTATTATTAACAGTTGAACTGCAGTCAGCCCCCTTTGGGGGGCGAACCTTCCAAATCCTTAGGAGTAGTTTGTCTTCAAAACGGGACTGCGGCGCTAAAAGCGTTGATAGAGAGTTGTGCACGGCTTCGTATCCCTCAGTCTGAAGTCCTCCCCAATCAATGACAAATGTACCCAAACAGTGTTGGTAATAAAAAAAATGAGTGGGCCTATTGTTGCGGTTTAGTGTACAAATAAATCGTAAGTGGGTTTTTGTATTTATTATACATTGTATAATGAGGCGAGCGAGCGAAGCGAGCCTTTTTTTACTTGGTTTTCAACCAAGAAAAAAAAAGGCCTCTTCATAACGGCTCGGGTACGAGGGTAGGGTGCCTGTGTTGATTCTTTTTGTATGTATGACATATAATATGTATGTGTGTGTGAGTTGGTGTGTGTAATTCAACATTTTTTTGGTCCACCTTTCACCACCACCGCGCTCGACGCACACGCCACCAAATCTAGTCCCGGCGGGCTCTGTGCACGCACACGCACGCAAGAAGACACTTTCTCGTCTTGGTGGGGTGGAGAATCGTCCACAGTTCGTCGAGCTAGGTGCGGCAACGTGTGTACAGAACATACTTACTTGTGAGATGCAGATTTTTATTGTGCTGAATTTCAACCAGAAAACACTCTGCTGGACAAAACATGTCGAGTGTTGTGTGTTCTTGACTCTTTCTACCCGTCGACATCCAGCACAACAGCAGTGTCCGTGCCGACTCCTCTCTCAATCCCTGAGAGATACAAGTTCTGTGGTACAGCAGTGCAGATTTCGTCTTCAAAGTATTATGCCGGATTTCGAGATGGAAACCAGGACGACAGAGGATACACACGACCAAATCCAGTACTTCTTCATAATATATATGAAGAGCCAGGAGAGGCCAAGAATATTTACGAAAATTATCGAGATGCACCCACGACGGCGTACAGCAGTAGTGGTACAGTAGTACGTACGTGGTAGATATTCCTTCGTGTTCGTTCGTTCAGCACAATACCTGGTACAAAATAATGCGTATGCGCCCTGCATGATCCATCGCAGATATTATGACTACTGCAGGTATTATTACCGAGGTCGCGTCGCATTACCACCAATTACTAGTAGTTATATATGGGTTGTGGTATGCAATGCTAAACCTCACAAACCATACCAGGTATATTATATCCAAATAACCAAGATAAATGGTACCAAAGCAACAAGCGACCTATCTATACGTGTTGTTTGCCAGCACTATATTATACAGCGCCAGCTATTCAGTATAAATTTACAGGAACCATGAAAGTTTTGAAAGAAGGCGAGAAAGCTTGATTTTTATAACACCAAGTACCTGGTACCAGGTACTTGTTTTTTGTCTATTTTTTTAAGGAGTGATGTGGGGTGGGACAATACCCACGCGACGGCCTGATCGAGGACCTGGAACCCACAGTGATAACATTAGCGAAGACAAGCTTCCATTATTGACTATTATATGGGGTTGGGTATATATAGCGCCCGACCCTGAGCACCGTTTTTGTGGGGTTCAAAATTACCGTACAGGTTTCCTTTGTTCCTGAGGATTTCTTCTTTCAGGAATGTTTTGAGTTATCAACGTTGAAGCTCATGCTGCACATTGTCGGATACGCAAGCATAAAAAACTCCCACAGGTGGTACGTACTGCTGGAGTACTCTATATATGCTCCTACAGGTATGCATGCACACGCCGATACCAGGTACCGGTATGATATACAGTACCACCCTGGTATTACGTACGCTGTGGTACCACCAGTTGCAAGGCACAATTATTTAATACCGTAGGCAATATGATATCACACTTTCGAACTTACAAAATCCTACAGGCGGCAGAACAGGCAGCGGTGTGCAGTGTACGAGTCCTGGATGTATCTACTTCTGTACGTACTGCTGTAGCTCCATAGGATGTGGGCCACTGCGGGGTTCACGCTACAGCCCCGCAACAGGGGGTTGTCTCCGCGCGGTTTCGAAGTCTACAGTGGGATCTCGCTATACAACTCCAGTTACACGTACGAGTATAATTCTCGGATTTTTTTACGGCCTGGAAACTCGCAACAGATTTCGAGTTTTTTTATACCTGGCGCGTTTGTGTCCGGGGGCAGAGCTACGCTGTACGTACCTGTATCGTATCATTGCGTAAAAGCGGTAAAAAATGCTAATGCTTGAGTTGTCCCCGGAAACACCCAAACAGCAGAAGAAACGATGGCACACTCTATCGAGGAAAGAAGCTTGATCTCACAACAAAGGGCAACGCAGACCTCGATTTCAAACATGATTGATTGCTATTTTCATACTACTATATTGCTGTACTAAGTAGATCCGGCCGTACTGCTGTATAATACCCACCAACAAAATAGGATGACCGGGCCTGGTACCAGCTATGTAGCGCAGTACGGGCAGTAAATAAAAGAAACGGAGTATGTACGAGTACCGTACGTAGTGCGAAAAAACCATGCACGGGACCATCTCACTACACAAGAAGGAGGAGATCGACACACTCTACTTTCGACCTCACGTGTACTCGTACGCATCAGAACACTAGTTTTGGTTGAAGTGGACTCCTAATCTGTACCAGAACAAGAACAAGAACACACACACATACATGTCTGGTGGAAGCAACCACAACTAAACTCCAACCTCCGATTGCCGAGGCGCACTCACTACTGATTCACTGCTGCTGCGAACAACATACCGAGTTACACGCTGCAGACTACGAGGCCAGAGCCACATCCTCTCCACGTCGCCACGACGTCACCACCACCCAAAATACTTAAACAACCAACACCACCACCAGTACTCGTAGTGGTGGTAGTCTCCGAAATGCCGAGAACAATGTTCATGCGCAGTTTTTTCGCGGATATTCAAGTGTGAGTTGCAACTTGCAAGCAGCCTACACTCGGGCTCCTACGTACTCGCCGGCTCCAAGAAACAGCTGCACGAGTAACCAAGGCATCGTCAAAAGTATAACGGCCCGCAACGATACGTTGGACCTGTCTCGGGATGTCGGTCTCTCTTTGCTTGGCTGCATGGGAGAGGAAAGACCGTTCCGGGAATCCATCCTCCGTCCGAAGCAGAGCATCAAGTAAAAAAGCACGAATGGGCAACAACGGTAAACAACAACCCGTTCGACTGCGCACCACCAAGTAAGTGTGGCCGCGAATCGCCTGGAGCGTTGAATCACCCCTGCCCTGTGTTAGTCAGCCCTCACCTTCGACTGCCTGATCCTCCGCGTGAAAGGCAAGGTTGCTGTACCGTGTGACGTGTCGGTGGGTGTTTTACACAGCTGGCTTGAGTATAGCCAGAAGTTAAGTGGTGTCAACAAAGGACAAATCAT
The DNA here is from genome assembly GCA_031213475.1 of Nereocystis luetkeana. Taxonomy (NCBI): domain Eukaryota; class Phaeophyceae; order Laminariales; family Laminariaceae; genus Nereocystis; species Nereocystis luetkeana. The sequence goes on from JARUPZ010000039.1 coordinate 2,307,667, forward strand.
TTCCCAGCGAAGTTTCTCAGAAGGTTCCGCCAATTATTTTCACTTTGAGTCTGCGGCGATTTTTTCGTGTACCGGTTCGTACCGGGGCATGTTTTAAATACCGGCGAAGTCCGTGAAAATTCTTGGAAATTATTTAATGCCGTGCAGTGCGTAACTGCGTAGTAATAATCGAGAATAGAAGGAACTCTGCGTAGCTAATCTGGGGCGCGAGAATACATCCGCTATGCATTTCGTTGAGTGTGCAGCATTAATGTTTTGCGCCGGTCGCCCCGGTAGTTCAAGTGGTTAACCTCGAATTCTACTTGTGTTTGAGTCCTCGGTTCGAGCCCCAGGTGGGTCGGACATTTGACTTTATTTCAAATTTTGCAAAAAATATATATATAAAAAGGATTCAACTATTATTGAGAGCGCCTTGCAGCGTGGGTAGGCACAATTCGATGCGAGTCGACGAGGGAAGAAAAGGCTGAAATATTCTCGCGATAAAAATGAAAGCACGTACGTACCGTAGTGAGTGGGAAGGGGGTAGAAGAGCCTGCTATGTGACCCCGGATCTGAGTTACGAGTTGGAAGGAGAGAGAGAAGAAGATGTGCGAAGATAATAAATGGGATGAGCAAAACATACGAATAAATAATAATAAAATAAAATGAAACTGCCTTTTTTTTTTCAGAAAAGAATCCTAACTGCAAAGATATTAGAACCACGTCTGCCATTGTTATTTCTGCCCGATCATAACGAGGAGTATTTTTCTATTTTTTTCAGTATTTTCCTGTTTGTTGTGAAAACCAAGAAATACCGAAATTTCGGGAAAAAACCGAAAAAAAAAAAATAGCCCGACCCTAACAAGAACATTTCGTTCTTCTGCTTAGCCCATCGACCAAACTTTGTCAGCAGATAGATATTATGAGCTCCTTGGTGCACTCTGGTGAGTGCGCCAAAATAACTGCACTTTCCATGTTCTCCTTCGGGGCGAGCTTCGCCCCTGAACTGTGAAAATATGGCTCCACAGGCGCTAGTAGTAGAGTTTCCAGTTTCTCGTACAGTAGTAGTAGACAAGTACTATTACGGGGGGCCGTAGTTAACAGGACCAAATATTGTTGGTAAAAATGTTCAAACATATAGGTTTTTATGTGTACCATAGGTCCTGTTAACTATGGTCCCCCGTAACAGGTACCAGGTATTTTTTTTCTGCTGATTGATGATGAACAACGAGAAAGAATATTATAAGCTGCGAAATTCAGCTTCAGCCACAGTGCCTTCCTCCTTCTTGTGGTTCATTCAGCAGAAACAAGATACTGGCTCCAGTTGGACATCTCCTTCCCGTTGTTCGGCAGGAAAATAATACTTGGGTGAAATAAGGATGGAAAACTCAAAACTCAAGCGCATGGAACCACATTTCAAAGTTCAGGGACTATGTCCGCTCCGAAGGAGGGCACGGAAAGTGTCACTTGGCGCACTCACCGAGGTGCATAAAGGAGCTCATTTCTTCCCGGGCAAGGTTTGGCTCGATGGGGGCATTTAGAGCTACTGTATATAGAAAACGATATGTCTTCAGCAAAAAGAACGGCGGCAGAGGTGGTTCCAGTGTCTTCAAGAGGTGGAGCGTTTTAACATTGATACGCACAACGAATGCGGGTGAAACCGCCGCAACGAAAGCGTAACGGGGTTTTACTACTTTTGCAAAAGTGGCCGTCGACTAGAAAGACCGCAACCGCTAAATTTAAAGAGATGCGGAGTTTGACGGGGAAATTGCGTCATATATGGCCGCGGTTGTGTGAGGCCAGGACGTTTTTTTGTGTGGAGGTCGTTATTAATGGTGGGCCTAGAAGGCCAGCAGGAGCCTGGCGAGCTGGTTCACGATCTGGCTGCGGTAGCAATGGGAGGGATTTTGAATTGTTACGCCTTACTTAAGAGTTTCACGCGGATTTGGATTGGTGACAATGTGTGCTCTCTGTGAACCATATTTGGTGGAGGGAGTGTCATACAGACAGCATGAGCCCAATTTTTAACTTCATCATTGTATTGCCTCTAATACCAACTTGTTTTTAAAATATTTATGGCACGTACTTCAAAATCAACTTTTGTAAGCTCCCTTCGTGCAACAACGTAAAAAAATGTATCTCTCACATACTCCGAAATCACCGTTTGCAAGCTGCCACGTTCCAAGATCTTGTCCTTTGCGACGTCATCTTCGAAACACGCATGTGTTCCTGCCCTCCTCTACATCTGGTCCTCGTCATCTACCACCACCGCCTCACCCGAAGTCCATCGAAATAGGAGTCTTTCGAGCTGCCGAGGGGTTCACGCAATCCTCTCTGTCGTCTTTTGTACACTGCATACGCCTCGCTGTGGATCATTGCAGACAACAAAGCAGTACCTTCCTCCATAGGTAGGTCGGCAACAACACCCAATAATCTCTAAACCATCCTCCCTATCTTCTTCTACCGCAGCACATTGCTGTACACACACAAAACCATGCACGCCTGATTGACACGAGAAGGTGCCCTGACATAGCTTGTGTTTGTCCTGCCGCGTTGTTGGTCGGGATCGTACTTTGCCGCTACATATCGAAAACCAGCCGATTTTTTTATTATTGAACCAACCGACTTCACCTCCCGTCTAGAGAGGATGGGGAACGCCGTTCTCGCTACACCGCGTTGTTGGTGGCCCGTGGCGATGATGATGAGTTTCGACGCGAAGACCTTGCCCCGAGCAAAGAGAATTCAACTGCATTCAGCAGCGGAAGGAAGAATCCTGCCTGCAGCACCTTTGGCGAAACAACACAAACCGCCTATCGCCACAACGCGGAGACTCACGAACGAACTGGCCGGATGCATTACAGGTCGAAAAAGTTGACCGAAGGCATATGACCCCTGACTATACCTCCAAGAGGGGGCGAGGTCGACCAATGGGTTGCCCCGAGCAAAGACAACTCAACTGCATACAGCAGCGGAAGGAAGAAGCCTGCCTGCAGCATCTGTGGCGAGACAACACAAACCGCCTATCGCCGCAACGCGGAGACTCACGGACGAACTGGCCGGATGCGTGACAAGTAAAAATAAGTTGACCGAAGGCATTCAACACCTGACTATACCTCCAAGAAGGCGCGCAGTCGGCCAATGGGTTGGCCGCGTCTGCCTGTCTGCCTCGAAACTATCAACCCGGTCGCGAGAGACAAGTTAACCCGTGTTCTTCACACAGTTAGTTATATACCCATTTATCTCTATTTCACAGCCACTTCGAGTATTCTTCGAACTCCGAGTACTCCGAGTAATAGAGTACTGGTGGCCTAAATACTCGGAGTATTTGGAGTATGAGCAGTTCTCAAGGCCCAAATACTCCGAGTACTGGAGTATGAACAGTACTTAAAATCGGGTACAAGAAGTACACCCGGAGTACAAACATCTAAATTACTCGGAGTACTCCGAGTATCGCGAGTATTGAGCCCAGGAAGACTTCATCATCTGAGTAAAATACTCCGAGTGATACTCTAACCCGGAGCAGCTTAGGAGTATAAAAACCTTGAAATACTCCGAGTATTATATTCTTATCGGAGAGCTTTTTTTTCCTAATTTTGGACATTTGTTTCGCGCAATTTCTAAATCTTCCATATTTCCCTGATTTTTCTTCCCAATATTTGTCAACGAACTCGAATTTTGTTTCCTGGAGAATTTCACGAATAGTGACAGCACACCTCCGTATATTGATACATATACGTCCCACGACTGCTCCCCGGCCGGGGTGGAGCTCCGGCCTGCGGCTTCCCCAACATGTGCTAGAGCTCCCAGTGGAGCGCGGCCTTGACCTTGCTTGCGCGTCTAACTAGCGTTCGAGCATGGTCGAGCGGGTGGTGATGGCCAGCGATATGGCGGAAATTTTCCTCGCGGATTTTTCCACGCGGCAGTATTGCCTGCGGTAGCCGTGTCGTATCACCGTCGCGGAAAGCGTGGAACTCGTAGCGAACGGAGAAGAGAGGCTAGGATCCACGTGAGTAAGCACCCGATTCGACGTCATCTAGGAGATGATGGGCGTCGAGGCGCGTTGGGATTGCTGCCCCCACCACGTCGGAACCTCGTCACGGAGCGGGCCGGGCGAAAAAACACGGAACGGAAAGAACCCACCGCCTGGGAAAAGCGGAGGGTAGAGGAGAAAAAACACGCTGCACGGAAGAAGAGGAGGCAAGGTCGGAAAGGTCGCAGAGAAGCTCGAAGGTTACGCTCAGATGCTAGGGCTAGGTACAGAGCTGGGGAACTCTTCGTGGGTACGTTCAATGTTCGCACACTCGCCTTCAACGGCAAAAATGACATCGGCCACAGCGAAGTCATCTTGAAGGTATGCCAGGAACTAGGATGCGATGTCGTAGGTGTCCAAGAGACTAGGCGAGACGGGCATAGCACGTTCACAGCAGCTGGATACACGATTTTTTGCTCTGGAGCAGACGGCAGTAAATACGAGAGGAAGGGCACCCATGGTGTAGGACTAGCTGTCAGGGAGTCTATTGTGGCAGGTGTGGGCAAGGATGGTCTCGAGGTGGAGTGCGTTAGTGCCAGACTGATGAAAGTTCGCATTCAACTTGAGGGCAAATCAAATGATGTTTCTTTTGTTGTCGGCCATGCGCCGATACTGGATGCACCCGTTCGCGAGAAAGATCACTTCTGGAACGAACTGAACAAAGTCGTCTCGGGGGTCCCCATCACCTACTTGTGCTCTTGGATGCAAATGCTCGCACCGGCAAGCGAGAGAGCGGATGTGCCGGCAGTAAGGTGATGGGTAAATACGGGCGCGATGAATTGAACAACAACGGAGAGCGACTACTCCTCCTCGAAGATGGCAACAGGCTTGCGCTCCTCAACACGTTCTTTGCCACACCTACTCGCGGAGTGTCGTACACTTTCCAATCTCCAAACTCCGGGAAGGGTCCGTGTAGGCTAGACTACATCCTTACTCAGCAAGTTGATCGATGCCTGGTCCGCAACATGCCAGTACGGAAACCCCAGAGGATCGGCATGAATCTGACCACAACCTCGTGGTCTGCAATATTCGCCTCTGGGGTCGGTTCACGCCGAATCGGAGGGTAAAAGCAGGCAGCGGAAAACGAGCTATTGATCTACAACGGTTGATGGCAGACCCCGGTCTCCGAGCGGACCTCAATAGGGAGATAACCAAACTTACCCCCCCACCGCCTGGTACAATTGAGAGTGTCGATGATAAGGCAACTGCTCTAGTGGAGACCGTGCTGTCGACTGCTTCTAAACTAGCACCTCATACCAGTCGAAAACAAGGGCCGCTGGGCTGGTGTACGCCCGAAGAGGTAAAAGCAGAGGTGCACTCACGATGGCAGGAGAAGGAAAATGCGAGGACGCAACTACGTGCTAACCCGGAAGACAAAAATCTGCGAAAAGCTGTGAAGATTGCCACTAAACAGCTCAAACGTGCGAGGACGGACGGAGTGCAGAAGTTCTTCGAGGAATACGTCCGTCAACTCGAAAGGCGTATCCAAGAAGGCGATCAGTTTGGGTTCTACAAGCACCTTAAGGGGATGAATGTGGAAGGAAAAAGGACTTTTCATTCGCAGTACATCAGGGATGAGGAAGGTAGATTACTACGAGACATAGGCCTCATCCGGGAACGATGGGTAAGGTGGTTCCATAAGCTGCTAAACACCAAGTCATCGACCCTTGACCCGACTATCGTCGATGAGCTCCAGGTCTGGCCCTCGTGCAGTCTGCAGGACGACGTCCCGTCTAGATACGAGGTGGAAGACGTGATCAGGGCGATGGCGAACCGCAAGGCGTTTGGGCCTGATGGTCTCCCAGCTGAACTTCTGAAGGTCCTAGACGACGAGGGAGACTTGGACACCTTGGGAAGCTTCTACGAGATTATCGTCGCTGTGTGGAGGGGAGGGGTCGTGCCGCAGCAAGGGAAGGATGCAACGATTAAGGTGCTGCACAAGAAGAAAAACAGGACGGAGTGTGGTAACTACCGTGGCATTTCCCTTGTCGCGCATGCCGGCAAAGTACTCCTCAAAGTCATCGCGCGCCGACTCAGCGACTACTGCGAACGGGAAGGCATCCTGCCAGAGGAGCAGTGTGGATTTAGGCCCAAACGATCGACGGTCGACATGATGTTCGTGGTGCGACGCTTGCAGGAATTGGCAAGGAAGAAGGACACTCCGCTGTTCATGTGCTTTGTCGAACTCAACAAAGCCTATGACTCCGTCGACCGAACCCTCCTGTGGGCTGTCTTGGCTCGCTTTGGCGTGCCACCTAGAATGCTCACCGTTATCCGCCAATTCCACGACTGCATGCGAGCATGCGTGCGGCTGGATGACGGCGAGTGCTCAGATATGTTCGACGTGAAACAGGGCCTACGGCAAGGGTGTGTGCTCGCGCCATTGTTGTTCAACATGTTTTTTACAGCGGTGCTGCGTGCGGCGGAGAAACGTTTCGCTGCTGATGAAGCCATCACGGACAGCTTGGTGCAACTCAGACAAAAGCAGGAGAAGAAGAAAAAGAAGAGGGGGAAAGCACGGGCCAGGCACGCCGACGGACAGGGGAATGATAAAGAGGCCCAGACACTGTGGGCTATGCTCTATTATGCTGACGATGCGGGCATAGTATCGAGATCACCCAACGGCCTGGAGAGGATGATGACGGTGATCGTGTCTGCATGTGCCGCTTTCGGCCTGACGGTCTCGGAGGCCAAGACGGAGATGATGTGTCTGCCAACGAAAGATGGGGGGAACGTGCCGTTTACCGTTACCGCCGCCGGCCAAGTGTACAAACAAACGACCGAGTTTGTGTATCTGGGCGGGGCTATCAGCGCAGATTGGACGGGCAGAAGTGTCGAGGTAACGCGTCGACTCCAGAGGACATGGGCATGCTTCGGACGGTATAAGATGGAAATCTATGACCTCCCGGGTGTGCGCCTACGCCTGAAGGTGCGAATGCTGAGAGCCGAGGTGATCGAAACGTTGCTCTACGGTTGCGTTACTTGGAGCCCGAGCAAGACTGATTACGGTAGGCTACGGGAGGTCCACCACAAGATGCCCCTCCGATGCATCGGCTGGCGAAAACGAAAGCGCGAATACCACATTCTATCCTATGCTAGCGCGCTTCTCAGGACAAAATCTGAAAGCGTTGAGACGACGGTACGCAGACGTAGGCTCTTGTTTGCGGACTTTGTGACACGCATAGGAGAGGAGCGTTTGCCGAAGAGGGTGGTGTTTGGGGAGATGGTTGGGGGTAAGGGTTACTCCGGAGGACAGGAGTCGGACTGGATGAGGTACCTTAAGGAGGACCTCAACGAGTTCGGCATCAAGCTCGAAGGGTGGCGCGAGGCAGCACAGAAAGCCGGCAGATGGTTCCGACGGGTCGAGGAAGGGGCGGAGGCCTTCATGCGGAAATGGTATACAGATGAGAAGGAGGCATCGGCAGAACGGCATAGAATAGCTGCAACCACGACCACAGCCGTTGACGCCAACGCGAGTGCGCAGAATGGCAGGGAAGAGGGGGGGGGGGCGAAAGGGGGACGAGGGGGAATGAGGGGGGGAGGGGGGGGGGGCGGTCTGCCCAACAGACTGAAGCCTGATTATGGCCATCATCGTCATGATGCACTCCCTTCTTTGGGACCCAAGTAACTAGCATGGTGCCACTTGGGCAACTTTGCGTGTCTGTATGCTCCAGTGCCTGCATTTCGTACTTTCTTTCCCCCCCGCCCGTGATTATCGCTTTTTTGGCCCTTCTTTTTTCAATTTTTTTTCATTCTCGTTTGTACCTCTTTGTGTCTTTGTTAGTACGGTCCGTTTTGCCTTTTTTTGCGTTTTGCTATCTGCTTCTGTTTTCGTTTTGTTTTGTTTTTTTTGCTTCGCTTCATCTTCTTTTTTAGGTTTTTGTCTGCTATTAATAGTCTCCTTTTTGCTTCCCTGGTGTCCGCAGTGGGGGAGTGCGTATGCTTGTTTTTGCCTCTGTTTTATTTGAGGTTTTTCTTCCACTCCAGAGTTATTGGAGCCTGTCCTGCGACCACGGACTGCATTGTATTGTGAGTAAATGTGAGAACAACAACAACAACAACAACAACAACAACAACAACAACAACAACAACAACAACAACAACAACAACATATCTCCAATAATTTCCAAACTTTTAATTATGGAAAAAACGCTCACCGATAAGAATGAACCTTACTCGTACCTCGGAACATGAAACCCTGAAATACTCCGAGTATTGAAGTTTTCGCAGTACGAAACGCCCAAGTACTCCGAGTACTTAAAGTAGGAGCAGTCCAAGATCCCCAAATACTTCAAGTACAACGAGTATTCCAGAGTAATACACCCCAAAATACTCCGAGTACAAGCAGTATTGAGAGTGATCATACCCGAAATACTCCGAGTACGAGCAGTATCCCGGAGTATCGAGCCCTGAAATACTCCGAGTACACGAAGTACCTGAAGTAATATATCTCCGATACCGTGAAGGAAGGCTCATAACCTCGAGGGTCATGACCTGAAGGAATAATGCATGTTGAGGCTCTGTCTTCTATGAGAAGAGATGCAGAGGCGGCACCGAAGTGTCTGTGAAGCATCACTTGTGATGAAGAAAGATGGTTTGAAATTGGCGCTTAATTGGCCATTTTAGAAGGAATCTTGATCTCAGAGATCAAGAGGAGAAGAGGAAAGGAGAAGAAGAGAGGAAAGGAAAGGAATGGAAAAGAGAAGAGTGGAAAAAGAGAGGAGCAAGGTGGGGCATGCCATCACCTGATCACGAGACAATGCCCATGCTACTGGCAGGTTTATTCTACAGCAGCCCGTCAAGGTTCCGTGAACCGTTTCTAGCAATGTCCCTGCAACGTTCTATGTAGCGTACTCGTAACGTTCTATGGAATGTTACCTGCTACCCATTGTGGTAGACTAGCTACCCTGCGTCACGATCAGTATGATAGAGATAAGTTGAATACAGTGCGTCGGCAAGAAAGAACAAACTCAAGTCTCGCCGCATATCGTATTTCTCCGCATCTATCATAAGATGCTCTTAGTAAGCTCGTGTGAAGTGACTGCACATCACAATAGATATGGATGTCAACGCCCATATTATGCTGACATACCGATACTCGTTTACTTTACTCTAAGGTACTCGGAGCATCTACCTGCACCTTCTCATATTGATATTTTACTAGCATCGTCCGGCGTTTGCTCAGGACGACCCATTCCGGCACACTCTTCTCTCGATGACAACCATAATCACAGCCGTTTTGCGTGCAGATACGTCTCGTGCGGCATTCACGTTTTCCGTTACCACTGCTGCTGCTGCCGTCTCCATCATCCTCGTGTTTGTGATGAAGTAAGTTCGACATCGTTTTCGTTTCATTATCCTACCAGCACGGTCTCCTGTCCCCTCTGCTCTGACACCTCGATTTAAGATACACTTCATCCTCTCGATTAAAGTGATAATATTGACGACCGCTCATTCGGATATTTCGGCGTCCGATCCTGCGGGCACTCCTTGCACTCGTGGCATTTGCATCTTTAGTGCTACTCACACTCGCACTTGCTCACAATATTCAGGCAGTATTTTGAGGTTTGAAGTTGAGTACTGCTCACACTCCCAGTCAGTCGCAATGTTGAGGCGGCAAGCACCCTATTAATAATAGTCTCAGCATTCAGAGTACGAAATTTGCTCGATACGGAGACAGTCGATACTCCCAGTGTGGTCCCTCTGCTGTGCGTATATCGTGCTACCGGCAGATTGCATTGCATCGTACTGCTGCAACCAACGACTAAATAAAGTTGCAGTGTGAGATTTCAGAGAGGGAGCAAGCACATCAAATAAATATTGCACAATTCAAATTTTTAACGCGTATTAAAGTCCTACATAATGTGACTTACAAAGTGGTTTTCATTCATTTAAAGCACGGGGCCACAATTAATGTCTATTATATATATGTATGTAGTATTGGTTCACCTATTATAGCTCCTATAGTATCTACAGGAATCTAGCCCGACCGCCGTGGGGGCGGGAGGGCCTTTTATTCCTTAGTAGTATTCATATAGAACTACATACTTAGATCACAACCCCAGGCCTGAGCGTGCTCGGTTGGCGCATCCCTGGCCCTTCAGAGCTCCCACTTCCAAACCGCCTCCTTTCATTACTTGCCGGACCTTTCCAGCAGTTCTTTGTTTTCTCGGTACTTTCTTCCTTTTTTCTTCTTTCGTTTCGTGTGCGTGCGTGTTCTCCGAGCACGGCATCGCGGGAGGACCCGGAACCGTCGCGGGTGCCAGCGGGTGCTGACGGGTAGAGGGGGGGGTTGCAAGGAGCGCGGTCGCCGCTTTCGTGCCTAGACGTCGCGTGTGCCTCGAGACACGAGGGATGAATAAACGGGCTTTGTCTGGCTTCGATTTATGATTGTTGATAGAGTATGTACGACTTTTTAAAGGTCATTCGGAATGGCAAGATAATATTCAAGCGGTGCTTATTTTTGCGACCACGCTGAAGTTGAAAGAGGGAGGTGCGCAGTTTGAACACCAACGTTATCGAGCTGGCAAACGACGGCCACGGTGAGCACCGGGCTTCCCGCGGGGCGGGCGACGGGGCTGATTGTGGCAGAGAGTTATAAAAGCTTTACCCGGACCGAATAGGTAGCGAGGTGGTCGCGAGAGGGGCGGGCGGCGTACGAGGCTGAAAGAGAAGCTCTTCTGTGCGATTTGTTTATTTCTTCTTTTCGACCGGGTGTAAGGTGTTCCAATCAGGCAGAAAAACATTACCAGGTACACGAGAGTGGATGGGGATTTGTTTTCCTTTCCGAGTTTTCGGTTTCATTTTCATTGTTTTTGCTGCTGTGCCGTGCTGTGTTTTCGCTTTCTTCGTACATACAGTACAGACATAGAGCATATCGAAAGAAACAAATAAGTACAGACAGTAGTACCCTACCTGGGGTGTATGTACGTTCGTACGACATCCGCGACGCGAAGCGTATATGTGGCATCCAAGCTGACGTCGCAGCTGTTTTTTCCTGAAGCATGGCGGTGGGACTCTTGGCATTATCAAGTCGCCGGTTTGCAATTACGATCCTTGAAAACACTAAACTCAATCGTGGACCTCTGTTCGCTTCGCATAATTTGATGTAGTTTTTTCCTTCCTGAGCGAGCGTAGCGGGCGGCGTAGGCCGCCCGCGGAGCAAAGCGCCTTGTATATATTTTTATCATGCTTGCAATCCGACAATGTGTAGTGTTGTTCTATTAAACGACTAACAGAAAGTGAAGAAGTCTCCAGAACAAAAGCGCGGCAGTATCCTACGACAAATCAGAACTGATGTGACGCAATATTCACCTTATTTTCCCACACGGAATGGGATCCAGAACGGCATTGGTTATCCGGTGCTACTCTGAGTGCGGCGGGAGGTGTTGGCGCAGAACCAGGAGTGGGGTGGAGACACGATTTAACAACTGAAGAGCAAAGTAGGTCCGAGGTACTTGAGGTTAGTGCGCAAAGCACAACGCGATTTCTATTATTACGTTGGGACTGCTAGGCATGGTAATGACAGCGTATGTATGTGCTGGTGGTGCGGGATTCAGGCTACTCGAACTTTGTGGGAGCGCCCGTGGTTATGCTGGGCGACAACGTGCCGGCGGTGACGTGGGTTAATAAGTGCGGGGAAACACGTAACCCCTAGAACTGCGTCTTTTTTATACGATATTTGGGCAGGATGGAGATGCGACCTGGTCGGTGCTTTAGAGCTGCGCATATCCCAGGGGCCAACACATATTTTGGCTGATGATACTTCTGGGTGGCCTCGCCACAACATGAATTGATGAATATCTTCCCTTTCCATGCATGTCCATTGGGGAAGAGTGGTGAAACGGCGTATCCGCGAGTCTTGCAGGCACTTTGACGGCGGTCGGAGTGGCTCCTTAGACTAACGCCACTTACTTATAAAGCTGCCTGGCGTAGTGGCGTTCACTTGGTGTGCGTAAACACGTATACTTGGACGTGAAGTCGGGACTAGAGGCGGTGGAAAGAAAGATCGCCAAGTTCATGACGCATCTATCTGTAGTTTTCTCGTGAAAACAAAACGTAGACGGTTGAAGGAAAATTAACAGCTTTACATCATCTCCATCGCCGAGTTGAGTGGGAATATAATTGCCGATGAAACTTCTTATGAAGCAGTGCCGGTCGCCCCGGTGGTTCAAGTGGTTAACCTCGAATTCACTTGTTTGAGTCCTGGGTTCGAGCCCCCGGGTGGGTCGGACTTTGACTTTATTTGCAAAAATAAAAATAAAAAATGATTCCATTGTTGAGCGCGCCTTGCCGCGTGGGTAGGCACAATTCGATGCGAGTCGACGAGGGAAGAAAAGGCTGAAATCTTCTCGCGATAAAAATGAAGGCACCTACCGTAGCGGGAAGGGGGTAGAAGAGCCTGCTATGTGACCCCGGATCTGAGTTACGAGTTGGAAGGAGAGAAAGAAGATGTATGTGCGAAGATAATGAATGGGATGAGAAAAAAAAAATATATATATATCATCAAATCCATGAGGGCAGGCATTGCGAGGGAGGGTGCACTAAAGGGAGAACTCAACGTGTTCGGCGTCAGATTTCGTGGGTCGTGTCGAAACCGGGGTCATCAATTGGCCCGGAGTGCGGGGAAGGGGTTAAACTGATGTCGTTGATGCTAGCGGCTTCGTGTTTGTTTTAGGTCGTGCGTCTGAGATGCTTGCATCCAACGACAAAACGACCCACAAAACAATGTGGAGTGACGAGGGGAGATGTGTCCTTTTTTGTGGTACGGCACGGTTGCCAGCGCCTGGGTTGTGGTGGTGTGTTGATCGGGTGGAACTTGGGCTCAGAGGATCAAAAGAAGATAGGACGAGGTACGGAGAAGTGGTTTCACGCACGAAAACAGTTGTTGGCGCGAGCGAATTCGATTGTGATAGGATGCCACCGCCTGTTTCACACTTACTTACTTGAGGGGGGGCTCGGCGGATTTGACGCGACGCTCAAACTGATGCTGCTGTATCCTAGCTTGGAGGTAAGTTGTCCTCTTACTAGATACGCAGACGGGAATAGATGGAGAGCGGGGACTCGTAACCAGGCCATAGTGTCACTAAGAGGATTAGCGGGAAGGCAAGGGTTGGTACCCCGAGAGTATGTCTTGAATTCGGGAGGGATTGCAGGAGAAACGAGACTTGCAGAAGGAGGGGTACCGACAATGGAAATCTAACCTGAAGGGAGGTGGAAAAGCGGTGCGCGCATATTGCACGAAGAGCGACAAGGGAGGAGGAGCGTAAGGTTTTTATTTTTGTATCTTCGCATGCAGTGGCCGGGGGATTCCAGCCAGGACAGGGCACTAAATGGGGAGAAGACTGAGTAGTATTACGGGGGACCATAGTTAATAGGACCTATGGCATACATAAAAACCTATATATTTAACTATTTTTACTAACAATATTTGGTCCTATTAACTATGGTCCCCCGTAATAGGAGAACACAAAGATTGTGGAGTTTAGGTTTGGAGGTGGTATCGAAGTCCAAGCGTGTAAAAATGATTGGTAAAACACAGATCATGGTCAGACCATTTTAAGGCTGGTGGGTTTTACTGTAGAAGTTGGCAGTCTATATCGGGTGTGTGATATATATGCTACTGTAGGTTATGTGTGGATAAGTTCCAGTACTTATCAATAAGAATTCCAGATTCAGGATCAAAACCAAGCGGAACAATGAACGGAGGAAATATATGGTTTGTAGAGAGGTGTTGAATCGTTGGGATGCTTGAACGGAGGGGATGGGCACGAGGGTCATAAAGTTGACGACGGGTGTACATATTTATTTGGTTGAACTGGGAAGACATAGGCTGGGAAGGGTTAAAACAGTGAGGAAGGACACCCTCTACTGTTGTTGTAGTGCTCTACTCGTGGGTTTGTACGAGCAGGCGGCTGTCATTCATTAGGAGGTCGGCGAGTTTAAGGGACTGAACTGTTCTGCTGAGGCGTCAATCGTCCGCCCGCTGGGTCGTGGAGTGTGTTTCTCGAGGATCATGCCATGTCACATTTCAGATCAGCCCAATCTGATAAAATCTTTTTTTATTCGCTACATCGTGTGGTATTTTCATACCGACAACCAGCCGTCGTTGACGCCCTGCCCCTGGCGCCTAAGGTCCTCCCCCCGCGTCAAATATCTATGGTCATACGACTACGGCCGGCCATGCATGAGATCAAGTACATCTCTCCTATCGAGTACACCCCCCCCGCGTCAAATATCTGCCCTCTGGCCAATACTGATCTGAACAGATGCACAACGATGAAGAAAAAGCAGTGTATCCCGCTACCCAACAAACGTGTTGACCCTAGCCCGATGGGCGAGGCCTGTCTTGGCGGTCTCTAGTCGTCAATCCGTGTAGAACTGCACATGCTGTTGTAGTGGAACCGTGTGGGCCAACCCGCGTATCCTATCGCCGTTGGGAGTATCGTAAACTGTTTTTCGTTCGCTGTACCGCAGATGGTGCCATCGCGGACTACGCCGCAAATCCAACCTTCGACACTGTTGCCCTACAGTTTGGTTGGCAGAACTGGGTTACCTCTTCGTTGATGTGGTCACGAGCAGTCACTTCTAAAATTATGGACAAGATCACACTTTTAAGCCGAGCGGAGCCCGATCCAAGCTAGGTGATATATATACGCTCCCAAAAACTGCGCTCATCGCACGGTTTGACAAGCTGCCGCCACGAAACATTCGGTCTGCACCAGCAGTTGGAACCAGCTCAAAAACCTAATGCAACAAACGTCTGTCTGGGCATGGCCTATCAATCGGTAACTTGGGGTATACAGTACCGACCCACGAACATACCGAAAGAGGATAAAAAATTGAGGCTCACATTTTGGAGGACGCTAAGAAACTTGGATTGAAAAAAATTGTGCAGATGCAGGCAGTACACACTAAATGGTATTTAATAGCCCATGCTTGAAATTGTGTTTGAAGATGGTGTCACAACAAGTAAGTATATAACGCTTGCTCGAAAATAGGTGCTTTTTCTTGGCAGGTCCATATTGTTGTGGTACTGCCCCGTAGTACTAGGCGTAGACGCGAACGTTGGGCCACGGGATTCACGATGTCCCCCGGGACGTTGGCCGCACCTTCATGTCTCCAAACAAAATAGGCAAGGCCGAGGGAGCGAAGGCCTAGGGAGCGAAGCGACCGAGGCTATTGGTGTCTGCACCACTCTTGGTGTCTGCACCATTTTTTTTATCAATTTTTTTCTGTCCGCAGTACTCGTGTTTTTCATTACTGACTGCGAGAGCTGTACGCTGTCGCTTTCCTCGACCCCGGGGTCCACAGGAGCGAGCAAGCTTGAACTAACTCGTGGGATTTGTCTTGTCGCAAGCCATGTCGAGTTTGTTGTGCATTCGACGTGCGGGTGGTGTGTGTTCAGTGGGATTCATTTTATTTCCCCCGCGAGATATAACCGCCTCTCGTGAGTACCCGCGGGGTCACCTGGCCTCCCGTGTGATACAGCGGTATCCCACTCATGCAAAAATACATCCCGTTGCAATCCTCAATTTATTTCCCATCATTTCAACCAGGATTCCACGGTTAGGATATGCACCACGTATTTCGAACTTGTCGAGGATGCAACGTCAATATAGATGAAGGGTGCCTCGCGGGACCAAACGCTGTAGCATTCTCGTGATAAGGTCCATGGTTTACCATGGGTCTCCTCTGGGTGTCGTGGATCACCGCGGGATCTCACTGTAATTATTTTCATAACCGCGAAATCTCGTGGGTTCGCGGGAATCGGGTACCAGTCCAATGCAACAGAAGACCCATGGAGATTACCGTCGGAATTGTCGTTGCCCGTTCCCGTCGCCATGATCGTGGGTGTCGGTGGGATACAACAGAAGACCGTCGGTTTCCTAGGGGATTTTCGACGTAACCGTTGTTGCCCGTGGGAATTCCCGTAGGTGCTCGTGGGTGCAGCAGAATACCGTGAGTGCCGGTGGGTTCCCTTGCGGGAAACTGCAGAAGCCCGTGGGGATTGTAAATGATTGCACGGTGGGTTCACATTGGTACTAGCAGTTCCCGTGGGCACCCATCGGAATCCCTTGGGAAACCATCGGAATTGAAGATCGTTCTTGTGGACGCACTCGGGCTCCCGCGTTCTCCGCGGGACGGTGTACCCTGCATGAGCTGCTGTGGTCGCTGGTTCTACGCAAAAGGTGTTGGATACGTGCAACCTTGAAGGCCCATATGATCCCACGGAACGCCCAACGTGAGACCCCTTGGGAACCCGCGTAATATGTCGCACTAACACACCCTCAGCACCATGGGTCTGGTGCACCCGAGCCCTACGTGTTTCGTGAGGAGTCGCGCACTTATCAGGATATCAAATATGTTCTCCATTGAAACCTCGGCGGTTGCGTTGACGGCCTCGCTTTCTGAAGACTTTCTTCTCGCGAGAGTATCAGCCTTCGAAAGGGCGCAATCTAGTGTCACAAGTACAATGGTCATGTTCGTCACTTACTTTGGAATTGACTTTCGATTTGATACCCGGCTTACTACTGTGTTCCACCGAAAGGCCACATACATTTTTTCATCCCCGCGACCGATGAATATGGGTAGTAGACCCCCACGCAGTATGGCCTACAGTCCTGCTCATTTCCCCTTCGGAAATACGACTGCCAACGCGCTTGCATGCCGTTATCGCGAACGACATCCACCGACTACGTCCCTTATCTTGGAGTCCAACGAACAAACAATAGTCAAAGGTCCGGACAACTCTGCAAGGGGACCTCGCTGTGGCCTTCCTGGATTAAGGTCGCTTTGCCCAACGCAAGTGTGCGGATATTTAAACATGCTCGCGATGGCTGTAACAACTTGAGACCTCGCCCTCATGGGTGCACATCGCGTATCGTGTGTTCCAGTAGTGTTCGCATGGAACAGGTTTCCAGGCAACGTCTCGCTGAAAAACGTCATTTCGATATGCCCATTGTAATTTCCCATGTGATTCGTTGTGTACAAAGTCACACCCAGCTCGCCCAACTATTTTTTACCTGACTGCGGCATGCACCACGTTGTCTGTCTTGTAAATCGGCATGTTGCTACAACGTTCGTCGTTACCTTCCAACCATGCAGTGCGTGAAATAGTCGGGTGAGCCATAGCCCTAGATGGTATCACGGTCCATCAAGGTCAACGTGATAATCTTATTGACCCGACCTACATTCGTCTTCAGCCGTCGCACATATCGCGACGCCCGCTCTGCTTTTCCATGAGCAGGTCTACTAGACTCCGGGGTGCCAACGGCAGTAATTCGGGCACACTTAGACCTCGGCATCCTGCTCGCCCGACACCTTTAGTGTTTGCGCAAATGGCTTCTCGTTCCATGTACCTGGTGAAGTACTGTTTCTAAGGCCCAGCGTCCCATGGCGACGATACCATATTGTACGCGCAGTTTTTTCCAACCGCGGAGGACCACATGATGATGTAGTTAGGTGTTAATAGTAAGTATACCTCCACGCCCGAGATCCGCCGGCTATTTCAGTACATACGCGAGATCCATTTTCCTTTTGTGTTCTACCTCGGACTGGGCGACAAGGAGGCATAAGCTTCTTCGTAACCAGTGTGAAGCTGAAGAAGAAGAAGGTGTACGATAGATGAACGCGCCTGCGTGTCGGATCAAAAGGACCACCCCCTTGATGCTGTTAGATCATGGGGCCATCGAGATTTAGTATCACCCGACCCGTGAACGCCTTGCAATTTGGTTGTCGGGAGAGGTGAAAGGGAGGTTGTAGTAACAATATTGTTCCAAAGGACAGAAAATTCAATAAAAACAAATTGTAATCGGGTAATCAAGTCGTGGGCGACTTATGTGGTTTTATGCGTAGAACGACCTGCTCTGCTGCGTGAACAATGATATTGAATTACCTCAGAAGGACGGCCCTTCCGTGAGACGGCATGCAAACCCTTATCGCACGTGACCGGCACTATATTGTTGATTAGTAACAGGGGCTATCGCGGCCAATGCTGGTGTCATGGATATGACGCCGACTGGTATATTCGCCACGCCTCTTGTTAAACGAGAAGTTGTTTTACGGGGGGTGTTTGCGGTCGACGTTGTACGTACGTGGAAAAGGTATATCGCAACCTAAGCAGGATAAAACGACAATAACGTGACATGCAAAACGGTTTTAATTTGTTGTTTTTTTCAGCCACGTGCTTCTCGCAGTATACCACCTTCATTCACGACGCCGTCGTCCCCATTTGGCCTCGCATACGTGGAGAGGTTTTCGCGAGTGCATTATTACATTTCTGCTTAGCTCATCTTTAGTTTTACCTCCTGCAAGATCACTGGTTTGGTGGCTTGGGTATGATCTGTTCATCGTACACAAAAACGTTTGACATTGCACTGTATGGTCTCGTTTCCATGCCGATGTCGCGATGAATTTACCGTCGAGGGCGTGCAGTTCGCACAGGAGGGGGTGTGATCGTTTTGCAGCGCTCCGGTTATCGACAAGGGTGAGGATGCTAAAGCCGAGCACTACATACCTCGTGAGGTTATCGACCATACTGTTCAGGAACCACCCTGTTCGGCATGTTGCAACCTACCCGTTCTCGCGTTCGTTGAAAAACCATCTCACCCCTGTGACAGGAATTCAGCGTTATTTACGGTACATCCATCCTGTACGTTGTGACTACAGAATCAAGAGTCAGCACGGACCCTGAATTGCATGTGGGCCTGGATGTCGCCGCCGATGAGCTGGTGGTGTCTTCGCCTGATTTATCTGGAGCAACTAGCACGTACACATACATACGTGGGGATTAGGCGGTTTCACCGAGTTGTGCAAGGACGACTGCCCAATAGTATCTCCAGTCGGAAAGTTGCAAATAAATGCTCGGGCTGGTGCTGCTGTGGGGGTGTCGCGCTCGGGTCTATTTTTTTTTTCCGGTCGCTCAGAGGCACTCGGTCGAGTGATTGCTCTGTTTTTTTCTTAGCCTTGAGCTTTTTCGCCCTTTCGTTTTTCTGAGAAGCGTCGTCATGAGATTTGTCTGTTAGGCTGCGCCAACTAGGCACTTTCTCGCTCAGCTTGGAGTGGGATTCAGAGCCACTCGCCCGACGGGCCCACTAAACGCAGTCGTGAGAGTAATGGCGAGTGACCGAACTCGTTCTCTTCTCCAAGCCAGGACTAATTAATTGACAACAATGAGGCCGGCAGATGTGGGCTTCCTGCCAGACCTTTTGCCTCATACCCGGCAAAACAGTCTGGTACCACGTTGTAGTACGCAAACTCTTTAGCCAAGTTGAAGGAGCTGCCGAAAGTTCTAAGGGTGATCTACGATATACGTTCTGCACGCTACCCGTCCTAAGCCCACCTCATGTGCGCACGAGATGTCCTCAAACGCCTCAGGGCCCATCCCAAGCCTATGAAGTTGTACCGGTGTCTGCGGTAAAACTGGGCATACTTTGGTATATTTAGCGGCGTTCACCACCTACCTGCTTCAATTTCGATTTCCAATTGTGTATAGATATGAAAACACCTACCTATGAGGTCCACCCTTAGCAGTATCTTTGTTTTCGGCTGCGGGAAGCGCAACAGAATATTAACATAGAGCTGGCAACCCAAACCCAGTGTCCCCTTCTTTATCCTGGTTCTAGCTCATATTCTTGTCCTGAGTAACAAAAACTAACTGGCTGACGCCAAGGCGAACAAGTCAACCCAACTCCGGCCTCGTGCACGAAGCATCTACAAAGGACGTGGAACATTTCAGCCTACATTGGCTTCGTCACACTACTACAAGAAACGCATAGATAGGTTGTTTTGCTCCACACTCTCTAATTTCCTAAATATGTGGTGTTCATGAATACAAATACTTTGCTAGCCGCGCGGTTGGTGGTTACCCCCCGATGCCCCCCACTACGCCGGTCGGTTCTATATGGACCCTCCCAATGCGAAAAAATGTGATATCATCTACAAGCCCATTCCCTGCCCCTATGCCCCCGTGCATACAACCGACGCAATATAGTAAACGCCGCATGCCGTCTCCTCCAACGGCTACTAATACCACTCGACAAGGACGGTATTAATGACCTACTAGAGACACAACCTTCGCGATACACGGCGGGTTTACCTCCCCCTGAACCGGTATGACAAACACGAGAAGAACACAAATACGTAATATACGGGCGTACCCCAAACCTGCCCCCAATATGTAGCCTTGGCGTCTAAAGCCTGCGACGAATCTGTGCTTTCAAGTCAGAGCCACTGGTGGGTTCTGCCACAGTAGTGTCATGAGGTGAGTCTGTCGCGGCGGAACATATATCCAGTATCCCACCGCCAAATTACCTTCGGCACCGCACCCTAAGCACTCGCATTGATTGGCGACATGCGTGAAAACGCAAACCGCAATGACACCCTCGAAAAACGACGAATCGTGTCCTTCTAAAAACGGTTACGTTGGAGGGTTTTTACAGGACGCATGCCAAACTCCCCGTGGCACGCACGACCGCACAAAAGCTGTCGCTCCACGCTGATATGTTAACCCTTCGTAGCCCAGGCAAACACGAAGTCCGCAAGACGCAATAGACGGCGAGCGCTTGAATGTCAACAGGTATAACCACCTCGAAGCAATTGTCACTACGAAAGCTGCACATTTGCCTACTACCCGAGTCTCGGGGTGGAAGTTCAATAACCGGGTACAGTATTGGGCAGATCTGCGTTGGTCGTGAACCCGCATCCGCCAGATAAACAACCGCCTGTGCATGGTTGGTATTGGCATGCCACTGTCGATGGGAGGGGCGCTCGTTACGCGACGGGAGCATCCAATGACTGGTACACGAAAGGGCTGGCGCGCCCATTCGTTTCGAGCAGTTCCTCTGTCAAAGCGCCGAGAACCTTCGTTGTTGGCTGCAACCACGTCCCGAAACGGAAGGTGCAAAATCCCATTATTTATCCCCGAGCATCCTTGGAAAGAGATTTCAGTTGAGGAGGGCCAAACGTGAGTTCGCGCTTTTGCAGAAACAGGGGAGCCGGCGGTGATTCCTCGCCGGCTTCGGGCGTCGTGCTGCCAGACGACAAAATCACCAGGCCGTGTCCAATATCGCGGTTCACCAACTCCTGTCCCCTTATTTCGGGGTTATGCACATCTTGTGGCATGGCAGACGCACCAGCCCGACTGCCAGGTGCCACGATACAGGCGTTCGATGCACCGCCACCCTCAATGTCGTCACTACTATCAGCCTTTGTGCCGTCGCGTTTGTTTTCCCCACTATCGCTTGAAGAAAAGTCGGTGTCAAACAAATTCGATGCATCTTTTCCTCCCGTACGTCCTAAGCTCTCCCACGGTACATGTGGCAGCGGAGAGGGATTACGGGCCGGAGTTGCAGCCAAAGAACAGACGTTTGAAGGGGTGGGGGGTGCGATCAGTTCGATGTTTGGCGGGTAGCGGAAATCACCTCTCCGGCCCGGATAGGCTCTGCCCATGCCGGTTCGCACTCCCCCCAGCCACGCGGTCCGCGGCCCCACCGGAACTGGAGCGCCACCGTAACCCTGGTTATATTGGTTTACAGTGTCTGCGGCGGCTACAGGGAAAGGATTATTGTCTTCGACTACCTTATCCCCGAATCTAAACACCCGAGCGCACCCACGCTTGGAATCGCCTGTTTCGCTAATTGCCACGCTCATGCAGCCTGTGTCCTCCTTGCGTACAAATATACGTATCGTAGAGGGTGTTGTGCTACCACTGGTTGCCCCTGTCCCAGACATGGAAACCGCGCGGATTATCTCGTCCCGGTCGTAGACGTCCATGCCGATGCTGGAGCGCAAGCAGAGCGACCACGCAACACCGATAGAGGTCAGCACAACAAGAAATGCTAAGAATATCAACGCTTTAACGTCTACTTCCAGCCCACACTGTATGGTCTCCAAATCGTCGATTTTCACTCTGTCGTGAGTGGGGTGCTCTCCGAAGGGCTCGGCTCGAGTGATCTCGCCGTCACTTCGGGTTCCGTTTTCGCTGTACACGCGGACTAACTCGAAGCTGTACTTGCCAGATGGCTTGCCGTGCACGATTCCGGTGACCACCGCCTCCGCGAGTCGCACTGTGGCTGCTATATGGAACTTGTGTCTTAGCTCGATGGGATCGTCGTCTTGAGGGATGGCAGTCCAAACGGAGTACAGGAAGCTGGGATAAGTGCTGCTTTCTTCCACGACGAGGAAGACCTCACCGTCGGTCTCGTTGATAATGAGCGTCGGCGGGGTGGCTGTCTTGTTGTACGTTTCCAGCGCAGGCCCGCTCTCGCACTCGACGCCTCTCCCCCAGTGGGCGCTCCCTTTTGTGATGTCCATATGTTCGGGCTGTGTGTCGGCCGTGCACTGAAGGGTCTCCAGCGTTATCGTACTGTTCCTACCGCGGAGATAGTGCAACTGGGTGTGCACGTCCTCTGTGCTCTCAGACCAGAATGCAACTTTGATGCTACCCTCCACGTAGCCCGCGCGACACGTTTTCTTGTTGATAATTTTGTACTTGGATTCGGCGGAATTATTGCCCACGTTCGACAAACTTTTCCAATGCCGTTTGAAGTCGAAGTCCTCCTCCGACTTCACCTGCCAGTACGTACGTAGGACAACGCGAGAAAGAAGTGCCGACAAAAACGAGCGATGTTTATTAATGTTGTGTTCAGTCTACGCAGCATATCCAGACGGCGTCGATATGTAACGCTTGCACGCAGGTTGTCGCCGATGTGCCCCGCTTTTATGAATATAAATGAAAGTGGCTCAAATTCAACGAGACCTAGAGGGTCTCACGCGTATGTGGTGCCACAAGCACGAGGGGCCAACCCACATTCCAAGTGATGGTGCTGTCGCCAGCCGTTTTGCGTGAAATCGGAGGAGATCGATTCAGAATGTCCGCATCACCCTTGTGGTAGGCCAGGTCCATCGATAGTTCCAGACCCCAGGAAACCAGAGAAAACACAGCTAGGAGCACGGTTATGATCCGCGCCGTATCCCACTTTCCTCGCACTCCAAACGCCTCCACTAGGATGGGATATTTGGTGACCTCCACGGATTGGCGCATCTCGATAGCACGCCACGCACGGTGGGCCCTCACCTTCTGGTACGCGGACTCAACGGCGGGGTGCAAGAAATAGGCGATGAAGATGAAGGAAACACCTATGGTTACGGTACTGTCTACAAAACCTGTATCGAAGTATATGACTTCGTCGTTGAAAAAATTGAACATGGTGATGCCGCGGAACTGTGTGCGGTACACTTCCCCTCGCCGTCTGAAGTCCCGTCGGTTCTGTTTGCCGCGCTGCTTCCACGCGCGCCAGTGGTATCGGTGCAGAAGGTGTTGTTCCGACAGAGGGAGCAATATGAAAGTATAAGCCTACTTCGCTTTCCTTTGTCTTGATCGACGCGAGGCAGCGCCGCCCGTCCCCCTGCGCGTCTCGCTTCGAAGCTCTGGCTTGAAAACCTCGATATTTCGACCAGTTCCGAGGGATCTGCAACGAGTCGTTTTGAGGTACAGCGATATTTCGAGCGAGCACACGGGAAAGGATTGGCGTCAAGAAATGTATGAATCGTGGTGCCTTGTGAACGGATGTCTGTGCTACAGGTGATTCCAATGTATCAGAGTTGGGGTCGGTCGGGAACCTATGTGTATCTACCTGTATTGCGACTCGCTGTGGCTGCTTTATTCCGAGCAAACGCAAGTTGCCCCGTCAACCGCGCTAGATACAAAGCGTCACCAGCCCGTTCTCTGCGCGGAACGCTCTTCAACCGTAATGTGCGGCTTCAAGAACCGGGCGCAGTGTGCCGCAACCGAAAAAGAAAGCGAAGGACCCGATATCCCCAGGCTGCCCAGGGCGTTAATCCAGGTGCGCACGTTGAGGTTCAGCGCTTCACCCGGGCGAGGGGGGTTGGGGGCTCCTCTAACATATCGATTACAGTGCGTTATAGATTGGAAACGTCTGCTAGTCTCTTCAAGACCGCCGCCTCTGCCGGCAAAGGAAAAACGCCGTGGAAATCGCCTGGCATGCGTGACCGCAAGTCGGAAACCGAAATAGACAAACCTCCGAGGTCTGAAACCACTGGGAGGTAGCAAAAAATAAACCTGAACCGGGCCGGGCCAAGGATTTTGATGAGGTTACAAATTCGCTCGACTTGGAGTTTATAAAAAATACGCTGGATACAAGTTCTTCCGTATACTGTCAAGATAAAACAAATCGGATATTCCAGGGCTTTTCGCGGGTCAGGTCAAACCTCACGGGTCGGACCCGCGAACGTTTTGAGGTATATTGACTTGACCCGACCCGACCCGACCAGCGAGATTTTGAAAGCCTCTTGACCCGGCCCGACCCGACCCGCGAGATTTTGAAAGCCTCTTGACCCGACCCGACCCGACCCGTGAGATTTGAAAATATCTTGACCCGACCCGACCCGACCCGCGAGATTTCAAAACCTCCTGACCCGACCCGACCCGACCCGACCCGACCCACCACCTTCCGATTGACCCGTGAGACACGGGTTTCATACGGGTCGGGTCACCTTGACCCGCGAGACCATCTATATATTGACCCGAAGGTTCGACCCGTTGATCTGGCCCGTTGGTCGGCACTTCAAAACAATTTTATGTTCATTTTAGTGCCCCGAAGCGATATATGGCCTGGCTGTAGTGGTTACGAATGGATGCGGGCATACGTGTATTAATTTAGCGGTGTTCTAATGTCTGAATATGATACCAAAGGAGTATTATTGAGGATTGGTACGAGAGAAGCCTTCGGGAAAGAGAACGGAAACTGATCCAAGTGTCGGATCCGCGAGCCGAATGCGCGGGTCCGACCCGCGGGTCAGCAAAGTACAACTCGCGGGTCATGCTGGCCCCACCCGCGAGTGACCCGCTTCTCGCGGGTCATGACCTGACCCGACCCGTGAGCTTTTCAACACCTCTTGACCCGACCCTCACCCGTGAGATTTTGAACACTTCCTGACCCGACCCGACCCGACCCGACACGTGACATTTTGAACATCAAGTGACCCGCGAAAAACCCTGGAATATTCAAGTATTCGGTGTGATTTTACCTACCGGAGAAAATTGTTCACGCGTTTCTCAAGATACATCTCAACATTCCTTCCCATTCTAAAGCTCAAATAAATGTCAAAAGTATGAGTTATTCTTAGGCTTTACAGCGCTAGGCTCAGAGGGAAAGGCGAGCGGCTTGAAAAATAAGAAAGGTGTGGACAGCCTGGCGACAGCAGCGCTTACAAATGCCGCTGGAGAGTATGTCGGCCCCCAACGTGCTACACCAGATCACTGACATCCAATACAGACTGCCAAGCGCTACTACTACTGTAGAGTATGCTCTCTTTCATGATCGGGTTGGAAAGTTCCCGTTTGAGCAGCGTACATAATTATTAGTCATGTTTGTTAACATATATATTCGGCATGCAATAAATGCTAGATAATAGTGTCTTGACGTTCTTCTCAGTAGAGTTGATTGACCACTTACTCGACACTGTGATGTTTCGGCACACTATACAGCAGCGGTGCCGAGTACGAGATAAAGGCCTAACCCTTAATATTATGATAAAAAATCATGGTTGATTGCTTGAGTCTGATCGGACTCAGGACCTAGGTAGGGGCTACCCCGTAGGTAGGAGGTGCTGTACTGCTGTAGGTACATTCGCAGAAGTGTTGGATATTGTATACCTGGTAGAAAGTTTCCATATAGTTAGTACGTATCGACGTGGTTCTCTTGCAGACACTGAACGAAATAATCCCCTTCAATAATACTACTCTTACTACTAGCGTTGTGATTATTGTTATTACGCTTGCCATCCGACAATGTGTAGTGTTGTTCTAATAAACGACTATAATAACAGAAAGCGAAGAACTCTTAATTATTATGCTTGCAATGGGACAATGTGTAGTGTTGTTTTAAAAAAAGACTATTTATAGTACGGGGGGGCATAGTCAGTAGTAAACAGGACCAAATATTGTTGGTAAAAATAGGTAAATAAATGTATACCTGGTACCTGGTAGGTTTTTGTCTTTATTATCGTAGGTCCTACCTGGTGTTTACTACTACTATGGCCCCCCGTACTAAATAACAGAAAGTAAGTGAAGAACTCTCCAGAACAAAAGCGCGGCAGTATCATTATTATTATCTCTCTTGCCATCCGACAATGTGCAGCATGATCTTCAACATGGATCACTCATAACTTCCCCAAAATTAAAAGAAGAAAATCATTATTATTCTTACTATCAGTATTATTATTAATCTTATATTTTATTATATATATTATTATTATTATTATTATTATTATTATTATTATTATTATTATTATTATTATTATTATTCTTATTATGATTATTATTATTATTATTATTATTATTATTAATATTATTATTATTATTAATATTATTATTATTATTCCTCTTGCCATCTGACAATGTGCAGAATGATCTTCAACATGGATCACTCATAACTTTCCCGAAAGAAGAAAACCTCGGAAACAAAAAGAAACCCATGCACCAAGTATTATTATTATTATTATTATTTTTATTATTATTATTATTTCTCTTGCCATCTGACAATGTGCAGCATGATCTTCAACATGGATCACTCATAAGTTTCCCGAAAGAAGAAAACCTCGGAAACAAAAGGAAACCCATGCACCAAGTATACCTCCCTTCCGTGCCAACTTTCAGCTTGTCTACTCTATTTGCTGTATTTGCTCCTTCCTTCTCATTACGTTCTATCCTTAAATCCTAAACTGCATCCAAGCTTCATTCCCACGCCATCGGAGTGGGTCTGTCGTCCCTCCCTCCCCTATTCCTTCTTCCTTCTTGGCGGTCCCTAAGCTGAAGCTTGAACCTCGACACCCTCCTCGAAATGGCGACCTGAGTGGTCGCCGAGACGATTTGGAACAGGCGTTCCTTCACTACCCCCTTCCTTGCCATCGACCCACTATCCCTCCCCCCCACGACGCTAGCTGCCAGCTGGTCGATGAAGTTGCTGCCCTCTACCCCGAGGCGCCCAAAGCTTTCCACCGCTAAGGTGGCTAGTTTGTGGCTCCGCTCGTCGAAGGACACAATGTCATGTCCCGGACGCGCGTAGTGTTGGCGCTTACGCGCCTCGGAAGGAGGTAGAGGCAGCGGATCCATCATGATCAGCGCTGCCTATTATTATTATTATTATTATTATTATTATCATATTTATTATTATTATTAGTATTATTATTATTATTATTATTTTTATTATTATTATTTTACTTATATTTATTATCATTAATCTTATTATTATTATTATTATTATTATCATTGTTATTGTTATTGTTGTTATTATTATTATTATTATTATTATTATTATTATTATTATTATTATTATTATTATTACTATTATTTCTCTTGCCATCCGACAATGTGCAGCATGATCTTCAACATGGATCACTCATAACTTTCCCGAAATTATTATTATTATTATTATTATTATTATTATTATTATTATTATTATTTTTATTATTATTATTTTTATTATTATTATTATTATTATTATTATTATTATTATTATTATTATTATTATTATTATTATTATTATTATTATTATTATTATTTTTAATATTATTATTATTATTATTATTGTTATTATTATTAGTAGTAGTAGTAGTAGTAGTAGTAGTAGTAGTAGTAGCAGTAGCAGTAGTAGTAGTAGTAGTAGTAGTAGTAGTAGTAGTAGTAGTAGTAGTAGTAGTAGTAGTATTAATATTATTATTTTTTTTTATTTTATCATTTTCATTAATTATTAGTATCAGTATTAGTATTAGTATTATTATCACTATCAGTAGTATTATTATTAATATTATTATTATCATTATTATCCTTATTATTCATAATAGTATGCTTGCCTCCCGACAATATATAGCGTAGATGCTGTTCCCATATAAACCGAGCATCCTTCCGTAAATCAGCACTAGTATCTCTCGTACGCTTCTCTGACAGCCGTTTCCCAAATATCCGATACTACTACTACTTACTGCTGATGTAGTACCTTGTAGTTTGTATCGTACAACATTGATTGATCCTCAACTCAGAGTAAAAAAAAACAGGAGTGGTGACCAGAATATATCATGGATATATATATATCCAGATATAATGTCGATCGAGTGGGAAAACTACGTTTGCAAACCCGCTCCGCCGAGAGCACGCGCACGCCCGAACGCCCGCCACGCGTACGCACTAACCCAATTTACCAATATTACGACTATGTCCCGAAATGGAGGAACCATTTCTATAAAACAATATCGAAGAACAAATTTCATTATATTCAGGGACAAAAGGAAAAAGAACTTTCAATATTTTTTTTTTTTTAAATGTAGATTGTCCCATCTGTTGCTACGTTCACGTGTTTCTCTCTCTATGAAGAGGGGGGGGAGCACGACAGATTGTCTCTTCTAGTTTTTGCTTTCATTTTTCTCTCTTTCTCTTTCGATTTCGTCTCCCCGAATTCGGAAATAAATAATTACTTCTATTTCCAGTACGATTTTGTTTAATCACACTTTTCTTTTATCCAATTCTCTGGCAAAATTCCGTCTCCCAGAATTCGGGAAAAAACAATTACCTCTATTTCCAGTACGATTTTATAGAATCACACTTCTTCTCTTTCATCCAAATCTCTGGCAAAATAAATCCTATTCGATTCTGCAACCTACGTGTAATAACTGTTCGCGCGCTCATCTCATCACTAAAAAATATGTTTGCCCATCTGCCAACGGGACGACACATTTGATTAAATGACCCCCCGGTACAATTTTCCAATTCAAATTTCCAGCCATCCATCCAGTTTTTTTTTTTTTTTTTTTTTCATCCCATTCATTATCTTCGCACATCTTCTTCTCTCTCTCCTTCCAACTCGTAACTCAGATCCGGGGTCACATAGCAGGCTCTTCTTCCCCCTTCCCGCTACGGTACGTGCCTTCATTTTTTATCGCGAGAAGATTTCAGCCTTTTCTTCCCTCGTCGACTCGCATCGAATTGTGCCTATCCGTTGGTATGATTCGCCGGTATACCTTCTGTCTACAAGCGAGTACAAGGTCGTATATATATTCAGCAGGTGTCTGACACACAACATACACACAAAGTTGAAGTAGGAGACAGCAGTCAGCAGCTCCAAGGTGTATACGCGAGTAGGAACAAAACAACGAGGTGTGTGTGTGTTCTTCACATTAAACCGTTCTTTCTACCCGTCGACATCCAGCACAACCAGTGTCCGTGCCGATTCTTCAATCCTAGAAGAGATACAAGTTCTGTGGTCACAAAGCTACGCCACGGAGATACTACGTTGCCACGTGTGCAGTGTGCACTGCAGTGGGCAATGCAAAGCCATGTCATCATACTTTTCAAGTGTTGGCCACCTCGCCTGCGGGGGGGGGGGCACGACAGATTGTTTCTCTTAGATTTTGCTTTCATTTTTCTTCTTTTTCTTTTTCGATTTGTCTACCTTGTTTTTGTTTTCTCTTTGATTGTTTCTTTTCGTTTCACTATTTCATAGATTGCTTATGTCGTGCCTGTCGTATCTAGTATGATGACATGGCTTTGCATTGCCCACTGCAGTTCACACTGCACACGTGGCAACGTAGTATCTCCGTGGCGTAGCTTTGTGACCACAGAACTTGTATCTCTTCTAGGATTGAAGAATCGGCACGGACACTGGTTGTGCTGGATGTCGACGGGTAGAAAGAACGGTTTAATGTGAAGAACACACACACTAGATACGACAGGCACGACATACGCAATCTATGAAATAGTGAAACGAAAAGAAACAATCAAAGAGAAAACAAAAACAAGGTAGACAAATAAATCGAAAAAGAAAAAGAAGAAAAATGAAAGCAAAATCTAAGAGAAACAATCTGTCGTGCCCCCCCCCCGCAGGCGAGGTGGCCAACACTTGAAAAAGAACGAGCTGGAAAAAAGAAGAAAAAACAAAAAACACCACTGCTTGTGAACAGAGTAAGACAAAAAACCAAGGAGAAAGTAACAAGGAAAAATAACAAAGGGGAAATAACAGGCAGACCAAAGCCCAAAGCACCTTCCAGGTGGCGGCAGCAGCTTGTGGTACGAGTAGTATAGCCAGGTTCTCCCTGCTGATCCGCCTGGTACCTTGCTACCCAGACTGCCGTCTCCGCCCTGCGTTCGTCAACTATGCCCAGCCCCTTGGCGTCAGACAATACGAAACGAGCAGAGCAGGTTCGTCTTCCAACCACGCCACACGGCTCCTTCAGTACGGCTTATCAATCAGAAAAAGAAGAGGAAGAGAAAAAAAATAAGAAAATCACGGAGAGTCAGCGCAAGAAAGAAAAAAAAACAAAAACAAGAAGAGAAGACAAGGGAAGACCACGTTCGAACCAGCTGCACCGGTTGGTAGCACTAGTAGTATGGTCATGTTCCACTTTCTAGTCGACTTGGTGCCTTGCTGCCCTGTCTGCCATCTCCTTCCTACTTTCGTCTACCGCCGTTTCCCTTCTACCCCTCCTGTTCCCCCCCCTCTCCGCATTCCCTCGGTCGGGCTTTCTGCCACTTCTCCTGTTGCCCCCTCCCCCCCCGTTCCCTTGGGCACCATCCACGGCGGATGCGCGGCGCTGCCTACTCATCTCAGCCCCAGCCTCGTGCCACCTCACCATGAACCGTTCGGCTGCTTCAAGGATCCCCCGGTACCACTTCCCCACCTTTTTGGCTGCAGTGGACCACAACGCGGTCTCAACTCCAAACACCAAGGGGGCAACTTCCGTTGACCCTTCGGTGGCTCGGAACTCTCTAAGGTCTTCGACTATGCATCTATGCCAAGTCTTACACTGTCCGCCTGGTCTCGGGTTCTCCCCACCAGCTATCGTCCCGAACATTACCTGACTGGGTAATCGCTCCTTGCTTTGCCGTGCCACGCCCCCCGCAAAGAAGAGCCGCCGTTTACGAATGGTCGTTTCGATGCTCTCGCAACGTGTCATCTTGAGGGTTTCGATGCTCTCGCAACGTGTCATCTTGAGGGCCTTCGCGTACGAGAGGGTGGCATGATCAGTATGAAGTCGGCGCTGGAAGCCAATGACTCGCAGCAGGACTTGGTGGTGAGCCGTTCGAAGCTTGGCAAAGTGTTCCGCTCTGAGGGTCCACGTCACACACCCGTACAGCAGGGTCTCAATCACCTCGGCCTTCAGCATTCGGACTTTAAGGCTAAGGGGGGCGGTCGTCCTATCATACAACTCCGGGCCGAACCGTTTGAGGCATGCTCGCATGAGGCGGATCCGTCGGTCGATTTCGAGCAAGAGCGCAGCGTTTTCGTGGATAACGCCGCCTAGGTATAAGAACTGGGTCGTCTGCTTATACCTCTGACCTACCGCTTCGATGACGAGCGGTGGTGCGAGGGTTGTCCGGTCTGGTGTTTGTAGGACCATTGTCTCAGTCTTACTTCTTTTCCGACACCGTGAGGCCTGCTGCTTCGAAGACAGTCACGATGATTGTCATCATTTTTGCGAGCCCTTCAGCCGACTTCGAGACAATTCCTGCATCGTCGGCGTACAACATGCCCCATACAGATCTTCGTACGCACGCCAATGGCTCCTCCTTCCCTGTTCGAACTACTCCAGCTTCACAGAGTTGGACCAAATCCCTTACAATGGCTTCGTCATGGCTGAAGCGTACTAGTACGACGTGTAACGCAGCAGCGAAGAACACGTTGAACAGTAACGGTGATAGTACACAGCATTTCCGCAGCCCCTGCGTGACATCAAACCATTCCGAGAGCTCGCCGTCATCAGTACGAACGCGAGCCCGCATGCCATCGTGGAAATTACCGGTAATTCTCAGCATCTTGGTTGGTACGCCAAAGCGTGTGAGTACCT
The DNA here is from genome assembly GCA_031213475.1 of Nereocystis luetkeana. Taxonomy (NCBI): domain Eukaryota; class Phaeophyceae; order Laminariales; family Laminariaceae; genus Nereocystis; species Nereocystis luetkeana. The sequence goes on from JARUPZ010000039.1 coordinate 2,339,537, forward strand.
TCCATAACAGCTCTCGGTCGACAGAGTCGTACGCTTTCTACAGATCGATGAAGCACACGTATAAGGGGATTTTCCTCTGTCGTCCGAGCTCTTGCAGCCGGCGCACGACGAACAACATATCAATCGTTGATCGTGCGGGGCGGAAGCCGCACTGTTCCTCGGGGAGTAGTCCCTCGGTCTCGCAGTAGTTGCTGAGGCGGGACGCGACGATTTTCAACAACACTTTGCCTGCGTGGGCAACAAGCGAAATCCTTCTATAGTTGTTGCAGTCAGTTCGATCCTTCTTTTTGTGAAGGACCTTGATGATCGCATCTTTCCATTGCTGAGGGACCTCTCCTGTTAACCAAACATTGACAAGGATGTTGTGAAAGCGCTGGGCGAATGCCGGGTGGTCGATTTTTAGGAGTTCGACCGGGAGACCATCTGGCCCGACAGCTTTCCAATTCGACATCCCCTTAAGTGCTTCGGTCATCTCGTCTATGGATGGTTCATCTTCAAGCGACAGTTTAGGCGGTCGCGGTGGCAAGAGGTCGATGATCGTGGGATCGAGTTTCAGCGACTTCGTGTTCAAGAGTTTGTGGTAAAACCCCGCCCATCGTTCACGAATTCGCACCTTATCCCGTAGGATCGTGCCATCCTCGTCCCTAATGAACTGTTCGCTCCTCGCTTTAGTCCCTTCCAATCCTACCGTACTCTTAAGGTGCTTGTGAGCCTCTTTGGTCGTTGTTCGCTAGGAGTCGTTCGGTTTCGGCAAGGTATGCTTCGAAGTACGCATGCAGTCCTGCGGCAATCACCTTCTGCAGGTTCGCACACGCAGATCTCAGGGTCTTCCACGCGGTTCTGTCCCGGGGGTGGGCACGCAAGAATTGTAGTGCATCCTCCCTCGCTGTCCATGCTGGCATGAATGCGGCCAAGGTTTCGGCAGACTCACACCATCCATGTCTGCGGTGGCGACGTGCAGGGGGTGGTACCTCTTTTTCGACCGCATCAATAACAGCCGTAGTGAAAATCTCAACCATACCAGACGTATTACGGGGCTGGATAGGCTGGTTGAGAGTGGAGATGATCCTGGAGACTACTCGTTCACGATAATTTCCATCGGACATAAAAAGCTGCCTGTCGAACTCTCGGCGTTTCGTCGGTCTACGTATTTGTCTGTTGGGCGCAAAATGACCACCGAGTCGGACTTTGATATACAAGATGTTGTGGTCTGAGTCAGCCTTAGCTGGGGCAGGAGGCTGTGGGACGACTTTCGCATCTTGTACTCTAGGTCGATGGACTTGACGGGTTAGGATGTAGTCAATCCGCTTACGGTCATTCGGGCCGGTGCCGTTATGAGTATGCGATATCCCACCCTTGCGCGTGCTGAAAAACGTGTTGGTGAGAGCTAACTTGCAATTGGTACGGGACAGGTATTATTGTCTACTTTGTTTTTGTTTTCTCTTTGATTGTTTCCTTTCGTTTCTCTAATTCAAAGATTGTGTATGTCGTGCTTGTCGTATCTAGTATGATGACATGGCATTGAATCGCCCACTGCAGTGCTTACTGCATACCAGGTACGTGGCAACGTAGTATCTCGGTGGCGTAGCTTTGTGACCGCATAACTTGTATCTCTTTTAGGATCGGAGAATCGGCACGGACACTGGTTGTGCTGGATGTCGACGGGTAGAAAGAACGGTTTAATGTGAACGTGAAGAACACACACACACATTAACACTTAGATCGGAGGTCGCAAAGCAGTCCGGTTGTTCACAATAAACGGTAAAATAATGTCTAGCCGTCGACATCCAGCACAACCAGGGTGTCAGTGCCTGTTCTTCAATCCCAGACTGATGTGAGACGGAGAGAAACAAGCTCTGTGGTCACCAAGCCATGAAAGCTACGACACAGAGAGATATTTTTTGCTATGCATTGAGAAGAATATTATTGTTACGGGGGACCATAGTTAATAGGACCAAATATTGTTTATAAAAATCGTTAAATACATAGGTTTTTATGTGAACAATAAGTCCTGTTGACTATGGTCCCCCGTAATAATAATAGTGTGTGTTTTTATCTTATTATTGAACCGTTGTTTGTACCCGTCGACATCTATTTACGGTAGTAGCACAACCAGTGTCCGCGTGCCGATTCTTCTTCTGTGGTCACAAAACTACGACAAAAATATGATATCAATATTATTAATGGTCATCATCCCATTCTTATCTTCGTACATCTTCTTCTCTCTCTCCTTCTATTAATAACTTGTAACTCAGATCCGGGGTCACATAGCAGGCTCTTCTACCCCCTTCCCGCTACGGTGCGTGCCTTCATTTTTATCACGAGAATATTTTAGCATTTTCTTCCCTCGTCGACTCGCATCGAATTGTGCCTACCCACGCTGCAAGGCGCTCTCAACAATTGAATCCTTCTGATTTTTTATGTTTGCAAATAAAGTCAAATGTCCGACCCACCTGGGGCTCGAACCCAGGACTCAAACACAAGTAGAATTCGAGGTTAACCACTTGAACCACCGGGGCGAATAGTATTAATACATCGTCATGCAGTAATAAGTACACTTCGTATATAGAGTATATAGTAGGCAATGCAATGCCATCGTACGACAGGTTCGACACTACGACACACAATTTATAAATCAGAGAAAATACAAACGAACAACCACAAGCAAACGAAGGAAATAAAAAATCGAAAGAGCAAGAAACAAAGAAGTATACTCGTATATATATGCTCGTACAAACATATAACAAACTGTCGTGCCCCCCGCAGGGGTTGTAGCAGACACTTACTTCTGAAGATCAAGCCAAAGCAGACAGCACCAACTATTATTGTGAAACGAGCGAGACTATAAGAAGCGAGGGGAGCAACAGATTCCACTCTGTCCCTAAACATTAGAAACATTTTCACACTAATATTGAACTATAACGGTCCCTATAATCTCAGGTTGTAAACCGGAGTACAAGAAACAAAACACCTTCCAGATAGCCGCAGCAGTTCGTTGTATACGGATATAGCATAGCCAGGTTCTATTAATAGCTACTGCTGCTGCTGCTGTATGAAGTCGATCTGGTGCACTGCTACCCTGTCTGCCTTCTCCGCCGTCCTGCGTTCGTGAACTATATGTATACCACACCCACGGAGAGGGTGCGTCAGACAAATACCAAACAAGTAAAACGGGCTTGCCATCCACCCACGCCACAAGAAAGACTCCTGTCATGAGGACAAGCAGAAATAAAGATAAAAGAGCACCACCAGGTATATAACAGTGAGAAAACCACGGAGGATCGAGGCACGAAAATAAAAAGGATAAAAAGGAAGAAAGACCACGTTCGAACCAGCTACATACACCAGTTGGCGGCACGAGCAGCATATACATTCCACTAAACTACAACAACTAACTAGCTGTAGAAGTCGCAGACCATGCAATCCCCATATATATATATATCATGTAGTGCTGGCTATGACAGGGACGAATATAATATATATATATTTTTTTAAAAGGAAAACTAAACGGAGAGGAAAAAACTAAACCAAAAAAAATGGTTGTGTGCCCCGAGACGACGTGGCACAAACGATACGAAAGCAAGGAAAGTAAACATTGCCGACCACATTGAAAACAGAGCGACGCAACCCAAGGCAACAACACGCTGAAAACGATGCACAACAAGCTTGGGGCTTCTTTCTTTAACCGAGAAGAACTACGGACTACTTTATCCGTCGTCGGCTGGCGTCGAATATTTCAATAACCCCTTTAGGACGGTAGTAGTCCCGTTTTAGGGACAAACCACTCGAATTCCAAGTAGTTCGCCCCCAAAACGGGGCTGCGGCCCTAAAAGAGTTAAACACGCCAGGCGCTTTCTACTGCTGCTGCTGTAGAATCGAGTTGGTTGTTTAAAAAATAGACCGCACCCATGTCAGGGCTCGGAACAGCAGTGACTTCAGTTTTTTTTTGTTTCGTGGCCAACTACTTGAAGACCACCGCGGGGCGACCTTCTACTCCTACGGGGGACTATATAGTAAATAGGACCAAATATTGTTGGTAAAAAATGGGAAATATATAGATAGGTTTCTGTGCGTACCGTAGGTCCTATTTACTATGGACCCCCGTAATATATACAAACAGTAGTAGTAGTAATAATAGTGCGTTTCCATAGAAGAAGTGACTCCGCGTTTCCACCCGGGTAGTTTTCCGAGTTTTTAACTCGCGTACATTTGGGGCCATACTCTTAAATTTACACTTCTCGTAGTAGTAGTGTAAACTCAAAATGCCCCCCACCTATTAATATCACAGACAAGAGTGTGGCCGTGACGCGCAGAGGGAACGGAACAATCACGCTTATTTACGCCGCAGTACGTGCATCGGCGGTAGACGCGAGACCCACGCCACGATGATAATATTACGGGGGGGGCATATATATTATGGTAAATAGGACCAAATATTCTTTTGGAAAAATAGGTAAATATATAGGCTTTTGTTTGTACCGTAGGTCCTATTTACTACGGTCTCCCGTAATAGTGGCCGCGAAATATTGTTTCAGCTGTATGGCTAGCCTTCACTCTTTTTGCCAACACTCTCCATATTATGGCGGGAAAAACATCGTCAGTGCTATCCTCGCCTCCGCGCATTTTTTAGGGTCAAGATTAGCGCGAAATTTTCACCCTCTCGAGTAACCTACGCCAGGCTAGGAGACATTATTTTTTTTCGGGCGAGGAAGCGGCTGTCGCCCTCGCCCTCAAGCATGCCGCATGATGAGCATCAACGCCCGGAGTTCGTCGCGGTTGATTCTCGGTTGCCGTTTTCGGTGTTAAAGTGCCTCCAATGAAGGCAGTGCTTGCGGTGGCGGCAAGCGATGCGCCGACGGGCTTAAAAGTAAAAAGGGAGTGCTACTACTGCAGCACAGGTCGTAGCTATTTATTTATTAAGAAAAGTGTAAAGTAACTGCTACCTGTAAAAAGGGGAGATCTAAGCGCTCCTGATGGTTTGCCCTCCCGCGCAGGAGTTTTTCACCGCAACCTTCACGACAAACCGTGTGGCCACAGGGGGCCGTCCCTGGCTTCCCCCCTCCCTCGGGCTTGGTGCAAGCAATGTCTGCCTGGTCGGTGAAAACCCAACATGCTCCGTCCCGGCAGTGTAGGGATGCGAGGGTCTATGGTCACACACGACTACGTCCATGCATGAGATCGAGTACATACATATCTCCTGTCGAGTACAGCCCCCCCCCGCCGGTACAAGCGGCTGTATTGATCGCGCAAGGGAGGCTGGTCTTACCACTACTCGCCGGCGATGCGCGTCGAATTTATCCAACTCCCGTTCCCTCACATTAGGCGACGGAGGCCGACTCGGAAAAACGTCCTGTATACCTGGATATATATATATATATATCTATTTCAAGGGTGCACGAGGATCTGAATCCCAGCGCAACGGCCAGCGAGAATAACGGTCTACGGTCAAGTTTTTGCCAAACGTCCCAAATAAATACAGCAGCAAGCAGCAGTAGTATACAGCAGTGGTAGTTGGACCCAACCAACTGTGTGTGCCCGTACAGCAGTAAAGTAGTAGCAGCGTTGTTTAGTTGCTGTGTATGATACTATTACTGCTGTACCTCACAGTTGTGCCCAATGCAAGCCACATAATTATTAACAAGCAAGATACAAGGACACAGATAGATCCGTGAACCACAGCACGCAACCAGTTGCAGGACTTAGGCAGTTAGTTGTTGCTCTGTAGGACGTGTTATCGGTGGAATCATCAGTCAACCCAGTCACAACCCTATCCCCATTACGATAGAAATACCTGTTTTTTTGTAGATGATACTGCCGATTGCCACAACGCAGAAGCAAGGCAACCTTTCGCCAGCCGCTTGTTTCCAACGATGCCCCGAATGAAAACTATAATTAATTCGCGTTCTCCCCTTTTTTTGCCCCTCTCTGTGTGGTATCCTTGAGGAAAACATAGTACAGCAGTAGCTTGGATAAAAAATGAAAAACGGCCAATCTTCAAGATAAAAATAAAATCCGTACGCTCAGAATTCCACATTCCAGGCTCGATATTGAGTGCCTGGTATGTGTGTGCCGACCGACTGTAGTGACAGGCTACGAGTATACTTGAGAGTACGACCATTTTCCAAGATATTGTTTGTCAATTTGCCCTTTTTTTGGTTAGCGGTGAAGCTTTTCCCGCTTTGTCCGCTTTTCCCCGCCAGGCAGTAAGCAAACACAAAAATTTGGATGCTCATCACAAAAGGCCTAACTACGTACTATAGTCCGGGATACAAAATTCAACATTGTGTCTGGAATGCGGTTTACTGAGTGTGTGGGTTTTGTGCGTCTTGAAAATCGCTCTATTAATAATAGTTACTTTGAATGTTTTGCCGAAAAAATAGTCAAAGGCCAAATAGAGGGGGGGGGGGGGGTGAATTGCCGAGAAAGCGAATTTATTTAAAGGCTGCTCGCGGTTGTTTCACTCCGGTCATCGTTGGAAACACACGCCGGGGGGTTGCTGTCGTGGTTCCTACAATATGACAATCGGCAGCATCACGACGTGCTGTAGAGGGTGTGTGTTTCTCGAAAAAGGGGGGGTACGATTGTGACGTGGGTATATATAGGAAAAATAAATGATACCCGGTACCGACCTTTTTTGGATCATAGCATTCAAAATCTTCAAGGAGCTCCGCCGTACGCGAAAACAAAAACTGCGATCGGGGAATTTTCTTCGAAGCGCGAAGAATGCGCCCGGTTGATGTGACGACCCTCAACCGTGTGTAATATACCTTTCGGCAGACGGACACGTTTATCGATATTATTATGCGTGCGCGTACACACGACTCACAACACTACACGCGCCATCATTGAGAACGGAGGGAGACGATACAAGTGCCCTCGGGGGTGGTTTAGGTAACGACGCCCCTGGGGGCACAGTGGTGTTGTTGTGGCTGTAAACTACAGTAGTAGTAGTATTACGGGGGACCATAGTTAATAGGACCAGGTATTGTTAGTAAAAATGGTTAAATATATAGGTTTTTATGTATACCATAGGTCCTATTAACTATAGTCCCCCGTAATAGTAGTCGTGGTAGATTTTACTGCCATACAGCAGTAGCATGCGACAACAAATAACTTGTATTCTCTTATTATGAAACAATCAAAGTCAACTCACCGGGGGGGTTATTTCCGGATCGCCCACAACAACAAAAACGCCACCAATCCATGTGTATAGCAAGCAGCTCCCCGAGATGGAATACTCCAGGGTGTCGACAAGCAAACACGAGGAGAACGTCTGGCATACATTCTCAACCTGTATGCCGAAACCAAATATTTCTTCATCAGGGTTAAAATAAGCATATATATACCAGGTATATATTTAGATACTTACCGCCATTATTCGCTTTACGCTATTATTGATAGGGCCTGTATCGACGAGGGTTTCTTACTAATTGATTTCGACTATTATTATTATATCGTGTTTTTCGTTTGATTTGAGTTGCTTCTGATTGATCGAAAAGTGAAACACCAAGCCAGGCGTTTGAAAACGAAAACACATCAAATTCGACAGGAACCCTTTTGGGACATATTTTGCTATGCGTATACAGGGGCTGTGGACCCAGAACCCTTGAGCAGGATGCGTGTCTTATATTGATCGATGATGGCGTTTCGGCCGCCCGCAAGGTTTATGAGAAAACGTCTCCAAAGCACACGCCGGGGTCGCGTGACTACCCCTGATGTGACCTCGAGCCCCCAAAGGGCTAGGGTTTTAGGTTCGGTCGTTAGGGTTGGTGTTAGGGTTGGGGGCTAGGGTTAGGGCTTGGTGTATGGGTCCGGGTTAGATTGAGGGCAATAGTGGGAGCCTTCACACTGGGGAGTCTCGATGTGGCATGTTCTATGAAACCAAAGTAAACCACGCAAACTTGAGCATTTCGCCGACTCCTTCAGAGGTGAAAGCCATCATTCACGAGGAGGCAGGGTTATCGGAGCAGCCGCGGTGCACAGATCCGACGCGCTCTATTATAGCGCAGAGTAGACCACCCGCGGTGCTTCGAAAACGTTGAAGACGGTCGCCAACTCAGTTTTTCATCGCTCTTTGCCTCCCAAACAACACGAACACCGACCGGGCCACGGCTTTGCTCAGAAGTTCGGTCGCTGTATTCCAGTCTCTCTGACGCCTGATCCATGGGGCTTCAGAGCTGCGCCAGCAACCGAGGACATCCCAGGAGTGATATAGTCTGTAGGATGGCGACTAGAGACACGTAATCAGCGGCTGGCTCCGGCGCCCCGAGGAGTACATGGGCCGTCGCTCGCCTCGTTGGTTGCCTTCGGATGTTCGTATGCCCTTGTGCGTTACTCGTATATTTGCAACAAAATACGGAATTCCTCGATAGCACTCAAAGTCATACTTACTTTATATTTTCACGAATTCACGTTCAAAGCAAATCGAATTCGTTTCTCTTCTATTCGATTACTCTGGAACACTACAACAGGGTAGTTGGCGCCACCACAGGCCACACTACGGCACCGTCTATTGCGCCGGTAAGAGGCTGGATTCGACGACGAGAGAGGAGGGAGACTGAGCGTCGACGTGCGGGGAAGAGACGGATTGACCTCCCCCTGCGCGAGAATTTTAATTTTTCAGAACAGAACCGCAAGTGCGAGGAGCGTTTTGTTTTTCAGGATGTCGGAGAAAGGGAATCGACTGGAACGGAATGGCAACGAGTACACGCGCAAAGGAGCGGGTGGATTGGGCCAAGGCGATTAGGCGGCCAAGAAGAGCGGCTGGAAGACGGTGCACGGAGACCCATGATCTGCGCGCACACTATCATCACGAGAGAAGCAGTCATGGTTTGTTTTTTCCTGGGATTGTTTTTCACGAGGCAGAATAGTATCTACCGGTACTTGTTATAAACGTCGTCACTGGTCTTTGTAGTTTAACGAGTTGTATACCCTTCATGGGGAATAACCTACGCAATTATCAGGGACGTGGTATCAAAACTGTGCTGCACCTTTTGTGCCAGACAGTCCAGGATAAGATGGCGATCGTTGATATTCGTGTGGTAGTAAGGTTCGATTGCTCCCTTTTTCACCGCATATATATCCGCAAGTCTTCACTCTGACAGCACTCCAGATAGCAGGCAGGCCTAGGTGTGTTCCTCTTTCGTACGGTGCAGGCAGCACTTCAGACAGCACCCGCTGTAGTCAGCAGCCACGAGTTGGTTAGTGGTGGGAACGGGGGTGCTCTATGTCATAGTTGAGAGGATATACCCGCGGCCATGTTAGTTCAGTTTGCACATTGGTTTTAGCTCGTGTGCGCTTTCTTCGTCTCGTGTATTTTGAGGGAGCCGAATTTTCGTTTTTTTTCGTTTTTTGGATCTTCCGAGGACTCCAGCACCTTATTTTGTGTGACCACGGACTCCTTCGTCAGAGAGGTAATAATGTGAGAACAACAAAAACAACAAAAACAACAACAAGAACAACAACAACAACAACAACAACATATATAGGCGCCCACTGCTTCGTACCAATTACAAACCCACTCAGTCAAGTGTGAAGCGCGTCGTGCTTGGTCAGGCTCCGCGGACTGGTACATCTCTACGCACGCTGTCTATAGTTATTGAATTACGTACGGTATATTAGATAGCACGACAAGTAAAGCGAGGCTGGTTTGATTCTGACTGGCATATCTATTAAATATCGTCATTTAAAACCTATCTAACAGCATCTATCTATAGACTGAAGTATGTTTGGAACAAGAAGAGCCGATCGGATATCGTGGTTGAGCTAAATACAGTGAGGGTCAGTAAGTTGTTCTCAGCGCGCCTACATAATTTTATTTTCTCGTAGTGTTGTATATATTGATGTCGTCATAGACGTACCTGGTACTATAATAGGTACCATTGTATTATCAGAACCGGTGCGAGGAATGATCCCAGAATCCCCTAGCCCCGGTTCTACCGAGGAGGCAGTAATACCAGGGAACCGGCCCACTCTCTGTCACAACATAATTATTACAGCTTCACCGAGAAAAACAGAGATAAGGGGCGAGAAGCTGATACGACAGCTCAGGCGTCCAAGGCGCACCTCGGTCCCTTCGGCCCCGAGAGTACCCTCTTGGTCTTAGCAGGTCCCATACTCCGTTTTCTCCATGACGGACGCTCTCATCCCGGGTCTGAGCGACCCAGCGCTGGCCATCACTTTTGGCACCTTCGAGGACGTCACAGCCCTCGTGGCGCCCAAAGACAAGGGTATCCCGCTTTACGCACCAAACAAGATCGCCCTCACGGCACGACGCCTAGCCGACGACGTGACCATGGGGCAGCTACTGCAGATCTGCGGAGACGCGATCGACCAAGGCGACGGGACGGGCCCTCCGGATCTGTGGGAGATCAACAATACTGCGGTGGCAGCGGGTGGCGAGCCAGCGGTGCTGCAGCTAGCAGCGCGTCGGGCGCTGCTCCAAAGCACCGTGGAGTTCCTTTGGCGATCCACGGACCGCGGAGGGCTTCGTGGGGCAGCGGGTCTACTCCTGCTGCCGACTGTGCGCAGGGAGGTTCCCGCGGCCAGTGCCAGCCCGCCCGTCCCAGCAGAGACCCCCGCCCCCAGCGAGACAAGCCCCGCCGCGGCCGCTCGGCCCATCGAAGCAGCATCGACCTCATCCCCGACGACTCCGGAGACTACAGGACATATCCACCACCAGCCGAGCGAGACAGCCACGACGCCTGCCCAGGAGACTCCTTCCAAGCGGGCGCGCCTCCAGGAGGCGACCTCATCAGCCACCGAGTGAGCGGGCGCGGGGTCGGGGCTTCGGGGTGCGGAGGAGCTACCGATGCTGACGGACATCACCATCCGGTCGCAGGTGAGTTTAGATACATGTTGGCATACACAATTCCCCGCGTACAGAGATTGTTGACAGACAGCCCCCGAGCCCACAGAGTACAAATTTGATGGTGGAAGTTCAGTCCTACCCACCAGCTCGAATATCCGTCAAAGAAATACCCCCATGTTCGGGGTCTCTCTTCGAGAGGGAGAGAAGGGTATCTAGTGTCTGGACGTGGGGGCTCGGGCGGGCCGGGGGCGACAGGGATACCACGACGCACACTGGTATCCCACAGACAACGAAACACATGATAACTGCGGTCGCTGCTGTACTACTGTTCTGGGGTTGCTGTTTGTCCTCAGATTAACACAGCTCCAAAAATCATGAGGCCGCGGTTTGTCGCTTGATACATATACATAGTTATAGTCTCTCTATATACAGACAAATAGCAGCCAGGATCATATATATACTTCCGTTCCCCTCGCTGCCTCGGCAAGGAATGCTGCGAGGCATGCCCTATCAGGCTATTAGCGAGTGGGGTAGGTCTTTCTGGCGGGTGTAAGGCCGGACTCACCCTCAAGGAGTGATACCTTCTTGCTGATGCCTGTGGCCGCGAGGCTCAGGCGGCAGTAGAGTTGGGTCGTACGTGGTGCGTCAGGCACGGATACCTACGATTCGCGCGTCTTTTTAGGCAGCTGCGGCAGAGCAGCAATGCTCAATCGGGGGGTCCGTGCGCGGAGGCAGGCGCCACCACAGGCCGCACTACGGCACAGTCTATTGCGCCGGTAGGAGGCTGGATTCGACGACGAGGGAGGAGGGAGACTGAGCGTCGACGTGCGGGGAAGAGACGGATTGACCACCCCCTGCGCGAGAATTTTAATTTCCCAGATCAGAACCGCAAGTGCGAGGAGCATTTTGTTTTTCAGGATGACGGAGAAAGGGAAACGACTGGAAGGGAATGGCAACGAGTGCACGCGCAAAGGAGCGGGTGGATTGGGCCAAGGCGATGATGCGGCCATGAAGAGCGGCAGGAAGACGGTGCATGGAGACCCATGATCTGCGCGCACACTATCATCACGAGAGAAGCAGTCATAGTTTATTTTTTCCCTGGTATTGTTTTTCACGAGGCAGAATAGTATCTACCGGTACTCGTCACTGGTCTTTGTAGTTTAACGAGTTGTATACCCTTCATGGGGAATAACCTACGCAATTATCAGGGACGTGGTATCATAACTGTGCTGCACCTTTTTGTGTCAGACAGTCCAGGAAGAGATGGCGATCGTTGATATTCGTGTGGTAGTAAGGTTCGATTGCTCCTTTTTTCACTGCATATCCGCGAGTCTTCACTCTGACAGCACTCCAGATAGCAGGCAGGAGGTGTGTTCCTCTTTCGTTTTCACGACTACCGTGCGTTTCGTACGGTGCAGGCAGCACTTCAGACAGCATCCGCTGTAGTCAGCAGCCACGAGTTGGTTAGTGGTGGGAACGGGGGTACTCTTCTATATTATAGTTGAGAGGATATACCCGCGGCCATGTTAGTTCAGTTTTGCACATTGGTTTTATCTTGTGTGCGCTTTTTCCGTCTCGTGTATTTTGAGGCAGCCGAATTTTCGTTTTTTTTTGTTTTTCGGATCTTCCTCGGGCTCCAGCACCTTTGTGTGACCACGGACTCCTTCGTCAGAGAGTTAATGTGAGAACAACAACAACAACAACAATGTGTACACCGACATACGATGTCAGCCATTCGGAGTCAGAGGCATCACACTCTCCCTTTTCCCTCTCTTTTTTTATAATCCCTAAAACACTTCCTTTCATACGTGGCGGTTATGTAGAGGTATATCAGTCAATTTCGTCTTTGCGTATGCTCCAACTGATTGTACCAAGGACGCCGAACTGAAAGGTATTTTCTGGCAGAAGCTAGAGTACTTGGTGGAAAAAATCCCGACGAAAGAGTGTCTGTTTGTACTGATGGATGCCAACGCGCGAACTGGACAGAGGAAGGAAGGGTGCGGTGATGATGAACGCAGAGTGCTGGGAGCGTATGGACGTGATGTTCGTAACGATAATGGCAGACGGCTCCTGTCGTTCGCCACCAATTGCAAGTTGGCTCTCACCAACACGTTTTTCAGCACGCGCAAGGGTGGGATATCGCATACTTACAACGGCACCGGCCCGAATGACCGTAAGCGGATTGACTACATCCTAACCCGTCAAGTCCATCGACCTAGAGTACAAGATGCGAAAGTCGTCCCACAGCCTCGTGCCCCAGCTAAGGCTGACTCAGACCACAACATCTTGTATATCAAAGTCCGACTCGGTGGTCGTTTTGCGCCCAACAGACAAATACGTAGACCGACGAAACGCCGAGAGTTCGACAGGCAGCTTTTTATGTCCGATGGAAATTGTCGTGAACGAGTAGTCTCCAGGATCATCTCCACTCTCAACCAGCCTATCCAGCCCCGTAATACGTCTGGTATGGTTGAGATTTTCACTACGGCTGTTATTGATGCGGTCGAAAAAGAGGTACCACCCCCTGCACGTCGCCACCGCAGACATGGATGGTGTGAGTCTGCCGAAACCTTGGCCGCATTCATGCCAGCATGGACAGCGAGGGAGGATGCACGACAATTCTTGCGTGCCCACCCCCGGGACAGAACCGCGTGGACGACCCTGAGATCTGCGTGTGCGAACCTGCAGAAGGTGATTGCCGCAGGACTGCATGCGTACTTCGAAGCGTACCTTGCCGAAACCGAACGACTCCTAGCGAACAACGACCAAAGAGGCTTTTACAAGCACCTTAAGAGTACGGTAGGATTGGAAGGGACTAAAGCGAGGAGCGAACAGTTCATTAGGGACGAGGATGGCACGATCCTACGGGATAAGGTGCGAATTCGTGAACGATGGGCGGGGTTTTACCACAAACTCTTGAACACGAAGTCGCTGAAACTCGATCCCACGACCATCGACCTCTTCCCACCGCGACCGCCTAAACTGTCGCTTGAAGATGAACCATCCATAGACGAGATGACCGAAGCACTTAAGGGGATGTCGAATTGGAAAGCTGTCGGGCCAGATGGTCTCCCGGTCGAACTCCTAAAACTCGACCACCCGGCATTCGCCCAGCGCTTTCACAACATCCTTGTCAATGTTTGGTTAACAGGAGAAGTCCCTCAGCAATGGAAAGATGCGATCATCAAGGTCCTTCACAAAAAGAAGGATCGAACTGACTGCAACAACTATAGAGGGATCTCGCTTGTTGCCCACGCAGGCAAAGTGTTGTTGAAAATCGTCGCGTCCCGCCTCAGCAACTACTGCGAGACCGAGGAACTACTCCCCGAGGAACAGTGCGGCTTCCGCCCCGCACGATCAACGATTGATATGTTGTTCGTCGTGCGCCGGCTGCAAGAGCTCGCACGACAGAGGAAAATCCCCTTATACGTGTGCTTCATCGATCTGCAGAAAGCGTACGACTCTGTCGACCGAGAGCTGTTATGGAAGGTACTCACAAGCTTTGGCGTACCAACCAAGATGCTGAGAATTATCCGTAATTTCCACGATGGCATGCGGGCTCGCGTGCGTACTGATGACGGCGAGCTCTCGGAATGGTTTGATGTCGCGCAGGGGCTGCGGCAAGGCTGTGTACTATCACCGTTACTGTTCAACGTGTTCTTCGCTGCTGCGTTACACGTCGTACTAGTACGCTTCAGCCAAGACGAAGCCATTGTAAGGGATTTGGTCCAACTCTGGGAAGCTGGAGTAGTTCGAACAGGGAAGGAGGAGCCATTGGCGTGCGTGCGAAGGTCTGTATGGGGCATGTTGTACGCCGACGATGCAGGAATTGTCTCGAAGTCGGCTGAAGGGCTCGCAAAAATGATGACAGTCATCGTAACTGTCTTCGAAGCAGCAGGCCTCACGGTGTCGGAAAAGAAGTAAGACTGAGACAATGGTCCTACAAACACCAGACCGGACAACCCTCGCACCACCGCTCGTCATCGAAGCGGCAGGTCAGAGGTATAAGCAGACGACCCAGTTCTTATACCTAGGCGGCGTTATCCACGAAAACGCTGACCTCTCGCTCGAAATCGACCGACTGATCCGCCTCATGCGAGCATGCCTCAAACGGTTCGGCCCGGAGTTGTATGATAGGACGACCGCCCCCCTTAGCCTTAAAGTCCGAATGCTGAAGGCCGAGGTGATTGAGACCCTGCTGTACGGGTGTGTGACGTGGACCCTCAGAGCGGAACACTTTGCCAAGCTTCGAACGGCTCACCACCAAGTCCTGTTGCGAGTCATTGGCTTCCAGCGCCGACTTCGTACTGACCATGCCACCCTCTCGTACGCGAAGGCCCTCAAGATGACACGTTGCGAGAGCATCGAAACGACCATTCGTAAACGGCGGCTCTTCTTTGCGGGGGGCGTGGGACGGCAAAGCAAGGAGCGATTACCCAATCGGGTAATGCTCGGGACGATAGCTGGTGGGGAGAACCCGAGACCAGGCGGACAGTGTAAGACTTGGCATAGATGCATAGTCGAAGACCTTAGGGAGTTCCGAGCCACCGAAGGGTCAACGGAAGTTGCCCCCTTGGTGTTTGGAGTTGAGACCGCGTTGTGGTCCACTGCAGCCAAAAAGGGGGGGAAGTGGTATCGGGGGATCCTTGAGGGCAGCCGAACGGTTCATGGTGAGGTGGCACGAGGCTGAGGCTGAGATGAGTAGACAGCGCAGCGCATCCGCCGTGGATGGTGCCCAAAGGAACGGGGGGGGAGGGGGCAATAGGAGAAGTGGCATAAAGCCCGACCGAGGGAATGCGGAGAGGGGGGGGAACAGGAGGGGTAGAAGGGAAACATCGGTAGACGAAAGTAGGAAGGAGATGGCAGACAGGGTAGCAAGGCACCAAGTCGACTAGGAAGTAGAATATGACCATACTACTAGTGCTACCAACTGGTGTAGCTGGCTCGAACGTGGTCTTCCCTTGTCTTCTCTTTTAGTTTTTTTTTTTTTTCTTTCTTGCGCTGACTCTCCGTGATTTTCATTTCATTTTTTCTCTTCCTCTTCCTTTTCTGATTGATAAGCCGTACTCAAGGAGCCGTGTGGCGTGGTTGGAAGACGAACCTGCTCTGCTCGGCTCGTATTGTCTGACGCCAAGGGGCTGGGCATAGTTGACGAACGCAGGGCGGAGACGGCAGTCTGGGTAGCAAGGTACCAGGCGGATTAGCAGGGAGAACCTGGCTATACTACTCGTACCACAAGCTGCTGCCGCCACCTGGAAGGTGCTCTTGGCTTTGGTCTGCCTGTTATTTCCCCTTTGTTATTTTTCCTTGTTACTTTCTCCTTGGTTCTTTGTCTTACTCTGTTCACAAGCAGTGGTGTTTTTTGTTATTTCTTCTTTTTTCCAGCTCGTTCTTTTTCAAGTGTTGGCCACCTCGCCTGCGGGGGGGGGGGCACGACAGATTGTTTCTCTTAGATTTTGCTTTCATTTTTCTTCTCTTTCTTTTTCGATTTGTCTACCTTGTTTTTGTTTTCTCTTTGATTGTTTCTTTTCGTTTCACTATTTCATAGATTGCGTATGTCGTGCCTGTCGTATCTAGTATGATGACATGGCTTTGCATTGCCCACTGCAGTTCACACTGCACACGTGGCAACGTAGTATCTCTGTGGCGTAGCTTTGTGACGACAGAACTTGTATCTCTTCTAGGATTGAAGAATCGGCACGGACACTGGTTGTGCTGGATGTCGACGGGTAGAAAGAACGGTTTAATGTGAAGAACACACACATATACGTAGGTACTATATATTGCTTCTCGCGCACTGACGCACTCTCAGCAGTTTGCCGACCACAAAAATATAAATAGAGCAGAATGCACGACATGTATACGCCATACGCCGAAACGGGACCATCACACAACAGACCCAGATTTGTTCTTTTACACCGTATCATACCAGGTAGGCCGGTCTGCCGGATACGCAGATGCATAATTCAAACCGTGACAGCACGCCCAAGAAATACCACTGCAGATGTATGATATGTGTGTACGATAGGAGCGTACACCGGGGTGTGTGTGTGTGTTCTTCACATTAAACCGTTCTTTCTACCCGTCGACATCCAGCACAACCAGTGTCCGTGCCGATTCTTCAATCCTAGAAGAGATACAAGTTCTGTCGTCACAAAGCTACGCCACAGAGATACTACGTTGCCACGTGTGCAGTGTGAACTGCAGTGGGCAATGCAAAGCCATGTCATCATACTAGATACGACAGGCACGACATACGCAATCTATGAAATAGTGAAACGAAAAGAAACAATCAAAGAGAAAACAAAAACAAGGTAGACAAATCGAAAAAGAAAAAGAAGAAAAATGAAAGCAAAATCTAAGAGAAACAATCTGTCGTGCCCCCCCCCCCGCAGGCGAGGTGGCCAACACTTGAAAAAAGAAGAAATAACAAAAAACACCACTGCTTGTGAACAGAGTAAGACAGAGAACCAAGGAGAAAGTAACAAGGAAAAATAACAAAGGGGAAATAACAGGCAGACCAAAGCCCAAAGCACCTTCCAGGTGGCGGCAGCAGCTTGTGGTACGAGTAGTATAGCCAGGTTCTCCCTGCTAATCCGCCTGGTACCTTGCTACCCAGACTGCCGTCTCCGCCCTGCGTTCGTCAACTATGCCCAGCCCCTTGGCGTCAGACAATACGAGCCGAGCAGAGCCGGTTCGTCTTCCAACCACGCCACACGGCTCCTTGAGTACGGCTTATCAATCAGAAAAGGAAGAGGAAGAGAAAAAATGAAATGAAAATCACGGAGAGTCAGCGCAAGAAAGAAAAAAAAAAAAAACTAAAAGAGAAGACAAGGGAAGACCACGTTCGAGCCAGCTGCACCAGTTGGTAGCACTAGTAGTATGGTCATATTCTACTTCCTAGTCGACTTGGTGCCTTGCTACCCTGTCTGCCATCTCCTTCCTACTTTCGTCTACCGCCGTTTCCCTTCTACCCCTCCTGTTCCCCCCCCTCTCCGCATTCCCTCGGTCGGGCTTTATGCCACTTCTCCTGTTGCCCCCTCCCCCCCCGTTCCTTTGGGCACCATCCACGGCGGATGCGCGGCGCTGTCTACTCATCTCAGCCTCAGCCTCGTGCCACCTCACCATGGACCGTTCGGCTGCTTCAAGGATCCCCCGGTACCACTTCCCCACCTTTTTGGCTGCAGTGGACCACAACGCGGTCTCAACTCCAAACACCAAGGGGGCAACTTCCGTTGACCCTTCGGTGGCTCGGAATTCCCTAAGGTCTTCGACTATGCATCTATGCCAAGTCTTACACTGTCCGCCTGGTCTCGGGTTCTCCCCACCAGCTATCGTCCCGAGCATTACCCGATTGGGTAATCGCTCCTTGCTTTGCCGTCCCACGCCCCCCGCAAAGAAGAGCCGCCGTTTACGAATGGTCGTTTCGATGCTCTCGCAACGTGTCATCTTGAGGGCCTTCGCGTACGAGAGGGTGGCATGGTCAGTATGAAGTCGGCGCTGGAAGCCAATGACTCGCAACAGGACTTGGTGGTGAGCCGTTCGAAGCTTGGCAAAGTGTTCCGCTCTGAGGGTCCACGTCACACACCCGTACAGCAGGGTCTCAATCACCTCGGCCTTCACCATTCGGACTTTAAGGCTAAGGGGGGCGGTCGTCCTATCATACAACTCCGGGCCGAACCGGGGTAAATTTACGCGGTACGTGCGATATGTACCTATGGATGGTTGCCTACGTACATACTCGGAAAAGAGTTCACCCCAATCGGGCATACGAGAAATTTGAATCTAAAAAAAAAAAAAAAAAACTGTGAAATGCACATTCACGTTATATAGTACCAAGCCGTCCAGGTCGGCTCAGGGTGTATAGAACTAAAAGTCGTTTGTCCCTGCTCCGTTCAACAATCTCGCACGCTTATATTTCGGGACCAGCCGGTGCAAACGATTAGAGTTCAACTAACTGGTACAAATTTCGCACCCGGGTCAGTTCACTCAATACTGAAGACACCGGCAACCGTACAGGCGTGTCATACAAAAGCTCATTTTGCCATCCGCTCAGTCCAGACACTCAGCCCAGCTTAGTTTCGAAGAAACCGGCAGAAGTTCATGCGAAGTTAGTTAAGGCTCAGTAGAAAATATACGGCAAGTTCAGTTCAGAGCAGCACTGAGTCACAGGTTGCCGCTCAAACCAGCTCAGCTCAGTGCGTAGTGCGCCTGTACGCGCTGTGGGCCTAGCTCAGTGCACAAATCGGACGCGTAGGTTCAGTCCAGTCCGGCTTGGTTGCAGACACAGTCGACCGCCCATACCAGTTCAGGTCAACGGTGTAGGGAGCTATTACGTTCAGCTCAGCCGGGAGGAGCGGCGCTGGCGCCAAGGCCGTTTCTCATATTTAACGCGCAATACGCATGGTGTTCCATCAAGTTCAGTGCGGGGACACGATCAGTGCAGTTCAGAGGGGGACACACGAAGTCGCTCATAATAAATAAGGCTCATTGTGCCGGCCAAGTTCAAGGGGCAGGCTATACAAGTTCAGTCCAATGCTCAGTACACTATACAAGTCCAGTGAAGTGCAGTGTGAAGACACAAGTTCAGTCAGACCATCGGCTCACGAAAGATGAGGCAGGCTCCAGTTCACGATATTTTTGTTTTACTGGCACGTACGACGTTCCGCTTGATGCCCGCCCGCGTGTCCGACATTTCGCGCAGTTCAAGTCGAGATTCGAGGCTTTCCTGGCGTCTTCGTTGCTATACGGGGAAGCCAAGAGCTTCAATTTCGAGTATGCCACGACGCTGATCAGGCAGGCCGAGAAGGGGGTTGACGACTTAGTCCGCCTCGCCCGTCTGGACGGAAAGCTGCAGAGAGAGCAGAAAGTAGTCCGAGCGATGCAAATCGGCATAGAGCAGAGCCTGGTCAACACTGATTCGATCACGGGGCTGTTATTTTTGCACGATAGACTGTGCGCGGCAAAAGAAACGGATGACTCGGCAGCCATTAAGGATATCCAAGATGAGCTCAAAGCATGTAGGGCGCGCGCAGGGCTTAAGAACCACCCGGTCGCTAACGCGCAGTACAGTGACAGCGGGCGGCAGTCGTGGGCTGGGCCGCCCATCGAGCCGATTAGCCTCGCGCCGTACTTTCACTCGCAAGGCGGAGGGGGGGGGCATGCACTCCATCAACCCCAGCAGTTTCCGCCTCACGGGGCCTGGGTCGGACAGAGAGGCCAGGGCCTCTATCACCCTAATACGCCCACTATGTTTCTCGGGGGGGGGGGGTCGCAAGGTAGCCACGGGTATTACGGACCCCCGAGCGGAGGTCGTGGCCACACAGGTGGCCGAGGTAGGGGGGGGCGAGGACCCCCAGGCAGAGGAGGAAACCCCACGTGCAGCAAATGTGTGCGTCTGGGCAAGGCAGCCAACCACTCCTTTAGGCAGTGCCCGCAGACCTCATGCCACAAATGCGGTCAGACGGGCCACATACAACGTAGCTGCCCCAATTAGCAGTAAGAGCCCCTCGGCCCATGGTTCGGTCGGTTCGTTTGGCAGGAGGATAGCCAGAGAATAATACAATAAGATGAGTCGGTTCGTTGGCAGGAAGCTACCGAGAACAATAAAACAAGCCGGTTAACCCGCTCTGTCTGTCTATCTGTCTGTTTGCTGGGTTATCTATCCCACTTTATTCCATATCTTATTTTATTTTATCTTATCTATGTATTCCTGGATTGAACACACGCATGAATAGGCTTCATGCATCCGTCGGCAAATGAACCAAGTGGACGAGCTGGCTCAGGGCGTTACCGACACAGAGCCCGATAATGCACAATGTTCGTACGTCGTCCGGGGAGAAGTTCAAGCTCCCGTCCGCGTTAGCCGCCGGTGTTCGCTTCTTAAAATACCTCGCTCACCGTTGCACGCAAGTACAAGGCGGCATCACGTTCAAATGTTCGTTTTTTTTCACCTCAGCATCATAGAAGTACTGCTCAAGTGCGCTGCCGACACAGGAGTCAGGTACTGCGCCCCATACATCGTCCGGGGAGAAACTCAAGTCTCCGCCAATGTTCGCCACCTGTGCCCGTTCCAAACTGAACCGCTCATCGCTTGCACACAGGGACAGGGCGGCATACAAGTTCAAATGCTCGTTCTTATCCCAGTAGCATAGAAGAAACCAGAGATAAAAATTCGCACAGTAGGCCATACAGAGGCACACAACCACACTCGCCCCTAAACGGGAGAGCAAATAGGCAGGAATTGACAACCTTATAGGCAATTCACCGAGCTCTTACATTTCGATAGCCTCTCTCCCGTCACCTCTGCACCCGTGCTTATTCTTGGCGCGGTCGTTGGTCGTCGGTTGGGTCGCGCTCGCTAGCTAGCTAGGTTTCATGTCGGAAGTAACCCGAATAAAACAGTTCGTCTAAAGCGCAGACATACATACTTCTCCACTGCCACGATCACGGATAGACGCCACGCGGGGTGTACAAGCTTGGAGAATACCTCCAAAACATCAGTGTTTGCGTTCCGTATCACCACAGGTCAGTTCAGGAGCAGACGCTTTTCTGCTAGAACGAGGCCAACGTATGAAATCAGTACGTTCATACTGCTTGGCAGAAGGAGACTGTAGCGAGCACCACGTTCAGCGACCAACCGCCGACTTTGACCGCGACAACATTCTCAACGAACGACTGCATCTCACACCACAACAAGCGCCTCTATGGCAACCAGACGACTTCGTTCCAGGCCACTTATCTTCGAAGATTCCTTTCTGGCGAGAGGAAATACTGCGGGATAGAACTCCAGCAGATAGTTCGACTCTGCTGGGCTGGCTGCAAGGCGTAAGCGTACACGAGTTCATAGACGAGAGCTCAAGGGGAGTGTTTCAGGGACACCAGTTCAACGGGGCAGAGGTGTCTCAGATAGAATTGCCGAACCACGTCCCAGAGGAACACAATCTTTGGGTAGACACAGAGATTGCGAAACTTGAGCAGAAAGGCTGCATCGTGCCTTGGCAGACAGTAGCAGACGTTTCAGCGAACCCACGCCCGCACATTGTCCTTCCGCTCGGCGTCGAACCCAAGAAGCCGAGGTTAATCTGGGACGGCAGATGGCTAAATTTGATGTGCCGACACGTGCCGTTTAAAATGGACGGCGTAGGCAACGTGGCCCAATGCTCGTGGCAAGGGGCCTATCAGGTTACGCTAGACCATAAGTCCGGCCATCACCATGTACCACTGGACAAGGACTCGTGGCAGTACTTCGGTTTTTTCTGGCGAGGTATGTATTACGTTTGGACGGTATTGTGTTTCGGCTGGTGCTCGTCACCTTACATATACCACACCCTTTCAGCCGCACTTGCCCAGTACCTACGAGCTCGTGATATGCCGGTCCTCGTCTGGATTTATGATTTTTACCTGTGCAACTTCCGGTCCACTAGGAAACTCACATCGGCATTTCAGCTCGCCGCCAGCGAAGCAGCGACATACCTGGCCCTGAGTGTTTTCTACAGAGCAGGCTACTTCATGTCCGTCGATAAGTGCGAACTGAAGCCATCCACCCGCCTAGTGTTCCTGGGAATCGTATGTGATTCGATCCTGCGGCCTTTTGAAGTACCGAAAGAAAAGTTGGTAAAATTGGAAGCCATCTTGTACGAAGCCATCAGCACGAAACACATCACGTTTAGGATGCTTGAGAAACTAGCCGGAAAATGCACAAGCATGACAGTAGCGGTTCCAGTGGCAGGGTTTTATACGCACCACATGTACAAACACATCGCGGCTTTCCAGAGGAAGGGGGGGAAGAAATCCAATATGGGCATTAGTGTAACCCCGAACAGTGGCCTCAGACGTGAGCTAGAAAAATGGTTAGAAGTGCGCCACAGGTCGAACGGTTCTGTACCTCGCCTATCTCCTTAGCATACTTCTTCAGAATAGCTGTCATCTGCTTGGCTGAAATAGGTTCCGAGCCCCTTACCACCGTTTCTCCTCGTCGCGTGATTGAAGGGAATAGATAACCCTTCGACATGTCCCATCCCGCGTAGCGTCCGACTTCGACAAACTGCTCTACCGCTCGAACCGGGCAAGTCGCCACACATTCCTCTTCGTACGGAACTGTGATGAGGTGGTCTGAACCGTCTCGCAAAGTTTTACCCCATTGAAAGTTAAACATAAGACCGCTACGGTTAGGTAGCCGTAGTATGCGTTGTATGAGCGTCCTAGTGAGCTCGTCACCCCTTTTTGTCGTGCTGAAGGCGACGGTAAATTGGGCGATGTCGCGTGCTAGCCCAGCGTGTTAAGCGTAGACGTTGCTCGTTGTAAACGCGCCTGGAGTGGACATACGATTTCTCGTAGATGGCTCCGGAGCATGGTCGGCGCTTGCTTAACTAGGACCCCGGCTTGCTTCTGTTCTCTCCTTGTGAAAAGCATGTACTGGTCTACCAGCTGGCTGCGAACGGGGTTTCCGGTGCGACGGGCGTCGCTCCATTCTCCTGTTACACCCAGTTCCTTTTCGAACACCCCTGACAGTTTGGATAGGTGATTCGTCCTAAGCGACTCGTGTGCGTATCTGATTGCACACTCTCCTGTGGACGAGGCGGAGCATGCTGACAAGTTTGAAGTGCCGACTGCCTCACAGTCTCGTGCGTGTACCACTGTCCGTCTACGTAGGCCGCTTGTGTCCAACCAACAAACAAATTGTATTACGTCTTGTGGTTGTGTCTGTTCGATGTGTGCCGCACCTCCTGCCGTGCGGGAAGCCAAGAAATTGCTAAATTGTACTGCTGTGGCACTTCTACTCTTGGTCGACGCTTGGGTTGCTACATCTGTCTCGAATTGTGATAAACGTTTCGCTAGTGCTACTTCGTCGATGAGCAACTAGTCTCGATGCACTCGTTTAGGTCAGGCGGGGCAGTGTCCCGCGCCCTAGCAGGAGAGTCTTTGGCGACCATTATGCAGAAGGCATACTGGAAAACTCCCAAGACGGCATGGCGGTACATGAGGCTGCTCGAGGTAGTAGCGCCAGGCTCGGGAGGCGAAGGTATGGTCAAGGGAGTCTCGGAAGCCCAATACCGAGAATTCAACGAGTTTCCGCTGAGCGACCAGAGCAAGTCATGGGCCGCCTTCGGAAACCAACCTTTACTATAACGAAGACAAATTTAAAAATTCATCTGCGGGTAGTGTGGGATAAGGCCTTCATACGCCTAAGATAAGGAGAGTCCGGATCTAGGCCTAACAAAGTCCAAAATAAGTAAGGGAGGGTGGAATCACCAGCCGCGGGAGGTGAGACCACTTGGTTTATCCCAAACTATTGAAGAGAAGAACGGACTCCAATTATACTGTTGTATTATCAGAACCGGTGCGAGGAATGATCCCAGAATCCCCTAGCCCCGGTTCTACCGAGGAGGCAGTATTATTACCAGGGAACCGGCCCACTCTCTGTCACAACATAATTATTACAGCTTCACCGAGAAAAACAGAGATAAGGGACGAGAAGCTGGGAAGACACCACCCACCCACCCCAACAGCAGATCTGGCTGTTACCAGCAAGACGAGTAAGTTCTTCTCACGAACCCACGTCGCGGAAGAGAGGTATGATCATATTCATCAAGGCTGAATAAATAAATGATCATTCACTCCCTTTTCGCGACGGGTGGCCTCACCAGCCCTCGCGGGAGGTGAGACCACTTGGTTTATCCCAAACTATTGAAGAGAAGAACGGACTCCAATTATACTGTTGTTGTATACCAGGTATGATAGAAGAAGAACATCAGTATACCCCGCGGAGTAATATGGTGCGTATTGGTCAGGTGTTCGGCCGGGCAGCCAATGGCATGATGCGTTCAACAAAGTCGGAACGCCCATACAGAACAGTAGTAGTTCCGGTCCCTGCACACCAGGGCATTCAAATACCTGTTGTTGTGGTGTTGCGTTGTGGTGCAAAACATTTTCTGGTTGAAAGGGCTGTTTCCATCAACACTCACCGCGATGTATGTGAGGCTTGCATCAACACGGCGTTTTGGCGCCGCAACGTCATGCCGCCGCTGGCGCCGTCATTGTTGCGGCGTCTTATTCGCCTGAGGCGAGAGACATATTTCGGGCCTTGTTTTGTCTTCGCCGCGAGCCAAGAAGATTAATTTGGGCCCTACTCCTCTGTCCTCCGTTCGCCGAAGGCGAAGTTTTGTTTCTGGGCACTTTTTTCAGTACTGTACCTGGTATGCAGTACGAAGTAAATGATTAATAATACTACTGACTGTACAGTAGGTGCTCCGTTATTGTTCGTTCTTTTTAAGATCGCTCCGTACGTTTTGAATATTTTTCGGGCACATGTATCATGTACCTCTTTCTAGACCTAGGTGAAACCGTTAGCTATATTTAGACTTTCGAGAAAGCGAACCCCAGCAACGTGAAAAACGTGTGTTGCAATAAAGTCGTTTTTGAACAAATAGTCACGCATCCACCGAGGGTGGTGTCCAAGAGAGTGGGGGGAGGGTGGGCCGCAAGAGGAGTTGGAGGAAACCCGACGAAGGGAATGCGGGAAGGGGGGGGGGGGGGGGCAGGAGGAGTAGAAGGTAAACCGTGGTGGACGAATGAAGGAAGGCAGACAGGGTAGCAAGGCACCAGGCCGACTCGATGTAGAACATGTATATGCTACTCGTGCCGCCAACTGGCGCAGCTTGTTCCAGCGTGGTCTTCTTTTTTGTCTTTTTCTTTTATTTTTGCGATTGATCCTCTGACGGGTTCATTTTGTTTGTTTTCCTCCCCTTCATCTGTTAAGATATCGGGATATATATGCATTATTGTCCTTTTTCACGACAGGCCGAGGCATGCTGTGGCACCACCCGCGGCAAAACCTTCCACGGCATCTTCCACGGCATACCAGAACCCTCCACGGACCTCCACGGCATACCATGGAACCCTACAGCGTAACCCTAAGCCCAACCCTAACCCTAACCCTAACCCCAACATAGGTGCCGTGCACATTGGAGTGTCGTGGGGGTTGCCATGACATTCCGTGGGGTTACCATGGAGTGCCGTGGCGGTTGCCGCGGGGGTTGCCATGGTACCACCCGTGGCGTGATGCCACAGCGCCCCCCACGGCGTGCCATGAAATACTATGCCGCACCATGGGATGCCGTGGGGATGCCATGGTAGGCCGCACGAGCGGTACCATGGTCACCATGGAGACGTTCTGCGATAGACGTTCACCCTAATTTTTCTGAGGCTCCTCATTTAAGGAGCTCGATACCTGACCCGAAAACTGACTTCAGCGAAAATCAAAATGCATTCCGGCGAATAATCCCATGGCCCAAGTCTACAAAAAGTTTTTTTTCGAAATCAAGACTGACATTCCGACGATTTGGGGTCGAGGAACCCCGTCTTTCAGAAACAAAATGGCGGAAATGTGCTACCTCTATCGTAGAACGGGTCATGCCATGGCATGCCACACGGGTGGTACCATGGTCATATGCCACGGTAAATTCATACCGGGTATAATGTTGAACCCTGAAAACATATGAATGTAATGTGAAAGGAGTCAGTCGTGTGGTGTGGGTGGATGACGAGCCTGATTTGTTTGTCTCGTGCATTGTCTGACGCCAGACGGCGGGTCATAGTTGACGAACGCACGACGGAGCCTGCAGTCGGAGTAGCAAGGTACCAGGCGGACTACAGTAGGGAGAACTTGGTTATGCTACTCGTACCACAATCTGCTGGGGCTGCGCTACCTGGAGGGTGCTTTGTGCTTCGGTTTGCCTGTTACTTTGCCTTGGTTCTTAGTTTTACACTGTTTACAAGTCGTGGTGTCTTTCTTCGTTTCTTTTTCTTCAGATCGTTTTTTTCGAGCGTCTGCTAATAACCCCCCCGCGAGGAGGCACGACAGGTTTTTCTTATATTTTGTATACCAGGTAATTTATTTTCTCTTTCGATTTTTGTTTTGTTTGTTTTTCTTTTTCTTTGTTTATTTCGTGTTGTCTCTTCCGTAGAATGTGTATATCGTCCTTGTTGGATACCAGGTATCCGGCATGATGACGTAGCATCGCATTGTTTACTGCTGTCCTTGCTGCATACCAGGTACGGAACAATGTACCGGTAGTATATATGTGGCTTAGTTTTGTGGGCACATAGATTATACCCCTCTACAAAGGATTGAAGAAGCGGCACGGACACTGGTCGTGCTGAATGTCGACAAAAAAAAGTAGAAACGTTTAATGATGTGAAAACACACACAGGAGTGTACACACAGACCTGTCGAGCCGCAGCAGGGCGTGATGTGTGTTGTTGCTCCGCAACAGACGCTCAAGCCCTAACTAAGCGATGCTCCCAGAGTGGTGCACACTTTTATTGGTATTATAATCCACTCCGTAGGTTGGTGGTGAATCAGTCAGTGGCGGAACATGTAGACACTGCTGTGAACAGCCGTGAAGACCCTCGAGCAGCAACTTGCTGTACTGCTGTGTGAATACACGTTATGTGTGTGCATACAGCCTACTGCTACAGCAGATATCAAATACATGGTACAACAGTAGTAAGTATTTATAGTACACCAGTACGACAGAGCTCTTCTGTGCACATATATCCTCACTACAACACGTTGGGAAATGTCCTGGTTCGATGCAAACGCGGCGCAGCCGCGTGTATGGCGAGGTTTGGCCCGTTTTGGCTACGGTTTGGGGTCAGGGTTAGGGTTTGGGTTAGGGTTAGAGTCAGGGGTTGGGTTGGGTCTTCGCCAGTACCTTGATCCCGACAGGAACCGAGGCACCTGAACAGCCTACCAACCTAAAGATCCCTTCTCCCAGATTGTTAAAGGTCCTCGAACATGTTCCCCTGCGTTCAATTCGCAGTGTGGCCCCGACACCAGAAATGATACGCACAGTTAGTTGCGGATACAATACGGTGCCATGGCGACTGTGGTGCCGACTGGGACTACTACTGCGGATTCGTGTCTTGAGGACAATAAGCGTCGATCCTGGTCTCAATAATTGCAAGAAGGCGCTGCTGAAAATCAGCAGCCGATCGGAGCTGCAGCTTCTTATTGAGGTAGTACGGTGTCGAAAAAACAAAAATGACGCCGCAATCTGTCGCAAATCGCCCGACAGCAAATAAATGTCGGAGACTCCCCGCGAAAGTTACTATACATCTCGTAGGGAGTCACGCCACGTACGTGGTAGAGCCTGTTCCTTACAAGATGTATACGATGTTTTTTCCTTCGGGATGATTTTGGTTTACTTTAAATTCCGGGGGTGTCGCGAGCTGAAAATAAAAAGAGATATTACACACAGCTGGCCTTCGTCCCTAGCCCCAGCTACTCGTCGTACGTACGTAGCCACCGGGCACGAACGAAGAACGCGGAAAAGCTCTCGCAAAGCTAAAGGAAATATCTAAGATGAGCTATATCGGGCAAGTAACCGGGCAGCAAGCAAGTAGCACCGACCAGCCCGAACAAGTTCTTTATACCAGGTAGTTATTATATACCAGGTACCAGGTACCTGGTATACAGCAGGGGCTTTATATCTCTTACCCCAACACCGCTTCTTTATTCTTTACACCAGTTTTTTCACTTCCATCCCATTTTTTTTTTCGCCCTTCGTCTCTCTCTCTCTATATATACACATATATATATTAAATATATGTACCTGGTATAAAATAAATATATGTATATATATATCACCTACAACTCAAATTTGGGGTCACACAGCAGCAGTAAAGGCTCTTCCCCCCATCTCATTCTCCACACTCTACGGTACATGCCTCGATTTTTTTTCGCTAGAAAATTTCGGCACTTACTTTCGCCCTTCGTCGACTCTTTCAGTACGGGGTACCATGTTAAATACCTGGTACCAGGTAGGACCTACGGCACACACAACTCTTCTGATCATGTAATCTGCTTTTTTGTACTATTAATAACAACATTTATTTGGCCCCATTACTATGGCCCCCCCGTAATAGTCGACGTGTGCCCACCCACGCTGAAACAATGGGCGAGGATGAGCATGTGTATGGACTCGAACCCCCGACATGTATGTATGTGAACGCAGAGGACCGTAATAGGTAGGACTAAAAAGTGTTGTTGTAAAAATATGGAAATGTATAGATAGGTTTTCGTGAGCACCGTAGGTCCTATTTACTCTGATCCCCCGTAAGTAATACCTAGCAATCTTCGTGATTCAATCCTTTTAGAACCGCGGTCCCATTTATTTAGGGTACAAACCACTCAAATTCCGAGTAGTTTGTCTCCAAAACGGGACTGACTGCAGTTGTTCTGAAAGGTCTGTTAATAATGACGACATTTCGTGGTCCAATCATTCAACCCCTTGATCTCGCCGGGGCGACCGGCGGAGGGTTGAATGCGCGACCCCTTTTTTGTTATACTGCCCACGTCTGCTGACTTTTCAGTACAGTACTGTTGTATAGACTACGCAATCTACGATTATCGGGAGGGGGGGGGGGTTAGGACTGCACTCACGCTCGTTTTGGGCACGACTCACTATGACATAGAGCTAGGTGTGTCTGTCTGTGTACTGCGTCAATGTGAGGATATATGGGCCCCTGCGAGAAAAAAAAAATGAGAGAGCATTGCTTGCTGCATGCAGTCTTTTTTTGTCAGTTCAATAATAATAATAGCTATTGCGAATTTCACAGACCAAATCACCGTAAGTAGTAAGGGCCGTTCCTAACGATTTGAAAAAAAATCACGATTCGTGACTTTTTGGCAAGCCAAAAGATCACGATCCATGACATTTCAGTTCTATTAATAACGAAAAAGGCCGAAAAACATCACTTTTCGTTATATTTTCAAATTAATTGTAAAAATTACGATACTTCAAACCCAACGGTTTGTGCGGGTGGAGCCACCTCTCGCGAGTGGGACGCGGCCAGGCCGAGCCGGGCCGACCGCGCCTGGCTCGGCCCGTGGCATATTCGAATCACGGGCCGAAGCCTGACCCAGCCTGCGAGATTCCTATTTCACTGACCGTCGGCCAAGCCCGGTTCGCGACATTTCATCTCGCAGGGTGTCTCTGTCCGGCCTGGTCTGTGATATCTTCACGTCATTTTCGCGTTTGTCTTCAAGCTGTGGCCCCTCCTCCTTGAAATTTAGAGGCCGCAACCCGCTCGTTAGCCCGCGCCCAGCGGTGTGTTTGGGTAGCCGCCCGGTGCCCACTGGCGGCGTGCGAAGCAGAGACTGCCATGCCCCTATACCGACCTTCGGATACCGTTGGTGCGCGTGGGTTACGTAGTGCCTTCATCAGGCGTGATTGGTGACACGACAAATGTCACGAATCGTGATCTTGTTTTTTGGGGGGGAAAAGCTGAAAACATTGGCGTCATGAATCGTGATTTTGTTTGTTTGTTAGGAACGGCCCAAAGTATATACATATATATATATAGGAAATGAACATCTAGTTTCGGGAATACCGATGCCTGATTTAGGTGCCACCTCGAGCCATATCAAGTACATTGTGAGCACAGCACAGCAACGACAACAACAGCAGCTCATCCCCCGAGAAAATAACTCACAGTTAGAACCACATATATATATATATATAACCATACAAGAACAAAACTCGACAGTAGTATTCAATAAAAATATTTGTAAAATAAATAATGAAAACAGCAATGCCTTATTATTATGCCCTCGCTACCAGATAAATGCAAGGACCCAAAACGGCTTCTTCTGGAGATCAAGACACACACACGCGATACGTTGGTCGGGAGATGGTCTGAGGCCCACAGCAGCAGTAGTGGTGGAGGCATCTGCCCCGTGTTCTGTATCAGGTGTCGTGTTACTGGGTACTGGGGTATGGTTACTGTTCACCCTGAAATACTATTATAATATAATAGTGTAGTATCGCTGCTGCTGTATAAAACACCTAATATCTTCCTTACTTTACAAGACGAAAGTAAGTACGTGCGTACAAGCAGTAGTACCCTTTTTGTGTTGGCATCAGGTACCTGGTGCTCATACACCGCGAAAATCAACAATATACGAGTATAGAGAGATATATTATATTTATATACTGGTATATTATATATATAAATATATATATATATATATATATATGTATTGACCCGTTTGGGGCGACATACAGAAAACGCGAAGCCAAGACATAGACGATCACGACGTCGACCACTGCTAGTGGTTGTGGTGGAAGGGGGGGAAGGGCGGTCGGGGGGGGGGGGGGTAGGGGTCTGTCCGGACTACAAGCAAGTGCAAGGGACTTTGATTTTCGACTTACCCTTGGCACGGGCGCAGCATGATGATCTTGCTCGCGCTGCCGTGCTGCGAGCTCACCCTCCTCAGAGACAGCTCAATGGAAGACCCCACTCGTGGCTGCCTCGGTCACTATCTCTGTCGGCCCCACGCGTTATAGTGTTTGTGGGACTGCACACTCGTTTCGGGGTAATCTTTCGTTGCTTTTGGGTAAAATACCTACGAGTATATAATAGTAGTATTAATAGTACGGGTATTTTCTGTACACTATATTACGGGGGATCATGGTTAATATATTACGACCTACCAGGTACGTTACACACAAAAAAACTGTTACGGGGGGCCATAGTTAATAGGACCTGTGGCATAGATAAAAACCTTTCTATTTGACCATTTTTACCAAATCAATATATTTGGTCCTATTAACTATGGCCCCCCGTAATAGATGTTGAAATTTGTTTGCAATAATAATACAATATATATGTGGTCCTATCCACTACCTGGTATGATTTAGAACGGCAGTCCCGGTCTGGGGGCAAACCACTCAAATTTCAAGTGCTTTGTCCCCAAAACGGGGCTGCGGTTCTAAAGGGGTTAATAGTATTACTAGTGCAGTACTAAAAGGTACTACTGCTGTACAGATCAGATACAGACAGTGGTTGCACGCGTGGTCACCACCTACCTGTTTTAGATAATTGAGAGGCCGCGCCAGCAAGAAAACAATAGTCCGAAAACATCTTTCCCCCCCCATACCACCGTGGCATGTAAACTACCAGGTATTGGGCAAATATGAAGTTATTATAGAGATGCTGCGAGATTGTTGCAGTGCAAAAGCTCCAAAATAGTAGGGCGCAAGGCCATCACACAGCGGTGTAAAAACGGCCCAGGGTGGCTACGATGGACGAGAACGCTGGGGCGATGATGCGGGCGTGGAGGTTCCGATGCGAATCATGGGGTCTTCGACTACTACTGTGATCTTCTCAGCGTCGTTTATAATAAATACGAAAAATGGAATGCATCTGGTCAAAAGGTCGGGGTGCCTGTCTGTGCTCGTATTTACCTGGTCGCAATGGTTTCGCGAATCTACATCCATGCGGGCGTGGAGGTTCCGATGCGAATCATGGGTCTTCGACTACTACTGTAATCTTCTCAGCGTCGTTTATACGGAGTAATACGAAAAAATGGCATGCATCTGGTCAATAGGTCGGGGTGTCTGTCTGTGCTCGTATTTCCTGGTCGCAATGGTTTCGCGAATCTACATCCGCTTGCAAATAAGGGTATCACGCGATACGACCGCGCAGTTCGAGGGATGTGCTGCTGTTATGGTGTGTGCGCGTGTCTCCTTTCGCGGTCAGTGATCACCTTATTACGCCTTCAATTCCTGTGACGCTGAAGAAGTTCTCCGCATGCCAGTGGTGTACTTGGTGTACTCCGTGAAGTTTTTTGTAGAAGAAGAACGCGACCACAGGAGTACTACTTCTGTGTAGGGCGGAGCTGGATTGATGGTTGCCATGGTCCATGGAGGAACGCCGCAGATTTTAGGTTGAAGTAATCGCATACAGCATGCGTGGTACCTACTGGTATGTAGATTGAAGAATCGGCACGGACACTGGTTGTGCTGGATGTCGACGGGTAGAAAGAACGGTTTAATGTGAAGAACACACACACATATATATACTTGGTATCTGGTATCGTAAGATATGATGAGATGATTGTGTAGGTGAGTCGATGTTTTAATAGGGACCCTTGCGTCTGCATCCAGCGAAGTTTATCAGAAACTGTGTTTCAGGACTAGTCTGCTGCTGCTTCACTCGCTGTACCCATTTTTTATTACGGGGGGCCATAGTTAACAGGACCAAATATTGTTGGTAAAAATGGGTAAATATATAGGTTTTTATGTATAACATAGGTCCTGTTAACTATGGTCCCCCGTAATACTAACAAGAGTGTGAGAGACTGTCGGCGCGAAATTCATCTGCTTGTGTATGCGGCGACCGGCATCCGACACAACCACACAACCATCTTGTTCCTAAATATACACCGAAGGATGTTCGGCTTTTTTACTCCCGGGGGTACTCTGCCTCTATGCGTATACATATACATACGCGAAGTGTCCATATATACGATTAGCATACATACGTGTTCGGATAACGTCTTTTTTTTCGTCAACGTCCCGAAACTGGTGAGTTCGCACACAAGCCCAGGCAGCGCAGGCGAAAGCACATTCAAAATTTTGGTGTCTGAGCCCATCCTGCGATATCAGCGGGTTTACTGCTCTGATTGTATGGTGGCATGCAGTTTCTTACATAATAAACCGAACTTTTAATCAACGCATGGACACCTGAGAACGTCGCCGACTACTACTACTGCTGCTGTGTGACGCATGTATCGCATGATACTGATACATTATTATTATGCATTATTATTTGCTCGGTCTCACCGTCGTGACGTGTATGTATATATATATATATATATATATATATACCAGGTATCTATTACGGCATGCTCCATCCGTATACATCTACGGGGGCGGGGTTGATATTGTGACGTGTATGTATATATATACCAGGTATCTATTATTATAGCATGCTCCATCCGGATGCATCTACGGGGGCGGGGTTGATATTGTATTTTGTTGTTATATTTCCCATCTGATACTGCTGCGCCGCCCTTATTCATTATTCCCCTCGTATCATGCCATCTATCTTTTTTTACGTAAAAAATGCAACTATTACCGGGGACCATAAAAAATAGGACCAAGTAGTTGGTAAAAATAGCGAAATATATACCAGGTATGTTTTTGTGTGTACCGTAGGTCCTACCAGTATTCAATGCGGTCCCCCGTGATGATAACATTGAACCCACAAGCTTAAAACATGGAAGGTGCATAGCCCTCAACCCTCTTTTAAGACTTTTAGGATTGATTGCAGTCCTGTTCCGGGGACAATATCATAAGGAATCTAACCAGTTTGTCCGCAGAACGGGGCTGCGGTCCTAAAAAGGTCAAGGCGTCCTACGACGATCCGAGGTGATGGGGACAGAGACATGGCGAGTGAGGAATGAGTATCTCATTTATTTGAGCGTGCGGTAAGCCGAAACATAAAACATTTTTTGACATACATGATGATAGCTATTTTGAGCCGCATTTTTCGTTGCGCGAAGTTCTTCCGATGTACGCGCGGGGGGCTCAGCAGCAGATGCAGCGCCGAGCTTGTCCACGGGCTCTGTAGTGGCAACCTTTGTGGCAGACGCTTGCGCTGGCTTGTCAGCGAGCCACGCTTCGGGGGAGGGGTTGAAGCAGCAGCAGGAGGCCCACTCAGGTGTGTTTTGCCGCAAACAACACGTGATCGAGGAGCCTTTGGTACCGGGAGCCAGCAGTCACGGGCGCCGCTGAAGAGGTTCACCCGCGCACTTGCGAGGCCTTCACACCGGTTCCACCTCCCTCTGGTCCTCATGAAGTAAGTGCTGTGGTACGCTCGCACACATGAGGGTACTGCTCACGTCACCGTGTATTTCAGGGGTACCATGCTGATTCCGAGGCAGGGAATCCCAGGGGGTGGGTAATAAAACGTACCCCGGCGATAAAGTAGGAGGGACTTGGTTTGGGATTTCGTTTATGTTTCCTCAAACGAGTGGTACACTCGGGAGCTGTGGTGTAAAACGTACAGGGTGATATACACCGTCGAAAACGGTACTCAGGTCTGCTTGGACTATTAGTTATCTACAGTCAGTATCGACCAGCCTACTTCATCAGTAAAGCCGTCAGCGAGAGAAACGGGCCAAGAAATCCCCCCCCCCCCCCCCCCCTCCCGACCAAAGGGGCTCCGCTGGAGGCGCCCCCCGAGGGCCCGCCCGAGGCGCCTCCCTGTGAACCCGCTGAAGGCGCCAACATTACGGTACTTGGTTTCATGTTACACAAGCAAATGCCTACAAATATGCCCCAACTAACTGTGGGTTCACCTTAGTTTCAACACCAACAACGCACGTACGTTGCAACACAAGAGCCCGACTTCAATTCGCGAAAGATAGGCACAAAAACGGGGAATACATAATAAATTGTTAGTTATCTACCCCCGGACTAGAGACTGGAGGGTCGTGACAAGAAGAGTTAATCGGTTCAGTCGCGAAATCACTTGAGAAGGTATATATATCAGCGAAGCAGCGAACTCGTGACCAAGTTATATTCTGACACAAAGTCCTTGACAGTCAAAACGGCAGAAGCGCCTATTATTAAAGGACTCCGAGCAGAAGAAGCTCGGCAGAACATTTACTTTTTAACGCTGTTCCCATTCCATATGTTTTTATCTTCGGCCTTCTTGCCCCTGCCCCGTCCCACCCCTAGCTCAGCTTAGGGTCACATAATAGGTACTTATCTCCCCTCCCCACTACTGCCGTATATGCGTTGGAGGGCATTTCTATCGCTAGAACGGCTCAGCACTTTTTTTTTCCTCGTCCACACTCGCGTCGAACTGCGCTGATTATGCACGCTACACGAGGCGCTCTCGACATTTGCTATCATTTGACACATTTCCAGTTCATCCCGGGAGTAGAACCCCTTGTACCAACGCTAGTATTGTTAAAGATGGACCACTACTATATATTAGTAGACTGCAGGGGCTGGGATCCCTCCGTGATGCTGTCAGACGGAAAAAATGACGGTCGAAAGTAAGGAATGCCGCAGCCGTCGCTGGGTGAATGGGTGACGATCGAAACAGATAGGTGTCCGGGTCACAATACAAGGAGTGCTACGGCACGGCTGCAGCATGATCTACCAGCCTGCACCGCTAGGCGCTTCCCGCTTGCCGCTTGCCGCTCCTTAGGTCGTTACACCGGGGAGCCAGAAGGGTTCATATCTCCCAGCCTTGCGCAAAACGCGCGCGTCGATGACGGCGGCAGGTCGTAAACAACCTCTATATGAACAATACAATACGAAAGACAAAGCGTTGCGCCGTCGATACCGTCGGGGGGGGTGGTCATGTGTATGCGTAAGGATTTCCCGCCGTGCGCTGCGGTGTCTCAGAGCGTGAGGGCACCCGAGGCCTGCAGCGATTCACACTACAATGCTGCATCCCACATAAAACCCCGTCTTCCCACATACAATTCAGAAAACCGAGAAAGTCGGACAGTCGGATTGGGCACAAATATTATTGCAGAGGATGCAGTTGCGCATGGCGGGAACCGACCGTCGCTTTGTTTCGATAGAGATATATATTATCATAACTGTTACCCGATTATTAGATCCCCCTATTACATGACCCCCGGCTACGGCCATTCATGAGATCGAGTACATAAATAAATCCTATCGAGTAACCCCCCCCCCCCCCTTCCCAATGGGATGTATGGCGTACCAGATACACCGGCTTGTTTATGGAAAAGAGTAGACGATATATATTTCGTTGTGTCGCACACGAAGTAGGAGAGTGTCACTTCGTACCTGGTATGTCGTATATGATAACTATCCCAAAAAATCGTGCCAGTGTGTAAATATACCAGGTACCACATTATGCTACAATGTAGCACACCAGACGGATTATCCGGATCAGGGATTGGAACGGTCCCAGCGAGACCCCACCTCTGTATCACATGGAAGGCATTACCGAGTCGTGCCCTCCCCACCGGTGCCCACTTTTGATAAACTCAAGCTTCCTCGCGAAAAACTCAAGGAAGGTTGAGCTCGAACAAGCCGGATGAGGGCCGGACAACACACCCACCGTATCTACGCGAGGTTGGTCTACCGTCTTCTGCGCTCGGGGTCCCTCTGACGGCATGGCCCACGATCACTCCCCCTTCATCGGCCTCGACAACGTCGCCCCCTTCCCGTCCTTCGAGGCCTCGAGAAGCTTCCAGAAGCGGGGGGCGTCGCTGTCCTCCCGTCTGCGCTTCCTCGCCATACCCTAGGCATTGGCGCCGCCAACCGCTATCCGTCTCCACTGAGGGCACCCACCCCGTCGGAGCTCATCGTTCCCCCTTCGAAACGTGCTAGGCTCCACAAGGACAGCTCCCTGGCATAGTTCATCATGGCCGCTGACGAGGCAGCAATAGCCAGAAACCCAGGGGCGAAGGCGGGCTCGGCCCTGCTGACAAGAGTGGCTTTGTCCAAACAAATGAGAGGATACATTTTGGGATGGATAAATATTACAGCCAATACGTTGCGCGGCCCGCCATCACAGCCTGCCTTCTCGCAGGTGCTCAGACGTTCGCTTGCTCGCAGACCGCGCATCCCACTCGGCGGACCGGTTCACACTGGATTCTCCGCAAACAGTTGGTTTGATCGAGGGCAGCCATCATAGGTTTTCGGTGTTGGTCTCTCACGTCACACAGGAGGGTTTCCGTTCATGGATAAACAATCGCGTGAGTAGCGTCCAAGCCCATTCCACCTATCCATCTCTTCACCAAAAACAATCTACCACCACCACCTAAACCAAGTTACACGATCCCGCCTTTGCGTCGTCCGAGACACCACAAGCATATTTCCGGTTATTTGCTCGTCTTTTTTATCCACGCTTGCGGGCAGGGGTAGTGTACAATGGAGGTTTCTGGTGAGTCGTGGCCTCCGCGTACCGCACCACAACTCAGAGTTTATGTATTCGCAGCTGACCGAGATGCTACTTCCCCGTTTTTTATCGCACTACGCTTCACGCGTATCACTCCACAATTCAAGAGATTATGTATACGCAGAGGAACGAGACTCCACATACATCGAACCCAGGTACATAAACCTCATCTTGCATTCATTGAACGCGCCGTATGTCCACAATAAATAAATGCTGCAACCGTGCCGCTCGAAGGGTGCGGCTAACCCGAACCCCTGGTTATTCCATACAATACACGTTACACCACCCGGCGCATACGTCCCAGAGGGTCCCGCAACCACACACGGCCGCAAAGTTCAGATTGGTATTTTAGCATTTTTTTTGTTTGTTTCGCGATTATTCGTCACACATCACACTTCTCGTGACGTAGGCACATACATGCATTCAATCCGATTCCGCGAATTTTGAAAGTCACAGCCAGCGACACAGACGGTCCCCACGGCCCATACACTAGCCACACCCACAAGCGCATTGTCCATCACCACGAGCGGTATTTGTCTCGCCGGAGATGACGACTATTCTACCCTTATCGGCGTACGCAACTAAAATATCAGCGATATATATATTTATATATATATATACGATTCTCCGCCAGTCACTTTGAGAGAACAACATGTGGTCCGGCTTGCATATGGTCCTGAATCTCGTATTGGTTGCCATCGGGCTGGTGTGGCCAAATTAACTTGCTGAGTTGGACAGAGATATTTCGGGCTTCTTGATTGCGACCACATAGCTCAGCTCTCTAGGAGGCTTCAACACGGACACGGTCTTGGTGAGGAACACAGATACACGCGCAAACCGATAAGTCACACGAAGACGTACAGTAGTACCGAGTAACGACCTCATTCCTGGAGCCCCCGTGTCAGGATTTACGATACGACCATAAGGCAATTTTCGCCGCTTCGGAAACGTATGTAACGACCCACATCACAACGGCCGTCCATGCCCACTAACAAGTAGCATTGTTTTACAGGAAATGGAAATAGACGCCAGTAGTTATCAGACAGTTCGGCCTGAATACGGACACGCCACAAGCCCATAGCTCGCGACAGACACCTACCGTAGTTTGTTTTTACCCTTATTGTTTTTTTTTTACTTTGTTTTGTTTTTTTCTCGCATCAGACGGCAGCAACAACAGCAGTAAGTAGCGCTCGGCCCACGGAGTAGTTCGGCAGCCCTTTCACATTATTACGTACAACGCACTGTATATCGTTTTTTTATTACATTTCCATTGCTAGGGCACTCCACAGCCTACGTCACAAGGCAGCCACATTTCGATCATCACGCACCCCATACAAGGACGTCTCGCAAGACTATATGTCCAGGCTGTACGCTCGGTTTCACGTCACCATTTTTTAATCCCGCTCCCGGTGCCGCTAGATAGAGCACGTCACAGCCATAGTCACAACGCGGCCACAGTACGCTATTTCATGCATCGGTGTACAGGAAGGGTTTGCAAAGCCTTCAACTCAAGGCGGTGTGCCGTGTAACGTATTACACACGGTATTCCGAATATCGTAGGGGAGCCTTCCCAGCCAAAGCCGTGGTCACCGGGCAGGAACCATCACTTTAATCACCGGCTCCCAGGCAGATACGTACTTACCGCGACTTGGAAACGTGTGCCTTCGCAACCCAGGTCACAGGGTAGTTAATTTATCATTCATCACGGGGCGGAATGCCGAGCCGTTAGATCGCCTCACGCACTCACCGTATTACAGGCCAGGCACCCATCGCATCAAGCATCGCTCGCTACATTACAGGCCAGCACTCATCGGATGTTTTTGTACCCGCTGTGTTTCACGTACCCGGTCCATGTTGCTTGCTTGGCAGTTTCAAATCAAGCATGACTCGCTTCTACCGTAGTCGCCAGCGAGGCGCTTAAGAAGGCACGGTTCATGACTCCACCCGAGGTGCCGGGCTTGGAAATGCAAACCGAGCGTGTTGTCGAGGGCACCGAGAGTGTTGTCGAGGGCCGAAAGAAAGGTCTCCCACCTGGACCCGCCCATAGTAAGAGGAGAACCTGCAGATGCGCACTTTTTCCAAGGGTATCGATAGTCGCACGGTGTCCCAGCAACCAACCCGTTTTGGTTGCTCTTTACATTTATATACCTGACGGTGCCGTCAAGGGCAGACACCGGTCCCGACATATATATGATAGCTATGAAGTTCGTGATTACAGACGTGCAGGTATGTTCTGGGGTGGGAAAACGGGACTTTGAGGAATACCCCACGTGGGGTGAATACCCCACGTTGGGTGAATATATTAGAGATGATACTTACTTGTCAGTAACCATCATATTCGTTACTCGATTACACTTACATCATCTGGTATACATTTACGCATTATATGTACAACAGACAGTTTTCCAGTCTGAGTTATACTGTATAGTAGGATAGCAGCAGCTGTCTTTTTACGCATATACTGCTGTGCACCCGTACGCACAAAATAAAGTCCCAATGACGAGTAGTGCCATGGATCTACTGTTGTTGTGGTACGTACGTACATGATCTACGGTAGACAGCACATTTAGTACGTGCTATCATTGGTGCATAATGGAAAGGATATCTTCAGTATCCCTCCGAGACCGGTAGCATAGTTTTACTGTTACAATGTAGTTCTGGTTGGAGGAACAACATAGGCTACACTGGGGTCATGGATATGTACCCCAAGATATATTGTTCTTTACAGTAAATCTGGGGGTTCTCTTCGTTGTTTTTATTTTGAACGGAATACGAGGGTATTCCCTCATTTTGTTTTTGTTTGACCGAAGTGCAAGGGTCGTCCTTTGTTGCGAGCTGCGAGCGCACACGCGCACCGCCCTCCCCTTTGAGCTCACTCTACTTTTGCTCTACATCTGCTCATCATCATCAGCTTCCAGCTGAGCAATCAATCAACACTGGCCAGGAGTCGCCAACAACATCTCTTTATCTTACAAGAGAAGCTTACACATACAAGTTTGCTTAACGGCACCTTAAGCGTTTGCCCTCTCCAGATTGTGTCTTATCGGCCATCGATAAGCGGATCTGAGCGTATACCAGCCACGAGCTGACACACGCTACGCGTATACCAGCTTCGAGCTGACACACGCAAACCACATTGTTTAAAAGAATACCCCACGTGGGGCGCGGGCATTGCTTCCGGGGGATCAGGCCCTGGTTTCGAGTAGCCCAACCAGAGAGGTGGGGCACACAAAAAGTAGCGTCAACCAGTCAGCTAGCCGCGCTACAGCTAGGTAGAGCGGGTCGAGCTCAGGCATATCGGGGTTCGCAGGGCATGACGGCCCCGGGTCGGGCATGCGCGGGGATAACGGGGGGCAGCTCGGCGGTAGAGGAGGCCATCGTAGTTAGTCGTCGGTTTCTACTTTCAAGGCAGCGTCCGCGAAATGGTCGAGCAACGGAGCACCTTCGGGCCACTATTTCCGGGTGTGCTCTCGCACAATTTGCTTTTAATGCGGCCAGTCGGGCCACGTCAAACAAGCTTGCCCCAACTGATGAGTAAAGGTGCTGATTGTTCCCCCATATACGCAGTTTTCCTGACTTGTTTTGGGTCAGTCCTAGCTCACAACGTGGGCAGGGGATCATTGTGAAGGAAGGCTCATAACCTCGAGGGTCATGACCTGAAGGAATAATGCATGTTGAGGCTCTGTCTTCTATGAGAAGAGATGCAGAGGCGGCACCGAAGTGTCTGTGAAGATCACTTGTGATGAAGAAAGAAGATGGTTTGAAGTTGGCGCTCAATTGGCCATTATAGAAGGAATCTTGATCTCAGAGATCAAGAGGAGAAGAGGAAAAGAGAAGAATGGAAAGGAAATGGAAGAGAGGAGCAAGGTGGGGCATGCCATCACCTGATCACGAGACAATGCCCATGCTACGGGCAGGTTTATTCTACAGCAGCCCGTCAAGGTTCCGTGAACCGTTCCTAGCAATGTCCCTGCAACGTTCTATGTAGCGTACTCGTAACGTTCTATGGAATGTTACCTGCTACCTATTGTGGTAGACTAGCTACCCTGCGTTACGATCAGTATGGTAGAGATAAGTTGAATACAGTGCGTCGGCAAGAAAGAACAAACTCAAGCCTCGCCGCATATCGTATTTCTCCGCATCTAAAGCTCCTATCATAAGATACTCTTAGTAAGCTCGTGTGAAGTGACTGCACATCACAATAGATATGGATGTCAACGTCCATATGCTGACACATTGTACGTTCAGCCCATGCTATAAATGAGGAGGTAAGGAAGGATTATTTCGGGGGACCATAGTTGACAGGACCTATGGTATACATAAAAACCTATATATTTAAGCATTTTTACTAACAATATTTGTTCCTGTTAACTATGGCCCCCCGCAATAATAGCTATCTTGTACGTACAAGGCGAGTTCAACGCGCAGATTTCACCTTGTTTATGAACTAGGGCTCCTTCACAACAGCACGGTGTTGTCCATACCCAGGCTAGCACAGGCCGTAGCATGGAAAGTAAGTGAGAAACGCAGATACCAGGCTTTGTATTTTCTAGGCTGTGTGTTCGGTGTAATTCGAGTATCACAGGGACGGCGTACGCAGGCGCGCCGGAAGAATAGGGAAGAAGGGAGGTAGTATACTTCGGGGTTCCTTTGGCTTCGTCAGCAGTAGTAGCAATAATCGGAAACGGTGAACGGGTAGACTCACGGCCAAGTTCACGATGGATACACAGCAAGCATATCTATCTCCGGATGCGCAATAAATAGTAAGGATAGAAATGATGAGAGCACATCATAGGGACGGGGCGGCCCGATCCCGTTTGTCCCTTTTCCGTTTGTTTGTTTGGTGCCTGGCGGGCTGAATGTGCGCTTTTTTTGCCCGCTGCAAACGACGACCCCAGGCCAACACGGGGGGGGGGGGCAGACTAGCCCGGGAGCAGTGAGTGTTGTATAGATAACCATTCATCTAAATCAGATTTTCAAATCAAAGAAATTTCTAGCATGGCCAGAGCACAGACTCGAGAAACGCTTGGAGTCAGATACTCTCTCGACCACTCGAGGACGGCCCGGCCGATCAAGGTCCCAGAGCCGTACCAAGTAGGCCTCGTATCGCACAAACAGAGCATGTCGGCACGGGCATCGGAGTGTTTCAACCACAGACGTACGAGTTCTGGCCAGCCGGAATTCCTAGGAAATTAAGAGAGTCAATGCGCGGGGTTCAACTAGCACAGGTTGACGGAAAAGGGGCGCTTCACCCATCCATGTCGTTTCGGGGCTCTCCGGTTTCAACTATTTGTAACCATTTGCATCAATCACTCTAAGTCATCCCATTCCCCGCCATAATACAATCGTGGCCCAAATCTAACGACGAAGGACCCTGGCATTGTCTACTTCCCCGAGGCGAAATCCTCGTAAATAACTTATAACAAGTAGACGGGACCTCAATCGTGAGCTACCCGCTGAGCCTGATACCTCTGAATTCGTCCTGTTTTCGGTCAAGATGTTGGTCGAGGGTTGGGCACGAGCGAGTGCAAGCTAGGTAGAACAGACAATCCAGCACAACTAGGAAAATCACTACCATGAAGCAGCCCACCACGGTGCTGACCTGGAACGCTCTCGCCATGCGTTGCGTTTACGCCATCAGGTTGGCGGCGGCGCAGGGGGAAAACAAATGCGCGACTGTTCGTCGCGTATAGCAAGGGTACGCACTTCCTGTCTTTCTTAGAGAGAGCAGGAATCGACGCTGATGGCTAGCGGACGTTTGGCGCACCCGTCGGTGGATCACGTTCCCGATCTTTGTAACGCCCCCTTGGAGGCGAGCAGACGATTTTCTACTAGGCTTCTCAAAATCAGTCATTCCGTTCTGGAAGGACGGAATCCTTGAAGCGTATTCCCAGGAGAAGAAAGAAAGACGCACTCC
Source organism: Nereocystis luetkeana (assembly GCA_031213475.1). Lineage (NCBI taxonomy): Eukaryota > Phaeophyceae > Laminariales > Laminariaceae > Nereocystis > Nereocystis luetkeana. Next base: position 2,383,012 of record JARUPZ010000039.1, read on the forward strand.
TCGGTTGGTTGGATACAAGGGGTCAGCGATCACGAACTTATTGACCCATTAAAATCAGGGATCCTCCAAGAAAAGCGGTACGACGGCTCAGAACTGTCGGCAGTCGGATTGCCAAACCACGGGCCCAATGAACGTGACGCACGGGTGAATCAAGAGATACGCATGTCGGCAGAGATGGGTTCCATAGATCGATGGGGTGAGGTCGCTGACATCACACAATTATTACTACCCCTAGGAGTAGAGCTGTCCAAAGCTCGTCTTTGTTTGGACTGGCGGTGGTTGAATATGATGTGCAAGCACTCCAAAATCGCAATCGACGGAGTGGGGAAGGTAGCCCAATGCACATGGCTGGGCGCTTACCAGGGCACTCTCGACCACAAGTTGGATTTCCACCGTGTTCTTGTAGACGCCGACGCGTGGCAGTAACTCGGTCTTCGTTGGGACGGTGTCTACTACGTTTGGGCAGTTTTTTGCTGTGGTGGATGTGCTTTCCCGTTCAAATACCACACGTTTTCCCTGGCAGTCACAGAGCACTTGAGGGCACAACATGTACCAGTGTCAGTTAGTTAGTGTGGTCAGACGAGTTTTACATCACGACTCCCGATCTTCACGAAGTCTCGACTCGAACCACCAGCACGAACCAGCTGGAGAAGCAGCCACTTTAGCCCTCTGCGCTTTCTATGAAGCAGGGTATCCATATCGGTAGCGAAACGTGCGTTCGAGTCTGTCTCCTGTTTGGTGTTTTTAAGAGTGATTTGCGACTCGAGCATTCAGTGGTTTCATGTTCCACCAGACAAACTACAGAAACTAGAGACGATCCTGAAGGCAGCAATCTCCGCGCAGGAAGTTTTGTTCGCAGCACTTGAGAAGCTAGACGGTAGGTGCACCTAAGTGTCCGTGGCAGTTCCAGCCGCATGCTTAGACACGCATTCCATGCACAAGCAGATCGCAGATTGCGCTCCACCGCGGGGTCCAAGGCGTAAATTGCCATCCCGGTGGCAAAGAACGGTGGGGTGCGGTCAGAGCTAGAGACGTGGCTTGAGGTACAGGACCGCTCGAACGGAGCGTCGTGGTACGAGGCGGCGCACCACGTCCAAGCTCTCATTGGAGCCACAGACATGCCGTCTAGGGGCTGGTGAGGCTGTGCACGAGGCCCCAGCGTAGTGGACTACAAGGTAGCCGGGGGTCTCCCAGACGAACGATCTGAGGTTCACATCAACGTACAAGAAGCCTACGCCTTATTCGAGATGGCTCAACTGTTTTGCAAAGATCGACCAAGGCAGGTCGCGGGTTCAACGGTGTTTCTAGACATAGACAATAAGACGTTGTTTCACGCTTTCTTGCGAAGAAAGGCACTCGACTCCCGCATGCACAAAGTCATGACCAAGCTATTATGGCTGCAGATCGACAATGATTTCATTTTTCGCCTACGATGGCTAAATTCCAAGGATTATTCGGAACTGGAATAGGAACGGTCTCAGCAAGACTCCACCCCTGTATCATATGGAAGGCAATATCGAGTGGTGCCCTCCACACCGGTGCCCACTTTTGATAAGCTCAAGCTCCCCCACGAAACGCTGAAAGAAGGTCGCGCTCGAACACGTCACCACCCACCTGCCCACCCACCCACCCACCCAATCACGAAGCGTCAGACTACAGAGTAGCTAGACGTCATATTATTCTTGACGGTCGTTCTAGTTCAAGTTCGAGTGGCGGATGTATGAAGCCGCTGCACCTAGCACACGCCACTCTAACTGTGCTATTATTCGGGACGGGATGGCACCACCGCCCGCCGCGGGAGGTGGTGCCAATGTTTCGACCTACCAGGTATACCAGAAGAAGAGCAGGCACGAGGGAACTGGTGTATGTATCTTCTAGCACCGCACTGCTCGTGCAGACATATATATGTATTCAAAGCACACGTAAGTTGCTCCCAAAAAGGTACTACTGCGGTTCCTATGGGATGAAAACAACGAGTGCTCCTACATACATACATATCATGCATACCGGCACCAAACATTTTGCAGAGATGGAGGAAGTGGATCGTCTATATTGCCACTCAGGTTTTGCTTGAGCTAAACAATGTTTGGTACGTTGGAAAATGTTCGATATGTTCTACGTAGTAACTGGATTGTGTTTGAATATGTATCCCCCCCCCCCCCCCCCGCGCTTTTCGGCATTGGTTCTGTTTTTGTTGGCGAGGTTGGAGTAAGCGTCTACTCGGTATTACATCGAGTTGGTGCACGAACCAAGACGTCGGAAAGTGGGTCCTGGGACGGGGAACCTACTGTAGTACATCATGAGTGTGGAACGAAGGGGGTGCTTAGACCGCCTGTCGGGACCGTGTTTACCTTTGGACCGCGATTTGACCCCCCCCGCCCGTTGGAAACTACTGTCTGATTCAATTATACGTAACTGGTGGTTTTTGAGCGTTTTCCATGGAGATTGCCACCCCCCCCCCCCCCTATCCGACATGCAGGTTTTGGTTAGTACTCCTATTACTGCTAGCCTCTGCAGCACCGCAAAACATACGCTTACCCGCGTAGGGAGGAGCTCTATGGGTTATGGTTCTACTACCTGTACTTCGTGCGCGCGAGCATTGCTTATCGCTGCTTGGGGTTTAGGGGTTCTGCATTGAGTACTTTGGGTGGTTGACTTGTTAGTCAAAACAATGGGAGGCCGATGTCAGGATGCTTATCTGCAGCTGATACCTTCGTGGTTGGTTTATAAGGAAGACATAGATTTGGTAAGCTGTACTGCTCACTAGTGAAAATTGGAGAGGTTCGGGTGGCATTATACTGACTTGGAAGAGTGTGATATTTGGATCCGAGCTTTTTTTTGGACTTCGAGGGGTAGTCTGTACACAGCCGGGAGGCACTTGTGCGTGCGATCCTGTAGGAGGATTTTTACATTTTTTGTTAAGGAAAACTGTGTCCGTTTATTTATCGCGGACAGAAGTTCCTAGCTCTGGCAGCTGAGTGACAGGTGAATTTTTAAGGTTTGCGCCAGTCAGTATGGTTTACAACTTTGCCTATAACTAGGGGTTTCCTATGTTCGGTGAGTTTGGTCTTTTCGCAGCGGGGGGGCAGATGTGTGCTTCTATATCGTGAAGAGTTTCGGAATTCCTGGGTTTGGAGTGTTAGCACTACTACTTACTTGTAGTGTCGTGACGAGAGGATTAAATTTGTAAAAATGGTGGTGGACCTAGGACGACATAGATACTACCATCATGACAGTGTGCCGCCGCTAGGGAGGCTGTAGGACATAGTCGTTGGGTATAGTCGCGTCAATGGCTGATGCAGTTTGATTGGCTGGCCGGTGTGGTTAATGTAGCTGCAATTAATTAATGTACAAAGATTCCGGCGGAAAATGGTGTGCTCCGGGTGGGTTTCATGATTATATGGAGTGCCTTCTTGAGGTCCCAGGTACGGGGATGCGAGCCCCCCTTCCTCGCACTTCATTTTTTCGATCACCACATTTGTATATATAATATATATATAATATTATATACCTGGTATATAATATGTTATATATATACCAGGTATAATATTATATATATAATATGTTATATATATATATAATATTATATATATTGTTATATATATATAATATTATATATATATTATATATATATGTTATATATATAATGTTATATATATATAATATATATATATATAACATATATTATATAGAGATCAATATATATATATGTTATATATAATGTTATATATATAATATATATATATAACATATATATAATATGTTATATATAATGTTATATTATATATAACATTATATATATAACATATATATATATTGATCTCTAAAGGTATAGACGCAGCTGGCACGGGAACGCGTGGTTGACTCCAGACAATAACACGGAACTTCTCTTATATATATTATTACGTATCAGTGCTGTCGAGTGACTCAGGTGGCGGCGCATCCACACGATTATCCATCACATTGCAGGCACAATTAATATCCCGCTCTTATAATCCCACATCAATATATGGAACTCCCTGATTATCAGATACTAAATGAAACATCTACGTCGTGTCTATTGAGCACAGTCAATATCCCCCCTGCTCACTATACACGGACCATACTTCAATATCCCCCCAGGTCGGCAACATGACAATGTACGACTTCGCTGGGTCGATATATCTCTTCTTTATGACCAACTCATATGAACTTCAGAAACTCAAATACCCAACATGTGACTCAAAAATAAAATTCTCGAATCAACACTCAAATCCTCAAACCAGTATTCAAATGCTCAAATCCATAGCCTCTCTCCGTTGCAAACATATAAAAATACCGAAATCCAATGCCAGGTAAAACGGCATTCTTCTCGGATTCAGCCAGGTAAAACGGCATTTTCCGCGGAATTGATTCAAATATATCACAGTGTCTCTTCAGTTCTACCGACCTCTCTCAATTTCCGAACACTATCCAGACCTTCCCTCGTCGGAAAACATTTTCATGTGGACCGCACACGCCCCCAGGCGCTTCCTAGTCTCACTTCAGCCTTGTCAAAAACCTAAATCACAAGTATCATCAGAAAAATACCACAGGAGTGGTCATGCCAATCAAAATAAAATCAAGTCAAGAAACTTAATGCCAGAGATCGCGAGGAACCCCGTTCCTCCGGACAAGAGTCTCCCCTTATCCCCTACTCCCGCCATAGATACACAGATCGCGACGGTAATGCGAGATAGCACATAGGTTTCCCCACTAGAAATTTATTTGACGTTGTGACCACTCGGAAAACACCAAAAAAAAACTTTTAGTGGGGAAACCTATGTGCTATCTCGCATTACCGTCGCGATCTGTGTATCTATGGCGGGAGTAGGGGATAAGGGGAGACTCTTGTCTTGGTGCGCAAACTGCGCGGTGAGGAGGTGCGGGTCGAACGTAGGCGTAGGGTTGCCGTTGTTCGCTGGGCCAGGGGAAGGGAAAGTGCTCGAGGAGGGTTGTTGTGACGGGAAAGCTCCGGCTGAGGTATACCCACCACTGCCGTAGGGCGTCTCCTGCTGCCAGCCACCTCCGTAGTATATCTGTTGAGGGGGAGGGGCAGCAGTACTCGGGACTGCGACGTTCATCTGCGGGGCGGCTGCCGGGCAAGTTGCGGCGTAGTGGCCGTGTTTGCCACACCGAAAACAGACCCCCTTGCTCCTCGGTTGCGTGTTGTTCGGCGGGAAACCCCAGCCCGCCGGAGTCATTACGGGCGGCGGGGGCATAGGGGGCATTGCCCCTGGTGGTGGCTCGGTAGGTACCCAACCCATGGGCGGGACCGCCCCACCCGCACCGAAGGGGTCGGGACCGGAGTTATCCCAACGGTACCTGCAGGCCACGGCATCCCAACGCCATTTGGGGCCGGTAATTCCCCCCGGCGAAGCTCCTCCCCGGTTGCCATCATGCCGACGGGGACGATGCTGCTGCTGCTGGTACTGCTGGCATATATATATATATATATATATATATATATTATATATATAACATTATATATATAACATATATATATAATATATATAATATTATACGGTATATAATATGTTATATATATATATATAATATGTATATGTATATATGTTATATATATAATATATATATATAATATATATATAACAATATATATATCATATATTTATATATATATATATATATATATAATATGTATATATTATATATATAATATATATATATATTATATACAATAGTAAAGTAGAAGCAAAAAAATGAAAGCAAAAAAAAAGTGTACAAAGCTCGGAAGAGGGAAAAACAAAACTGCGAGCACGAACGAGCCAAAATGTACCCGCATGGATGGAGCGAGGAAACGAGGGAGAAATCCCGGGGAAGCAGGCAAAGCCAATTTACGGTTTGGTGAGAGCCGGTCCAGACGAGGGAAAACAACGACACAACGCCCCAACGGGTAGGGTGGACCGTAACTGGTCCGAGTCCGGCGGGAAGGCCTCATAGCCTTGGTTTTTGTTGGTGGGTGAGCAAACGCAAGTCCCACACTACCCGGGAGAGATGACTCTCCCGGGTGGCTATCTCCACCGCACCTGCTCCTCTCGGGGGTCAGGTCGGGTCAACGTGCCCAACTGGGCTAAATTGACACACGACACGAACGTGGAAGTGTGGTGAGCTTAACCCCTTTAGAACCGCAGTCCCGTTTGGGGACAAAACTACTTGAAATTTGACTGGTTTGTCCCCAGAACGGGGCTGCAGTTCTAAAAACAATTTTACCAATCCGCCGGAGGATAAAAAAAAAAAAAAAAAAAAGACACAACAAAAAACGAAGAAGAGCAGAACCGAAGAGCGCGTGAGATTAATTGTCAGACAAAAACAAATGAAGTACAAGTAGTACGTAGAGAAGATCCCGATACCTCCTGCTCCGTTTTCACAACTCACTATTTTAGTCCCAGCGCAGTTTTCACAAAATGGGTGTCGGATAAACGAAATATGGGTTACCCAGGGCCGAAAAGGAACGTAGTGGGAGCTCGGAGCGTTGGGATCAAGTTTTTTCTTATAAACGTTTCTCTACGACGGGCTGGCAAGCGCATGACGGCCGATGTAGTGCATGTGGCTGCCACGCGGCTTACCTGCTAACGGTGCGAGTATATATATAGTAGGGTATGACCAAGGGGTGCCCTCGCAAGAAACCGGGGGATTATAGCAAGTAAGTAGCTGTGGCGGTGTATTTTTCGACGTGATTGCCACTGAACATTCAAACGTCCGCCATCGAACAGCGATGGCCGACACACAACTTTAAGAGTACTCCGGAGGGAACGGGTTGGACCGAATAACCTCCTGCTGAGGAGGGTGCCTCGCGTGTGCGAGTTCTATCCATCTAACCTCGTTGAGAGCGCCACATCGCCGGGAATCACGTGCTATGGCGAATGAGTCAATTCTGAAAATTGCACCCGGTACGAATTCGACTAGGCTTCTTTTTTTCCGTTTGTTTCCTTCGTTTTTTTTCTTGTTAGGACTCGATCTATCTGCTGTGTTTTACGAAAAAGCAAACAGTCCATTCGTATATTTCTTTTTTCCCATATTTTTCCTCGTTAGGACCAGCCAGCCCTGGGAGGAAAACTAAAAATAAATACAAGTAAAATCAAGATCCAAAAACAACCAGAACACAAAGCAGCCCTCAAACAAGATCGGGTACCCGATGCAGCTGCCGGCATGGGATTGGAATGCAGCTGGAGGCGTTGCCACGCGGTCTGTCACCTCCTTACTTGAGAAACATACGAAGCGGGGGGCAAGATACACGATGGAAACATCACAGGATAAATCCGCAGGCGAACGCGAGGGGGGGACGTCGACCCTTCGTGCTTCGCCGACAGCATATATATATATATACATCATTGTCACCGTCTAGCCCCCCCCCCCACCGGAGAGGACGCGTCAGACAATACGAATCTCGAGGCATACAGATCCTTGACGAGTATTACCCTATATAGTTTGAGTACCGCGAGTGGTCCACCGACCAAAAGAAAATGCTTTCGGTTTTCAGTTCGCAACTTTGACCTCGAGTACCCGGGACTGATTGTGGCGTGTGTGCGTGCGCGATCTACTCATTAAACCGTTTGTTTTTTTTGTCCGTTGGATCCGTGTGAGGGTGTTACCTGCCAAGCTATACGTAGGGGTAAAAGATCGATCGATTACCCAGCCCAGGGTAGGTAATGCGTATATCACTCTCCCACCCCTCTGAGCGGCGGGATATTTGCAGCGTCGGAACCGTGTACGGCTGTACGCTGACCTACCCGCTTCGTTTCATTTCCTGGGGAACCAGGGAGATAGAATTTAGATGTGGTTTTAGAGATGCACGCGCAAGCGTTCTATAAAAGAAACGTTCGGAGTAAAAGTTTCGAACCCGTGTCCTCGACGACGTTACATGTGAAGGTGGTAGCCGCTGAGCTATAGGGGTAAAAGATCGATCGATTTCCCAGCCCATGGTAATCCTTAAAACATCCGTGCGGATTCTTTTCTACCAGGTATCCTGTAAAATATCTCGGTAAAAAATGGTGGGGGTGCATATTCAAGTGAGTATACGCAGGGAAGGAGAATTGGTTAGTTGAAGTTAGTGGTATTCGATGAATTATGTCAGCTTTTTCATTTTGAATTAATAACGCCCTGCACATTGTCAGAAGGCAAATAAATAATAAAAATTCTATTATAGAGAGCTGAAAGTTTTGTGGGCACTAAACTACGCCACAGACTTCCTTTTCGGATTGATAAGCCGTACTGAAGGAGCCGTGTGGCGTGGTTGGATGACGAACCTGCTCTGCTCGTTTCGTATTGTCTGACGCCAAGGGGTTGGGCATAGTTGACGAACGCAGGTCGGAGACGGCAGTCTGGGTAGCAAGGTACCAGGCGGATTAGCAGGGGGGACCTGGCTAAATTACTCGTACCACAAACTGCTGCCGCCAACTGGAAGGTGCTTTGGGCTTTGGTCTGCCTGTTATTTCCCCTTTGTTATTATCCCTTTGATAATTGTTTTTCCTTGGTTCTTTGAATTACTCTGTTTACAAGCAGTGGTGTTTTTGTTAGTATCATTTGTTTTTTCCAGCTCATTTTTTTTCAAGTGTTGGCCACCTCGCCTGCGAGGGGTTGGGCACGACAGATTGTTTCTCCTAGTTTTTGCTTTCATTTTTTTATTTTTCACTTTCGATTTGTCTACTTTGTTTTTGTTTTCTCTTTGATTTTTTCTTTTCGTTTCTCTATTTCATAGATTGTGTATGTCGTGCTTGTCGTTGCTAGTTGTTGTTGTTGTTGTTGTTGTTGTTCTCACATTAACTCAAAATACAATGAAGTCCGTGCTCGCAGGACAGGCTCCAATACCTCTGGAGTGGAAGAAATACCTCGGTAGTAAAACAGAGGCAAAAACAAAAAACACGCATACGCACTCCACCACTGCGGACACCAGGGAAGCAAAAAGGAGACTATTTATAGCAGACAAAAACCTAAAAAAGAGAAGATGAAGCGAAGCAAAACAAAACAAAACAAAAACAGAAGCAGATAGCAAAACGCAAAAAAGTTGAAACGGACTATACTAACAGAGACACAAAGAGGTACAAACGGGAAAGAAAGAAAGATGAAAAAAAGAAGGGACAAAAAGCGATAATCACGGGCGGGGGGGAAGGCAAATACGAAAGGCAGGCACTGGAGCATACAGACACGCAAAGTTGCCCAGGTGGCACCATGCTAGTTACTTAGGTCCCAAAGAAGGGGGTGCATCATGACGATGATGGCCATGACCACAGGCTTCAGTCTGTTGGGCAGACCGCCTCCCCCCCCGTCCCCCCCCTACCCCCGCGCCATTCCCCATCGTCCCCCTTTCGCCCCCCCCCTCTTCCCTGCCATTCTGTGCACTCGCGTTGGCGTCAACGGCTGTGGTCGTGGTTGCAGCTATCTTATGCCGTTCTGCCGATGCCTCCTTCTCATCTGTATGCCATTTCCGCATGAAGGCCTTCGCCCCTTCCTCGACCCGTCGGAACCATCTGCCGGCTTTCTGTTCTGCTTCGCGCCACCCTTCGAGCTTGATGCCGAACTCCTTGAGGTCCTCCTCAAGGTACCTCATCCAGTCCCACTCCTGTCCTCCGAAGTAACCCTTACCCCCAACCATCTCCCCAAACATCACCCTCTTCGGCAGAAGCTCCTCTCCCGTGCGTGTTACAAAGCCCGCAAACAAGAGCCTACGTCTGCGTACCGTCGTCTCAACGCTCTCAGAATTTGTCCTGAGAAGCGCGCTAGCATAGGATAGAATGTGGTCTTCGCTCTTTCGTTTTCGCCAGCCGATGCATCGGAGGGGCATCTTGTGGTGGACCTCCCGTAGCCTACCGTAATCAGTCTTGCTCGGGCTCCAAGTAACGCAACCGTAGAGCAACGTTTCTATCACCTCGGCTCTCAGCATTCGCACCTTCAGGCGTAGGCGCACACCCGGGCGGTCGTAGATTTCCATCTTATACCGTCCGAAGCATGCCCATGCCCTCTGGAGTCGACGCGTTACCTCGACACTTCTGCCCGTCCAATCTGCGCAGATAGCCCCGCCTAGATACACAAACTCGGTCGTTTGTTTGTACACATGGCCGGCTGCGGTGACGGTAAACGGCACGTTCCCCCCATCTAGTATGATGGCATCGCATTGCATTGCCCACTGCAGTGCTTACTGCATACGTGGCAACGTAGTATCTCTGTGGCGTAGCTTTGTGACCACAGGACTTGTATCTCTTCTAGGATTGAAGAATCGGCACGGACACTGGTTGTGCTGGCTGTCGACGGGTAGAAAGAACGGTTTAATGTGAAGAACACACACAGAGATACTACTACATCGTTATGAAGTAAGCAGACTAGACAACGCAATGCCAAGTCGGCGTCCCCGTTGGCTTGGTAGGTGGTCCGCGAGCCTACAAAGACTATTTCGTGGGTTCGAGTCTCCCCGAGTGCATACTCACTCGTAGGGTGCTTAGCGTAAATCGCGAGAGCGTCAGTTAGCTACATTCGATGACAATCGACGAGCAGTGGGAAAAAATGTAGGCACGTAACAGCGAGGGGGGGGGGGGCACGACACCTGTGACCACCGCATATTATCCAGAATAAGATCGCTGAGGATAACGTTCTATTACTACAAGTAATGCTCGTTAAGATGTCAAGATGGGCCGGCCCTAAGCTGGAAATAAGTGCAAGTGGTCGTCAAAAATAAAACGACGCCATCGTACTGGATACGACATGCAAGAACATATACATTCTATGAACTAGAGAAGAAGAAAAAAACAGAATAACAAGTAAAAAAAGGATACAGGGGAAAAGTGTCGTGCCCCCCCCCCCGTACCCACTTGAGGGGGGACGTGGCAAACAATAGAGGGACAAGCTACTGTACAACCAGTTATATTAGTACTGAGAAGAAGAAAAATATCATACATACTTACAAGCAGGGTAAGACGAAGAAGGGTCATTCTTATCGGAGGGCTTTTCCCCATAATAACTTCGACTTTTTTTCGCTCAATTATTTTAATCTTCCATATTTTCCTTTTTTCCAAATATATATATATGTGAAATTTAACGAACTTGTATTTTTTTGCTTCTGGAAAATTTTACGGATAGTGACAGAACGCCTCCGTATATTGATACATATCCCGATTTTTTTCCAAACTTTGGAATTTTTGGGGAAAACGCTCTCCGATAAGAATGAGCCTAAGACCCAAGAGAAACCGAAAGACAAACTGAAACTCGTCGAAAATACAGGGGCAAACCTCTACGGTCAACCGACGTCTTTTGTTGCATCTTTGGATATTATACCAGGTACCTGGTACGTGGCTAACCTGTGCGCACGCAAAGTATCACCTGCCGCTGCAGTACCTATAGCACCAAGTGACTCGTGACTCACATATATAGACCGAGTTGTCTTCTTTGTTTTTGTTTTCTCTTTGATTGTTTCCTTTCGTTTCTCTACTTCATAGATTGTGTATGTCGTGCCTGTCGTATCTAGTATGATCACATGGCATTGCATTGCCCACTCACTGCTGTGCTTACTACTGCATACTGGTACGCGGCAACGTGGTATATCTGTGGCGTAGCTTTGTGACCACAGAACTTGTATCTCTTCTAGGATTGAAGAATCGGCACGGACACTGGTTGTACTGGATGTCGACGGGTAGAAAGAACGGTTTAATGTGGAGGACACACACACCCATATACGACAACGCATCAGCGTACGTATGATATTGCCGGTGGCTGCGGTGGTGTACGGTACTTGTTATTAACGTCGTCACTGGTCTTTGTAGTTTAACGAGTTGTATAGCCTTCATGGGGAATAACCTACACAATTATCAGGGACGTGGGATCATAACTGTGCTGCACCTTTTTGTGTCAGACAATCCAGGAAGAGATGGCGATCGTTGATAATATTCCTGTGGTGGTAGTAAGGTTCGATTGCTCCTTTTTTCACTGCATATCTGCGAGTCTTCACTCTGACAGCACTCCAGATAGCAGGCAGGTGTGTTCTTCTTTCGTTTTCACGACTACCGTGCGTTTCGTACGGTGCAGGCAGCACTTCAGACGGTCGCCCTGGTGGTTCAAGTGGTTAACCTCGAATTCTACTTGTTTGAGTCCTGGGTTCGAGCCCCAGGAGGGTCGGACTTTGACTTTACTTGCAAAAATAAAAAATAATAAAAAGGATTCAATTGTTGAGAGCGCCTCGCAGCGTGGGTAGGCACAATTCGATGCGAGTCGACGAGGGAAGAAAAGGCTGAAATCTTCTCGCGATAAAAAATGAAGGCACGTACCGTAGCGGGAAGGGGGTAGAAGAGCCTGCTATGTGACCCCGGATCTGAGTTACCAGCGGGAAGGAGAGAGAGAAGAAGATGTGCGAAGATAATGAATGGGATGAGAAAAAATAAATAAATAAAAGACAGCATCCGCTGTAGTCAGCAGCCACGAGTTGGTTAGTGGTGGGAACGGGGGTACTCTTCTATGTTATAGTTGAGAGGATATACCCGTGGCCATGTTGGTTCAGTTTGCACATTGGTTTTAGCTCGTGTGCGCTTTTTTCGTCTCGTGTATTTTGAGGCAGCCGAATTTTTGTTTTGTTTTTTTGTTTTTCGGATTCACCTATTATAGGGCTCCAGCACCTTTTGCGTGACCAGGGACTCCATCGTCAGAGAGTTTATGTGAGAACAACAACAACAACAACAACCACCACAACAACAACAACAACAACAACAACAACAACAACAACAACAACAACAACAACAACAACAACAACAACAACAACAACAACAACAACAACAACAACAGGTATTATAGTCGTGCGTACCCTCGGATGCTTCTATTAATAGAAGGGTTGATTCCGGTTCCTACGGGTGACGAGAAGTTCTTATAGAGTTTCCAAAAATATCAAAGGAATCAACTGCTGAGAGCGCGTAAGTACGTGCGTACGTAGCTTGAGCAGTGAGCCGGCCCAATTCGGCGCGAGTCAACGAGGGGAGCATGAAGGCTCCAACGGTGGTGGGCAGGGGGGAGGAGAGCCCACCGTGTGATCCAACATCTGAGTTAGAGCCAGGAGGGAGAGGGAAAAATATACCAGGTATATGTTTAGAAGAAAAATGAATAGAAGGTAGACATACGTACGAGTACTACAGATAGATATGCTCGTATTAATAGTGCCATATGAAATGCCCCTCCCTTTTTATCGTGAATTTAATGCCGTCGGTGAGAAAATTCGGTGGGCTCAAAGGTTTTCCTGCGAAGAGATATCTCTCCAAGAGGCATCGAAACTCTGAAAATCTGGCCGTATCAGCATTAAACTTCAACCCGTAACGCCGTGTTGTACGTACTTGTAATATGATTTACAGCAGTGGGGAACCCGCCTCGGATCAGGCCAGAGATACTGCTCATCATGCTCGTATCCCCGTTTAAGAGCGATTGTGGTACTACTCATCTCGGGGTAAAGAGCAATTTATCTCTTTTTTACCCCAAAAAACATTTCTGCTCGAAGAACGCGAAGCCTTTCTACGAGTAGGCGTGACAAGCGGACGAAACCTGGTTATTATTATCCGTCGCATATTCGAGTTGAAAGCGGAGTGGAGATTCCAGGGCCTACAGCGTCAAACGGCTTGTATCGTCACTACTACTATTGTATTTCAAGGAGCAGCTGAGATAAAGTTTATACCGTGGGAAGGAGTACTACATACCAGGTACAGCAATAATAAAGAAAAAATTCCGTCCGCTCGCACGTAAACACAACAACCACACTCCGCTGTCCGTACCGATTGGAAACTATTGTATTCCCTCCGTGGTACGTATCAGGCTCCCCTCGCCGAAACGATATATTTTGTATCGAGAACAAAAACAGAAGAGAGCAACAAACGAATTCCTCATAAATTAATATACCAGAAGCTCGTCCATGCCGGTACCCATGGCAGCGCCTGGATCTGTGGCTTTTGTGAAGGTTGAAGGGCTCGCGGAGTGTTGTGCAGACCGTTGTGAGAGAGCGATTGCCGCGTCGTTCGTCGTTCGTATATAATCGGGGTTTCCTTACCGTCGCGGAGGCGTTACACACAAAAGGACCTCGTGAGAACAAGCAAAATCGCTCCTATCAATTAATTAAACAATTTCCGTGCCGTGTACGTACGTATGTGGTGCCAAAGCAAAAAAAAAAAAAAAAAAAAACGCGCCTAACTCCGTTTGAAGCTCTTATTAAGTCGGGTACTAACTAACTGTACCCAACTGAATACGTACGAATATAGCTACGCCTTCCTATTCATATACCAGGCACCACTCACGAAAAAAATACCACACACACGAGAACCAGACAAGGCAATGCAACGAGTACACTGGGGACTGCGCAGCCTTTAGGAGGTGAGATCATTCGCTGCAACACGTCACCGACGTCAAGGGGGCGCCGTGCATGGCAACCTGGAGCCGTGCTGCTACTGTAGATCGATCGATGCTGTTGCCACTTGCTTTGTGTTTTGGGTCCCCGAGTCTGATGCCGCTGCCAAATGCGTCTGCTGTCTACATACACATCAAGAATTAATTGCTACCGGTACGATGTACTGTACAGGTATTCATCGCGAAACGCGCTCGGTTTTCCGCACGACAAGTAATTCCTGGAACCCCCCGTTGTCCTGAGTGAACGCGCATCCTGTCCACTGCTTGAAGAGTAGTTGCCAGATCGATGCCGAAGCCGCGTGCTTTGTGGTTTGGGCCCTGATGGCATCATCAGTCTACACAACAGCATGTATTATCGGTCTTCCGCGCTACCAAATCTTGGGCCCCTGTATTCCGTATCAAAAACACTCACTCACTCATCGCGTGTCCACTCACTCCTCGAATCGTCGAACAACCATGAATTTTACCGTGCCAATCTTGAACGGCAGCAAGCAGCGTCGCTGTGATGGCTCGTCCGGCGCTCTCTACTAGATACCTCGTAGGCCTAAAGCCGCACCATTACACAGTAATACTGTAATAATTAATAATAGTATTAGAGCAGGCTAATTCGAACCAGCCGTGGTGCACTATTTGCTCCGCGTCCAGGTCCACACGATCAAAGAGAAGGTGACACCACACTCGCTCACTCCTCCCCCCCAGAATTAAATGTACATAGACCAATCAATGGCGTGTGGGGTGAGCCTTTCTTTTGTTGTGGCGTTTCTTTCTTCCTGTTATTTCTTATTTCCTCTCTTCTTTCAAGTAACTTATATTCCTTCAGACGGAAATAATAGAAAAGCGCTGTTTTTGCTTCTCAGCTCGTTTTTGACCTACAGCAGCAGCAGCAGCTGCTACTAAGTAACTGCTGTGTATGTATGTATCCACTATTATTTTGGTTAAGGCGGGCGGCTTACTGTGACGTCAACGTTGAGGACAGGCTCTTGAAGGTGATTATATACATACCAAACTGGTAGTCCTTGCTGAGCACAAAAAAAATGCAAAGCTCTAAATTCTTCATATATATTATTACATAAAAAGCTCCAATAATGCCAGACCAGGTACCTCTGTCTGGGGCCTATTAGGGATGACACCTACCTGGTATTAATAGTTAGTATTTACAGCAGTCTATTTAGTATACATATATATGAATATTAGTAGTATCATCTACAGAGTAATAATATTATGAATACGTAGTATCATTAATAGTCGCTGCTGCGTGAAAGGTTTACCTGGTACAAAGTAGCTCGTCGGCATCAGGTGGTAAGCAGTGGGCAGCACAGCCAGCAGTACAGAGAGCACAGGGGGGTATGATACCGTTTTTTTTCTGGGCTCCCATCCCCTGTGTGACTTCTGCTATTCTGTGTTTCCCCGTAATTTCGGTATATATATATATATAAGAACAACATTCAAATTAAAATACGTACCTGGTGTATTGTTGTTCTCACAATAACTCTCTGACGAAGGAGTCCGTGGTCACACAAAGGTGCTGGAGCCCTAGGAAGATCCGAAAAATAAAAAAACGAACATTCGGCTGCCTCAAAATACACGAGACGAAGAAAGCAGCGCACACGAGCTAAAACCAATGTGCAAACTGAACTAACATGGCCGCGGGTATATCCTTTCAAACATAACATAGAGCACCCCCGTTCCCACCACCAACCAACTCGTGGCTGCTGACTACAGCGGGTGCTGTCTGAAGTGCTGCCTGCACCGTACGAAAGAGGAACACACCTAGGCCTGCCTGCTATCTGGAGTGCTGTCAGAGTGAAGACTTGCGGATATATATGCAGTGAAAAAGGGAGCAATCGAACCTTACTACCACACGAATATCAACGATAGAATCTTACCCTGGACTGTCTGACACAAAAAGGTGCAGCACAGTTATGATACCACGTCCCTGATAATTGCGTAGGTTATTCCCCATGAAGGGTATACAACTCGTTGAATTACAAAGACCAGTGACGACGTTTATAACAAGTAAGTACCGGTAGATACTATTCTGCCTCGTGAAAAACAATCCCAGGAAAAAACAAACTATGACTGCTTCTCTCGTGATGATAGTGTGCGCGCAGATCATGGGTCTCCGTGCACCGTCTTCCTGCCGCTCTTCATGGCCGCCTCATCGCCTTGGCCCGATCCGCCCGCTCCTTTGCACGTGCTCTCGTTGCCACTCCCTTCCAGTCGGTTCCCTTTCTCCGCCATCCTGAAAAATAAAATGCTCCTCGCACTTGCGGTTCTGATCAGAAAAATAAAAATTATCGCGCAGGGGGGGGTCAATCCGTCTGTTCCCTGCACGTCGACGCTCAGTCTCCCTCCTCCCTCGTTGTCGAATCCAGCCTCCTACCGGCTCAATAGACTGTGCCGTACTGTGGCCTGTGGTGGCGCCTGCCTCCGCGCACGGACACCCCGATTGAGCTTTACTGCTCTGCCGCGGCTGACTAAAAAAAGACGCGCGAATCGTAGGTGTCCGTGCCTGACGCACCACGTACGACCCAACTCTACTGCCGCCTGAGCCTCGCGGCCACAGGCAGCAGCAAGAAGGTATCACTCCTTGAGGGTGAGCCCGGCCTTACACCCGCCAGAAAAACCTACCCCACGCGGTATAAGCCTGATAGAGCATGCCTCGCAGCATTCCTTGCCGAGGCAGCGAGGGGTATATACGTACTGCTGTACATACTGCGGGTTGGGGGAACGAGGAGCGTGACAGAAGCCCATATATCATGTACCAGGTACCTGGTATCTAATACCCTGGTAACCAATAACACGAGAGTGACGTCAAGCTTTTAGAACTCTACAGTCCCGTTTGGGGGACGAAACACTCAAATTATATGTGGGTTACCCCCAAAACGGGACTGCAGTCCTAGAAGCGCCGGGATCCTTCGTACTGCGTTGTTTCCGGTATCACGGTTATATTAGTTGGCGTTCCTGTTAGTTCGACAGCAGCTGGCTATTTTTATCGTTTGTCGGCAGCAACTAACTGATGTCTTGGGGTCGATCGTATTCACTTTTAAGCAATGCGCATCAGCGAGGAATCTTGCAAGGTGACGGGGTGGGCATGTATGCGTTAGCGAAGAATCTTGTAGGGTGGCTGGATAGGTACGGCTGGGTTGGTGGGGGTAAATGGCTAGGTAGGGGGTAGGGGGGTACCTGGGTGCACTGATTGGTGCGTAGGCTATTATTGTTGGTCCCGCCCTCATCGACACCATCCACCCCCAACATTTCGATGTCTAAGCGATGCGCGTTGGCGCAAAATCCTTGCACGGTGGATGAGGGGGGGCGACGCCTACCGGTAATATCAAATAAATGATAAATCATCACACATCACAGTTAGTTGGTCTTGGGATCGTTCGAAATTATTACCGATTGACGTCAGTAAAAAATATTATATGGTGGCTGGGTAGGTATGGGGTGTGGGGGGGTCAGCGAAGAACTTTGTATGATGGCTGGGCGGGTATGAGGTATGGGGGGTCACACACACACACCTGACAGTCGTATTCTAGCAGCCTGTTGTTGAGACTGCTGTCTGGCGCATCCGACACCCTCACGCACCCCATAAATGAGCGCGCTTCCATTTCGCTGGCTGTGATTGTTTCTTGTAGCTGTCCGCAAGTAAGTAGGTGAAGTGCAAGCTTTCACGTGGGGGCTGTTCTTGGTCTCATTTTTGTGTAAAGTACTACCCAAAACTCCGACCAAACATTCGACCACTCACCGCAACACCTCAGAGTCGAGGGGTACGCCTCTCTCTGTTGAGAAAGAGCGGATGGCCAAAATATAGGTAATCGCAAGCCAGCTGCTTGCTGTGGATGAAACGAAAACACTAAGCTGACGATACACCCGCTCTCTGCTACGACACGAACCGGCCGAAGGTCCAAACGCACTGCTGCTGTGTAGAAACAGGGATGGAATTAACAAGCGCGATAAAAGATATGGAGACTTCGTACTATAGTGTAGACTCGTCCGGAAACCCGGGGCGGGGTGGTTGATAGGATTGTCTGCGCTGCAACTAACGGACTCGCTGCTGGATCGGCATTGTCTTCTAGCTAGAAGTCGGTTGTCGAGGCGGGGAGATAATAAATGGAGAAACACCCACCTGTGGTTTGTTTGCTCAAATTAATCGAGTCACATGCAGTACAAATAGTCTCCAAGAAGAGCAGTTGTGTTACTACTTGTAGTAACGTCGACCGCCGGCGTCGAACAATATATATATATATATATATATATATGGGTTCGTAGTTCTCCCCTTTGATATATTTTTATTAATAGTAGGCACGTTTTATCGCAATTAAACCCTTTAGAACCGCAGTCCCGTTTTTGGGACAGACTAGTTGAAATTTGAGTGGTTTGTCCCCAAAACGGGACTGCGGTTCTACAAGGGTTAGTGATAATTCCAGATTAATGAGACTCCATTGTATACCTGGTACCAGGTACTGTAAGTTATACCCTGTACGAGTATGCGATTACACATCATTGATTCAGCCGTGTCATATCTACAAATAAATGGAAAAATGGTCATGTTTCAACAGCACATACATATTTGATATCGTGATGTCTGTCGGCAGCGACAAGGTGTACTCGTATGAAATTCCTAGCTGAAGCAGAAGCGCCCGACACAGTCTTTTTTCGACACTTCACGTCAAACCGGAGTGGGTCAGAATGAAAAAGAAACCAGAGCGTTATCATCACACAGGACGATTTGCGACAATAACGTTTATTTTTACTCTTATTTTCAAAACGAATTTGGATCACTTGGTTTCAGAGACCCGCGCCAAGGCCCGGCTGGAGATCTCCTTGCTTGGAGGAGCTTGTACCACCTCCTTCTCCGCCGTAGCCAGCTGCCCCCCCTCCCCCTGTTATTAAGAGCAGGACATGCGGGAGACTTTGTCATTAAGTCGACAACCGTTGGTACTCTAAAGTTGTTGTTTGCGTAGAGATAGAAGAGCATAGTTATTCCTTTCGTGCACCATTGGGGCTGAGACCACGTTCGTGCTTCTCTGGAAACCCCCTGATTTTCCACCTAAGATACGCCTTCCAAGTACTACAAAATAATATCCTAGTGCCATAACCCAGGTAATTACCGGGCTTTCAACGTCATACAAAGCAGTATCATAGCGGTAGCCCACTCTGATGATAAGCCGTACGTGCAGAATTATGGGAAATTCATGGAAACCCCGGTTCCACGAACTAGAACATGAGTCAAAGATGCGGCTCATTAACCCCTTTAGAACTCCAGTCCCGTTTTGGGGACAAGGCACTCAAATTCCAAGTAATTTGTCCCCAATTGTCCCCAAAACGAGACTGCAGTCCTAAAACCCACTCCCACGCCTCTGAACGGTAAGGCAACGAAGCCGGCAAAGTACGAAAAGAAAATTGAAAGGAAGACCCAGGAAGCAGTCGCCAAGGAGAACCATCGCCATACCACCCGCAACGGGGGGGGGGCGGGGAAGATGCATGGAAAAGCGAAAAGCGAATATCAAAAACGAGAAGAAAACATAACGCCGAAGATATCAAGAAAGAGCGGAAAACCCAGCCTACAACTCTGGAAACGTGTCCTGTGCCACAAAAAATGGGTGGCCCGATTACCCAGACCAGCCCCGACACTGAGAGGGGGGGGGGGTAGGCAAGACAAAGTACGCGGGGAGCGTACCACGGGTCCCGGTGTGATATGAGGGCAGTACCAGGGCGACCACTGGATGAACAAAAGATTGACGGTCTCTTTTTAACCCGTCAACGTGCTAATTTGCGTTGTTCGGGACATAACGAGTACGTTCCTCCTTCTCGTTCTACCACAGCAGAAAAAGGCACTTGACTACAGTACGAGAAACCGAAGATTCAAGCGCCTGGAACCACACTATCAACCTTCAGCGACAAGGTCCGGTATGAAGGAGGACACGAAAAGTGCTGTCGCTCTGGCACACTCACGGGAGTGCACCAAGGAGCTCATATATATCCGGTCTGCCAAATTTTTGCTCGCAAGGAACGCGGTCGAGCTAAAGCAGCAAAACAAAATGCCCTTAGAAAAAAAAAAAAACGGCGGCACACATGCTTCCATTTGCATTGTTGTCGGGACTTTTTTTTGTGTTTTTTTTGTGGGCAGTGCAACACAGGTGATACGTCCGCCAACAAAAAACTCTTGGCCCTGTTCCCTAAGGAGCCCCTTCGGTCACCACAAAAAAGAGCACTTGAGTCTTTGGCGCTATATCATGACTCCTTACCGAACACGGCATAGGTCCAGTCCTAACTCTCAGACCATCTCTCGCGGTCAACGCGTAGCTTGTTCATTGGGGTCTCTACGAGGAGTGTTGGGGCCCTTGGATCTTCAAGGAAGAGCAAGCGTTGATGTGTCTGCGTCGCGAAATAAAACTGCTTAGCACAGATGATTCCGGAGCTCCTGTCGGGCCTTTTCACTCTGCTGTGACCGCATACGTACGACGCTACGGACGGTCACACTCGAGGCGTAGATAGGTTCGCCTAGCAGTCTTTGGGGTTGCCGTCGAAAAGCTGAACGATAATGAATGGTATCAGCAACCCGAGAATTTTTTATTTTTCAAATTCGTGTGCATGGGTAGCAGAGGCATGAGGAGTTGTTTTTTTGCCCGTTTCGTGATGAAAAAAACGTTGGATCGATCCGGCGCCTATGAGCCACGCTCTCTGAAACTGCCGACAGGAAGATGGTTTGAGCAATAGAACTGGAGAAGAAGTGTCGTTTTCGGAGTGAAAGGTCGAAATCATACCACATATGGCACATACTGCACCTGAAAACAAAATACAACGGACTATTAGACTTGTCTAAGGACTGCGGCGCTCTTACATATGTAGCTCCTTACGGGTTACAAGTTCTGTCTCACCTCTTTTTTGGTTATCTTGTGGAGTAGCGGTCCCGTTGTAGGGCCGGCTGAGTAGTGCCGGCTCCCCGCTATATATAGTGCCTGTGAAATCGCACAGGGCAACAAGTTCCTTGTGGTGAAATACTGCGCTGGAGCACAAACTTTATCCGAATCGCGCCCACCGCATATATATCCTGCCGGAGGCTATCTGCGCCTTGCCGCGCATCCGTTTTTGAGCTCCATGCCATTTTTCACCCTGGACGAAAAACGTGCGCGGGAATTGTGCCCATTTCGCCGCAGGCGAACTTTAGTTAGGGGTCCTTTTCGTCGTTCGAAGCGTATTTTGCCAATGCTGCTGGACACGTTCATGCCAAATTGCTCTGTGGCACGAAAAAAATGTCTTTTTGTGGATTCCAGTTCAAAATGTTGCCGGTAAAGGCACATCATTTTTTAGTATATTAAGGCATATGTGCCAAATTGTGACCGCCCGCGACCCCTATGCGGGCGGCGGCCTCTGGCGACCCTCCGGGGGGCACCGCGATCTGGTTGCCTAATTTTCACCCTGGTCCCGACCACCGACCACAGGAGCAAAGGCGTCCTGCTCGTAACTTCAATATATCGGGCAAATAACAGCAACAGCGATAACTGATCTGGTGACGTGAATCCAAATCGATGCTGCTTAAGGGTACATTGGCACCCATTGTGTCCCCTGGTCCCCGGGTTTCCGGTCCCTCCAATATCGAGATTGTTTATCGGGACAGTAAAGTACATCGCAATCTTAACACGCTGCGTTCGGAACTTCGGCTGGTTCGTGCTTAGCCGGAGAGCGACCGTGCTTGTCAGGCTTGTGTTCCTCTCGAGATTGATCCCCCGCAGGCTTTTAACAGAGTTCTACACCTCGACTATTACGGGGAACTATATATAGTAAATAGGACCTACGGTACACACAAAAACAAATATATTTTCATATTTTTACCAACTAAAACTGGTCCTATTTACTACGTATGGCCCCCCGTAATAATAGATGTTCCAGTGAGTGGTCGAAATTGGTCGAAGTTTTTGGGAAGCTTAAAACGAGACAAAACCAACCCCCGACTAGAAGCTTGCACTTCGCTTGCGGACAGCTACAGCTCCACACAGGAAAATACAGCCCTCGGAATTGAGGGGTGCTCGCGATGGGGTCTGTGGGGGCGTTGGGTGCGCCAGACGGCAGTCATAGGCAGCGAGAAACGACCCAAGAAGAGGTGTTTTGATGTATTTGAAGTTGAGAGCGAGTAGCACAAAAAGCTCCCTAAAACGCTAGAATGATTTTTTCTCGCAAGAAGAGAGCTTAGCACAACGGCTACATCGCCGATGAAGAATTGGCCTTCACTAATTGATCGTTATTCTCCAAGCGGCTGATATATATTTTTTTGAAACGACCCAAGAAGAGGTGTTTTGATGTATTTGAAGTTGAGAGCGAGTAGCACAAAAAGCTCCCTAAAACGCTAGAATGATTTTTTCTCGCAAGAAGAGAGCTTAGCACAACGGCTACATCGCCGATGAAGAATTGGCCTTCACTAATTGATCGTTATTCTCCAAGCGGCTGATATATATTTTTTTGAAACGACCCAAGAAGAGGTGTTTCGATGTATTTGAAGTTGAGAGCGAGTAGCACAAAAAGCTCCCTAAAACGCTAGAATGATTTTTTCTCGCAAGAAGAGAGCTTAGCACAACGGCTACATCGCCGATGAAGAATTGGCCTTCACTAATTGATCGTTATTCTCCAAGCGGCTGATATATATTTTTTTGAAACGACCCAAGAAGAGGTGTTTCGATGTATTTGAAGTTGAGAGCGAGTAGCACAAAAAGCTCCCTAAAACGCTAGAATGATTTTTTCTCGCAAGAAGAGAGCTTAGCACAACGGCTACATCGCCGATGAAGAATTGGCCTTCACTAATTGATCGTTATTCTCCAAGCGGCTGATATATATTTTTTTGAAACGACCCAAGAAGAGGTGTTTTGATGTATTTGAAGTTGAGAGCGAGTAGCACAAAAAGCTCCCTAAAACGCTAGAATGATTTTTTCTCGCAAGAAGAGAGCTTAGCACAACGGCTACATCGCCGATGAAGAATTGGCCTTCACTAATTGATCGTTATTCTCCAAGCGGCTGATATATATTTTTTTGAAACGACCCAAGAAGAGGTGTTTTGATGTATTTGAAGTTGAGACCGAGTAGTAGCACAAAAAGCTCCCTAAAACGCTAGAATGATTTTTTCTCGCAAGAAGAGAGCTTAGCACAACGGCTACATCGCCGATGAAGAATTGGCCTTCACTAATTGATCGTTATTCTCCAAGCGGCTGATATATTTGTTTGTTGTTGTTGTTATCACATTAACTCATCGCCACAATGCAATGCAGTCCGTGGTCGCCGGACAGGCTCCATTTCACTCTGGAGTGGAAGAAATACCTCGGTAGTAAAACAGAGGCAAAAAACAAAAAAACAAGCATACGCACTCCACCACTAATTAATGACACCAGGGAAGCAAAAAGGAGACTAGCAGACAAAACACTAAAAAAGAAGATGAAGCGAAGCAAAAAAAACAAAAGCAGATACATAGCAAAAAGCAAAAAAGCAAAACGGAAGATACAAACAGACGCAAAGAGGTACAAACGGGAAAGAAAGAAAGATAAAAAAGAAGGGACAAAAAGGGACAAACGCGGCCGGGGGGGAAAGAAAATACGAAAGGCAGGCACTGGACCATACAGACACGCAAAGTTGCCGAGGTGGCACCATGCTAGTTACTTCGGTCCCAAAGAAGGGAGTGCATCATGGCGATGATGGCCATACGCAGGTTTCAGTCTGTTGGGCAGACCGCCTCCCCCCCCGTCCCGTCCCCCCCCCCATTCCCGCTCGCCCCCCCCCCTCTTCCCTGCCATTCTGCGCACGCGCATTGGCGTCAACGGCTGTGGTCGTGGTTGCAGCTATTCTATGCCGTTCTGCCGATGCCTCCTTCTCGTATGTATGCCTTTTCCGCATGAAGGCCTCCGCCCCATCCTCGATCCGTCGGAACCATCTGCCGGCTTTCTGTTCTGCCTCGCGCCACCCTTCGAGCTTGATGCCGAACTCCTTGAGGTCCTCCTCAAGATAGTTTATCCAGTCCCACTCCAGTCCTCCGAAGTAACCCTTACCCCCAACCATCTCCCCAAACATCACCCTCTTCGGCAGACGCTCCTCTTCCATACGTGTTACAAAGCCCGCAAACAAGAGCCTACGTCTGCGTACCGTCGTCTCAACGCTCTCAGATTTTGTCCTGAGAAGCGCGCTAGCATAGGATAGAATGTGGTCTTCGCTCTTTCGTTTTCGCCAGCCGATGCATCGGAGGGGCATCTTGTGGTGGACCTCCCGTAGCCTACCGTAATCAGTCTTACTCGGGCTCCAAGTAACGCAACCGTAGAGCAGCGTTTCGATTACCTCGGCTCTCAGCGTTCGCACCTTCAGGCGTAGGCGCACACCCGGGCGGTCATAGATTTCCATCTTGTACCGCCCGAAGCATGCCCATGCCCTCTGGAGTCGACGCGTTACCTCGACACTTCTGCTCATTCAATCTGCGCTGATATCCCCGCCCTAAATACACAAACTCGGTCGTTTGTTTGTACACTTGGCCGGCTGCGGTAACGGTGAACAGCACGTTCCCCCCATCGTTCGTTTGCAGACACATTATCTCCGTCTTGGCCTCCGAGACCGTCAGGCCGAAAGCGGCACATGCAGACACGATCACCGTCATCATCCCCTCCAGGCCGTTAGGTGATCTCGATACTATGCCTGCATCGTCTGCATAGAGCATAGCCCACAGTGTCTGGGCCTCTTTATCATTCCCCTGTCCGTCGGCGTGCCCGGCCCGTGCCTTCCCCCTCTTCTTTTTCTTCTTCTCCTGCTTTCGTTGGAGTTGCACCAAACTGTCCGTGATGGATTTATCAGCAGCGAATATCTCCTAGAGAGTCGCCGTCGAATATGCTACTGGGCTCACACGTACGTTCCTGCATTGGGTAGTAAGTTATCGAGCCCAACAACGTGCAAAAATGGGCTAAAACGCTCAGGGTTCTCGTATACTCGCATCAACAATTTTACAGCCACGAAACACGGATCTTGGTTGCAAATCCCTCAATCCAATTCCAAGTCGTATATATATGTTGCCAAAACGCCTACGCGAGGGTGCTTGACGAAGCATTCCTGAGCGTGCTAGCGTCCCTTCGACGTTACACTGCGCCCGTTCTTGTGTTTCACTATCGTCGTTTTTCCCGTAGGCCGGGCATCGCATTAATGGCGTGAATGCTTAACCGATCCGAGACGCGCATAGCTATACACCTAGGCCCCGAGACACCTCCAGGGCAGTAAGACCCCATCCATCCAGACAAAGAAAACTGCCCCCGTTATACACTAACCGCCGATGCCTTGATCCCCTTGCTGCGCTCTCCCGGCAGACCACAACACCTCCAACGTTGCTCATTGCAGATATCAGGGGAAAATCTTACTTGGCGACGTTTGAGCGCACACCTGGAGATTAAGACGGAGGGCACCGCCGCGCATCGCCCGGAGCTAAGGGAAGAGAACACAGTTCCTATCAGCAGCGCATCAGCCTTCTGTCGAGACAGTCCCCTTGGTGCCGACGACGCCCTTTCGTGGTGGCAACGGCACACAACAGACGGATCTCCCGCGACATAGTTAGCGCGATTTATCACGCGACGTCAATATGTTCGGCATTTTTGACAAACAAATGCGCAGCGTAGACACCAGGGGTGTCAACGGTACCTTGGTCATCGGTGTGTCCTTCATCTTGATCGCCTATATCTTGCACCCGCTTGTCGAGTCCGCGTACTATAGGGTGCGGGCCTATCGCGCGTGGCTAGCGCTTGAGAATCGCGAAGCCGTGGAGGTTACCAACCACTCCATGCTGGCAGTAACTCTGGGAGGGCGCGGGAAGTGGGATACGGCGCGAATCGTAACTGTCCTGCTGGCTGTGTTTTCGCTGTTTTCCTGGGGTCTGGAACTATCGATGGACCTGGCCTTTCGCGAGGGTTGGACGGACCTTCTCAATATATTGCCCCCGGTTACCGTCGAAATCATTGATGGCGTGGAGGTTTGGAAGGTGAGAAATCCCGCTGCGTTGTTTCGCGGTTTTCTCTGATGACCCGTTAGGCTTCTGCTCAGCAACGGCGTATGTGTATCGTCGGTTTCCTTGCGGGAGTCACCCCCTGGGCATTGGGTTGCTTGTTTGGGTGTATACCCAGAACTTCGACCTTGTACGGAGTAGGACATACGCCGTTCTTTTGTCTGAAACGCTTGCTCGTGTGCCGCGCTCACGTTTCTACAGGTGAAAGCGGAAGATGAGTTCAACTACGACGGGAACTGGAGGAAAGACTTCAATATGGATGACGACGAAGCCTTCTCACTTTACGACGTAAAGAAAGCCGAAACATGTCGCAACGGTCGCACCAAGGGCACAATTCGAGTGGCATTCTGGTCGGGCGACGCGGGTGACGCACCAGCAGAATTGCACTACTACAAGAAGGATACGACCACCACCGTGAAGGACCTTAAGTGCGCGGAACCACAGGTCGAAAAAAGGGTTCGCGTTGGCGATGACGCTAACCACTGGGGCTCAGTTCTCACATGCGACAACGGCCCAGAGCTTTCTACCTCAAACAACACCGACGGCGATCCAAACTCCCCCCCAACACTAATTATTAACCATTTCGGTGGAAATACCTCCCTCATCGTGGAAGAGAGCAGCAACTACCCTAGCTTTCTGTACTCCGTTTGGACCAATGGAACCCAATCAAACGGCTCCGTCGAGCTAACCCATGTGTTCCATATAGGGGCCACCGTGAGGCTCGCGGAGGCGCTGGTAACAGCAATCGTTCAGGGGAAAACAACCGGCCGCGAGTGTTTTTTGTTAGTCCGGGTGAATAGCGATAATGACAGCGAAAACGAGGACAAGGAACAAGAAGGTCACGAGTCACAACGCCGAGCCAAACCGTTTGGCGAAGACCCTACTAACGAGAGGGTGGAAATTCAAAACTTGGAGAGATTAGAATGTGGACTGGCCTTGGACCTCACGTCACTGATATGCTTAGTTCTCCTCACCTTGCTGACCACAGTTGGCATCGTGTGGTCGTTCTGCTTGCGATCTAGCATCGGCATGAACGTGTACGACCGGGACGAGCTGATTCGAGCGGTCTCTATGTCGCCGGCGGCGAAACATGGCAACTCGCCCTCCGCCATACGCATCTTCGTGCGCAAGGAGGACTCAGGCAGTTTGAGCGTCGTAATCAGTGATACCGGCGAAGCCGAGACTGGCTGCGGGCGAATTCTCGGACGCAAGGGTCCGGTGGTCGAGGACACCGAGCCCCCTCCGAACGCCGCCCACGTGGCTCTATTCAACAACGGCTACGGCGGTGCTGCCGTCCCGTCAGGGCGACCGACTATGTGGCTGGAGGGGGTGCGAACCGGCATGAGCAGACAGTTTCCGGGCCGGAACGGCGACTTCTGCTACCCAGCAAGCACCACACTGAGCGCTTCCCCCGTTCCTTCGCCCGCGTGTTCTCCGGTTGGAACGCCGGTACGTTATCGCCCTCCACCGCCGCGCGTACCACGGGAGGTGCCGACGTTTCCGGAGGGAAGGGGTGCGTCCATTTTGTTCGATCGATCGTTTTCCCCCAGCGACAGCGGGGAAGACGAACACGATGGTATGCAGGAAGGCAAAACGGACAACGTCGAGAGTGAGGGTGCACCGAGCGCACGCGTTATGGCGCCTGGCAACCCGAGGGACGTATCGGGTATGCCCAGGGACGTGCATCCTCCTTACCTGGGGGAGTGGAGTAGGTCGATCCGCCGGGTTGCGGGTTCATCGAGAACATCCCAAGCTAACGAGGGGTTGTCCCAGGTGCCACAATTTATGCGCAATTTTTCAACTGGACCCCCGCAACTGGGCCCCCTTTCCCGAGGTGGAGGAGAAGAAGTTATGGAGTAGACGCTGTTCGTCTGGGAGATATAGAGGGGTCAGGAGCGAACGTTCCCCGCCGCTGTCCAAAGAATAGGTTTGAACGAATAGGCGATAGCCCTTTTGCCACGCGGTCGGAGGTGTGGGCCCGTCTGTTAGTGGTCGTGGCTTGCTGAAAGCGTGGCTGGACAATGGGGTTCTGTCGGTTGATATTACAATGATGGATTCCTGCGCGACAGTTGGGGTCTACAAACAACATGAATGTAGTTCTTACTTACTGGCAGGATGCCAAATAGACGATAAACCGATTAGTAAGTTTCGAAGCAATAACCCAAGTTGTCCTTTTTTGTGGTAAGTTGCGTTCTGCCGGTATACACTTGTTGCTTTGCCAACGCTTTTGGGGACGTATCGATGTTGCTGTGTTCATGGCCGCGGTTGGTAGAAGCAGCATAGTGGAGGGCGAGCCAGTAATCGTATTTTGTCTGCCGTCTGGAGTACGTCCGCTTGTATCCTCTGCTCGTAGACTACTTGTAAGAGGAGTAAGCTCCGCCATGCTCGAGAATGTCATACCTGGTAGTGTTTTGTGTTCCACCCGCATCGTCACTCAATATGTGTAACGTGTGGTAACAACATGCATTTTGCGTAGTGAAATGCCTAATACGTTCGGCCTGAGCAGCCTCGCTTGACACAGGCACAGAGCTTAACCCGGGGCCGTAAAGTGGATATTTCGAGGGGGGGGGTTAGATTGGTGTGGCAACGCGACTGAGTACACAGTCACTGGTCGATATAGAGGTTTCGGGTTCTTGATATTGGAAGCCAGGTGGAACGAGCGGCTCTGGGGGGTTGAGGCCTTACCTGAGCATTCTCGAGTATCACGTATATATAGTACCAGGTAAGTGCGTTGCTCTACTTTTATTGGCGTCGGGACGATGTAGCCATTGTAGGCGTCGCCGGTCGGCGTGGTTGTCGGTAACACGCACAGGAACTACGTGTTGTCAGGGGGGGCTGCTGGGGTTAGAGGAGAGTTCCTGTTTATTTCACGCCATTTACGTTATACGGCTTGTCAGTTGTGCGCATTCGTTCTTCTACGCTTCATGTCGTGGGGCACAGAAGGGGCACGTGGTCAAGATGTATCGAACACAAACATTTATATTATATAGCAACGTAGTATCCAGTGCAAGCGATACGTTAGCAGTCGACTTTTTTGTATTGGCTGCACGCATAGGAAAGGAATGGTGCGCTCCCCTATGGGCTTTCATTTTCCTATTTCAAGCTATTAACGTATGATAGAGCGGGGTGGGGTGGTGGGGATACCGGCTACAGTTTACGAAGCTTAAGTTTTTTAACTCCCGTTGCCCTCCGCATCGTCAGAAAGAAAGGCACGGGTGGGAACGTGGATTTCAGAAACCTGATTCGGAGTGGGTTTGGTACCCTTCGGAGAGGCGTAAGACGCTCCGTAGTACGCTATGCCCACTGCAGTACTTTCCGTAGACACCCACAATAGTTTTCAGTGTCCTGGCCGAGTGAAGATGTTTGAGGGTACTTCAACATATCCTGCACAAAGTAGTATTCATTGGACGCTTAACGGGGTAAGCGGGCTGACCGAGCGTAAAGGGTGCGGGCTTTCAACTACGATCGCTACACCCATTGCTATAAGATGGAAGCCCAACTGGCTTTCGTATACAAAATACTTGATATTGTCGCCATTTACTTGTTTTGAAGCCAGAGCGGTCGGGTTGACAACTCCAAAGCTACCTGGTATAGAGGAATGGAGAGCATGGTGGGGTTTAGGTTCTCGCTGGAAACTCCGTAGAGGAAGCGTTTTTAAGTTTCCAGCGGCTGGGGAATCTGTCCCGCAGTTTTTTTTTTCGCTCAACGAAACGTTTTGTAACCATTACGACAACGCGAGCGTTTGTCTTCCTGGCGTGTACGACACCAGTGCATCGGCCACACCAGCACCCAGATTGGTGTTTGGGTTGAGTACGCAGGGGGTAGAGTGCTGTATCTCTGGAAATAGCGTATTTGTTTGTTACGCCTTTATTAGAAGGTACGTATTATTTCCGTGTAACCTGCAGTCTACCTGGTACAGAATGTAGAAGATGAATAAAGGTTACAAAGTATTGATATGTGCGCTACGGTGGTCGCGACGAACCTCCAGTCGCCTCAAAGGCGAGGCGGGCCATCCTACAAAGAGACTATGAAGCACATGATGGGCTGGGGTGTCCTCACAAAGGCACATGTTCCCTGTGTCTTAACTGTCTACACTTGTATACGATGATATTCTTATCCGAACTTGTTGAAGGAAGAATGTATTCAAAGGATCTGTTCAGCTAGGCTGTCTACTTAGTCTACTGGACAGACAGTCACCAAGGAGGTGGCTGCGCGGGGTTCGGAATCGCGGCTGGTGTCAGTGGTTGCACATTATACGTTTCTGAATATTGCTCCTCGGATGGAAGTGCGCGAGCACGAGTCGGGGGGAAAAACAGAAAAAATAAACGAGCCGTGAAAACATTGAACAAAGTACGTGATATACGAGATTTGTGAGGAATTGCGAGTAATGGAGGGGGAAAGTGGCTACACCTGTGAACAACACGCCTTGTCCTCAAAGCCGCTGAGGATAAATGCCCCTCGAGGTGCGGTGGGCAGTAAACATGATGGCCTAAGAGGACAACTATAGTTGCTTGTGCCTACAGCTCGGAGTCTGTCAAGACCAGAGTTACAGAAGCTGTCTCTTTCATCTAAAGCAGACAGACATCGTCAATACCCCGTGGTAGACCTGTCGTAACAACGAGAAATCGATTGATAGCGGTGGCCATACCGGGTGGCTATACGGCCCCTGCTACTGCCAGAATTGGTTACGAAAATGGGTACGTTTGCACAATACGTTCGCTCTTCGTTTGGCACGTGAGGTGCTATGTTGAGGCCCTTGGGCCCTCAGACCACTCCCCATGCTTGTCTCGCCTCGCTTTCTTGAGTTCGTTCATGGAAAAATTGAAGATTTTGCCAGGCTAGCTCCTCTAAGCGCCGGGGTGGCCAGCATGCCTCGGCTTCTTGTAATCCAGTTGCCGAAATGGGCAACGCATTTTGTTTACGATTCAACAAGCGTGATCGGTGGACATGTTGCTTGATAGGTGGGCGGAGGCTTTCACTTTGACGTTTGGTCTTTGCTCTTTGAGTGACACTCAAAAGTACCACGCTGGGCCATGTGCTATAGGGGTTTGAGCAAGCACGGGAGGGTATCCCCATCTCGGCAACCCATTCGCTAAACTTTCAGTGCTGAGACAGGGACCTCCCACAGCTCCGGTCGTGCCTCTTCTTAATTGACCCTCCGCTTAGCAGCCCCGACAGTTGTTTTACTTCAAACTATCTGACTCTAGCGCCGCCGCGCTGCAACACTTACCTTGCCCGACGCATAACTATCGTCGATGCAAAGCGGTCATCCCGGTCATAGCCTGCCGATAGCGTGCATACCTTGTTCTCTTCCATCCCTGACCGTCGGCCGGGCGTGGCAACAATTTCCTTTCCGTTGCTGACATGGCTGAAACAGCCCATATCTCGAATAACATAATATATCTACGTTATCGGGCCTGACACAGCGGCTTTGCCGTGTCCTGATAGAGTGTTAACGCTCGAGGAGCAATCACTGATTCGGCAACAAAGTGTCAAATTCAGATTCCCATAAACATGCACGCGTATGATTCCTGCTCGATCGCGTTGGCCTTGGTGCGGTCGCATTAAGTCACGCCGTACTTCGTGCGTGTACTAACACTGTAACCGTAATACCTGGTACTATTTATCAGTGTCTTTAAGCTCGTACGGTGTCATGCTAACCTCCATAGAGTCACCACCGGCCGATTCACGAACTTGAGAAAGTTGTGATACGCCCTAAGGAGCGTCAGACATAGCAGCGAAACGTTGTGTTGACGTTCACAGGAACAGTAGGGATACCTAACATACCAGGGTAAAGTGATGACGCTGCTGTTGGCCAGCACTACATTCACAGCGACATGTTGTTCGAAGGACTGTTTTGATTAAGTTTGCTTAGGGCCGCAGACTGTAATACGTGACGTACGTCAGAAATGTTTCAGTCGGACCTGGTTGCGATGTAACGCTGCGTCAGGATCGTACTATTAATAGTCATACATCAAACATAAAATTCCGATATCACGATGCCACAAAGGCCATTCCGGGCATGGCGTCATGCACAGCGTTGCCGTCGGAGCTGATACTATTCCAACAAAATATTGACTAATTACTGTGTTAGTCTTCTCAAGACTCAACATGCATATTTTTTCTACTTATACCAAAAACGGGGTCGTTGAGTAGCAGTCTGTTGCCGTGTTACAACAAATACAGAACACATCCTTGTGAAAATACTACTTCCACATACCTGCGTAGTACGACAGAAAACGTAGCTGGAAATATAGTGTTATACTATTGTTGCGCCTATACTGGTAGCAATACTATCATAGACAAACATAAGAACGATACGAAACAATTAAGAGTGCAGAGAAGACAAGAACGGGGCAAATATAAAGAGCTGGAAAAAAAACAAAAAACGAACGTCGAGCTGATAGGCCAAAGCCCGTGCAAGAGACAACAGGAGATCAGAGACGAGGAAAGTGCCTGCTTTGTGTGCATGTTGCTTTAAACGAAACTTCTTCCACCAGTGGGACGCTTCGATGTGAACAGGTGGCCTTATGACCGTGCCTACGACTGCAGTATCTACTCCCGTACCTCTGGGTGGCTACAGTAATGTCTACCGTAGTATGTTACAGCTGCCTCCTCTTGTGTGCCGCTATCGGCTCGGTCTCACCTCGATAGCCAGCTGTTGTCGTTCGTTGAGAGAGTCCTCATGGGGATTTCCTCCGTACCTCGCTCCTAAATCCTCTCTGGCCACGGGGTGGCCAGACGCCACGAGAGTTGAGTGTTGGTATTGCTCAGCGAATGCGACGTGGGATTAACTGACATGCACGTTATGGGCAACTGACATGAACGTGGTGGGCAAGACTCATGCACGGTGTGTGAACAGGATATGGTTTGACTTGTTTCTTTCGTTCTTTGGTGGGATTGACTAACCCCAGGTAGGGCCAGAGAGCACCCGCATCGACCATTACAGCCGATACGGGGTTTCCATGACCCAGACAATGGCCTCCCCCGCCGGGGACACTCCATTGTATACCTACATCGATATGACAGCGAGCCATCCTACGGCTTTATCGCTGCCTTACACGATGCACCCTCCGTGCGTCACTGGTCAGGTCAGTCAACGTACATCACAGAATACCCTGTCGCCCACCTGGGCGACTCCTGAAGCCCGTAGCGCTGCAACACCCCCCCTGCCCGACGCATAACTATCGTCGGTGCACAGCGGGTATCCCGGCCACTACCCGGTAACAGCGTGGGCAACTCCTCCTCCATATCCCCGACGAACCGGCTGCCGCGTCCTTCCCTATCCGTTCGACGATTAACGAGCTTCGGCCACGTACGGACATCCCCGATGCTCGTGACGCGGCTCCTACGCCTTCCGCTTCTCCTTCTGACGGTCACTGCTGCTGTTTCGGCTTCTGCGGCGGCTGCAGTTGCTGCTGCTGCTGACGACACAGTTGCTGCGCCTGATGCTGTTCCACCTCTTCCTCCTTCTCCTGCTGGGCCGGCTGTTTACGCTCCCTCCACGGCGGCGGAGGTGGTGGACCTGATTGCCCCCCCGTCCTGCGGGTTCCCGTTGCCGTGCTCGGTCGCTGCTACTGCGGTTGCGCTCCCGCGTGGCACTCCTGCTACGGCGGTGGTGGCTGCTACGGCGGTCACGACTGCGACTGCGGCTCCGTGCATCTAACTTGAAAATGGTACGATGTTTTAGCATCCTTTGCCGCTTATGTAACGGGGTACACACAAACCTACCCGACCCCTGATCCGGCGTCCTCTCATAGACGCTTGATAGCTCAGACAGGGCTGTTCGACGGAAGTGATTCGCTACCCCCCGGTCCAATGCTCGTGCGCCCGATTCGCGTGAATGCCTTCCCTTCCTGGTTTGCTGGCCGCCTCCTTGATCAAGACCCTGTTATCCCCCCAGCGTCTGCTCACCCGAGGAACTCCTCTGAGTTGCCGCGTCGTCCCGCGCTCTTCTGGGGCTTTTTCCCCCTGCTGTCTCTTGAGTATCCCTCTCAGCCTCCAGAACATCTGCTGCCTCTCCACCACGAAATTGGACGAATTCGAGCCTCATGTGGTTCGGCCGCTCATGGAAGATCTTGAGTTTGGCTGCCAATACCCCAAGACCAGCTGTGCAATCGAGGATTTCGTCGAAACTCATCTTTGCAAGCTCTGTGTGAAACGTCGCTCAGGAACGTTTGGTGCACCCCTAGTGTGGTCTTTTGGAGATACTGACGTTTGACTCCAAGAAAGTAAGTCGTTTGAAGGTTCAGACGTTCACACCACCCCCTCAAGTACTGACGTGACTCTGAGTAAGCAGATCGTTTGAGGGCACTGACATTCACGCCACGTTTGAAGGTACTGACGTGATTCCGAGTATGTAAGTCGTTTGAAGGCACTGACGTTCACGCCACGTTTGAAGGTACAGACATGACTCCGAGTAAGTAAGTCGTTTGAAGGCACTGACGTTCACGCCACGTTTGAAGGTACAGACATGACTCCGAGTAAGTAAGTCGTTTGAGGGCACTGACATTCACGCCACCTCCACTGACGTGCCTCCGAGTAAGGAAGTCGTTTGAAGGCACTGACGTTCACGCCACGTTTGAAGGTACTGACGTGACTCCAAGGAAGGAAGTCGTTTGAAGGTTCAGACGTTCACGCCACCCCCTCAAGTACTGACGTGACTCCGAGCAAGCAAGTCGTTTGAAGGCCCTGACATTCACGCCACGTTTGAAGGTACTGACGTGATTCCGAGTATGTAAGTCGTTTGAAGGCACTGACGTTCACGCCACGTTTGAAGGTACAGACATGACTCCGAGTAATTAAGTCGTTTGAGGGCACTGACGTTCAGGCCACCTTCACTGACGTGCCTCCGAGTAAGTAAGTTGTTTGAAGGCACTGACGTTCACGCCACCTTCACTGACGTGCCTCCGAGTAAGTAAGTCGTTTGAAGGCACTGACGTTCACACCACGTTTGAAGGTACTGACATGACTCCGAGTAAGTAAGTCGTTTCAAGGCACTGACGTTCACGCCACCTTCACGCCACCCCCCCAAGTACTGACGTGACTCCGCGTAAGTAAGCCGTTTGAAGGCACTGCCGTTCACGCCACGTTTGATAGTACTGACATGACTCCGAGTAAGTAAGCCGTTTGAAGGCATTGACGTTCACGTCACCTTCACGCCACCCCCCCAGCCCGAACAGTGTCCACTGGTGAGACCCTTTCGTGCTAAAACTAATTCATGAGTCCTCAAACGTCATTCATCCACCACCACTTCAAGATCGTACCCCTTGTATAACGGTTTTCGTGAAAGTAGTTGTAGAAAGGTGGTGGCAAACACCCCCCCAGCACGGAAACTACCTACTGCCTATTAGCATCCCAATCCCACCTTTCGCTTCGTGTCTCCAACACTGGGCCACTAATCTTGGAGAGTCAAATAGGAAGGCATCCTGCTCGGTTACACCATACCTACATCATTTTTTCCAGCATTAGTCATGCAATTTAGAATTCCTACAACCGTTCTTCTCCGATCAGGTGGATCGCCCGATGCTTGGAGACGGACGACACAACAGGTGCGTGGTACGCTCAACCCCTTCACGATCGCGTTCGCAAATGAAGGGAACCTTTAGCTTGGGCATTAGGCATATGTGGCCTCGCCTTTATAGAACTGCCCTCCCCATGCGGGGACGAAGCACTTGAAAATTAGGGTCAACCTTATGTACATGTACAGCAGTGCAGTACTCAAATGGTGAAGATGCCCAATCGTCATTGGGAACCATGTCAGATACTTGAACAAAGTCAAGCTCGTTTGATGCTCCGTTCACTGCGTCAGCGACTAAGACGGCGCGTGAGTATACGCGCTGGGGAGGGGCTTTGTTTTCCTATCGGAAACTACCAGGTTTTCTCTCCTCAGTTTGGTTTGCATTGTGTATCTCGTATCCACCGCTTAGGATGCATGTATTTGCTCTGGAAGAGCAGTCACCCTTGCTACAGGCAAAGCGCTCCGGATAGAGGCCAGCGCTCCGAGGTCCTTTCGGCACGAATGTGAAAAAAACGCCTTTTTTCACGGTTTTCAAATATTCGTGCATGATACTATCAAGTAACTGTTCACGCATCCCCCAGTATTCGGGCGCTGTGATCACGGGATTACAACTATTTATGTGTGTGATCCCCGATTCTGTGGCACAAACTGCTGTGTCGACATCCTGGCAGTCGATAATCTAGTGCCGGGTGGTTTGTAACTACCAGTACTAATATGCCCGGTGCCACTAGGTTGATAGGTTTTATTTATTCGTTGGTGTCGCACTGCTATCTCTCCCTGCTCTTGGACGGAACGCGTGCGTCGTGCCTGCCGTATCCAGTGTGATGTGATACCAGCTCGGTATGCTGAATGAAGCTAATATACATACTTTACAGCAGTCGGGATGAATAAGGTAATGCGGCCGTATGTGTTCGACCCGTACTCTGCACGTATTGTGTATGTGTTCTTCATCTTAAACCATTCTTTCTACCCGTCGACATCCAGCACAACCAGTGTCCGTGCCCTTTATTTGATCCTAGAGAGAGATTTTTCCTGTGGTAACAAACTACACCACAGTCATCACAATATACGTGGATTTCTCGAAAGTTCCATGTTTGCCAGCCGACAATGCACGTTGTTGTCCAGGGGTTCATCGTTCTAAAGGGTGGTTATGTACGCCCAAACAGCGTAAGGCTCGACATTGTTAGTTTCCGTTATCACCTAACCGAGCAAACGGTCCACGAGAGCATGCGTGTATTAGTACGTACGGCACCTTTGGCTTGTATCGACACCGGGTGAGAAGACCCGAACGGGTGAAACAAGTGGAATTCCAGCGTATCGGGTACTTGGAGACCATAACAACCCGCTATGACTCTCGTTGTGTGCCCTCAGTTGTTTCAACATAGCTTTCATCTACCCCCGAATAGTAACATGCCGTACACTGCACAGCTGAACGGCTTCCCAACAACATTACTTTGCTCCGGTAGTAGGGGACACTCATCCCGTACGTGTGTAGGGATGTGTGGGGCCAAAGTAAAACGTCTCCACGCTTGTAAAAGCAAGAGGAGCGATGGACCCAAGGATCTAGAGAGCTTTTGCCGCGCGACCTTCAGTCCCATGAACGGTTATATTGATAGTGGTATGAATACTGTATATACTGTGGATACATCCTCCACGTATGATATGTGGCCTTCGACTAAAACTCGTCATTTCTACCCAGCTTCATCACCGTAGTATGCCCCGTATGAATCCCAGATACCTGGTACTCGTGTGCACACGGTGTGTGTGGTACATCCTGATATATATGTCGCTTTTCAACGCGTTATCATGACTCGAAAAGATGGGAAGAGAGATGTACGAAATGGTCCCTAAGGATTTTGCCATACGGCCTACCAGGTACCTGGTACAGTTTTACGGGAGTGTGTAGTATTATACATAGCCCATAAACGCCCTTTATTGATGTTGTCAAAAGCATACATACTGCGAGCCACCCCCCCTGTATGCTTAACCGTGTATCAAGAGCTCACCCTGTTCGGGGTAGAAAAAATAAATAAAAAACTGCAGGTACAGAGTAGAGCAGTAGTAGTAGGAGTATGGTTTCCTATTTTTTTTCCACATTACATGTACTATCGTTAATATTCATATTCTTCGTCGTGTACGCACGGTAATGCAACTCGTCGTATAATATACCCTGGTATACCATCATCTCATCTTTTTGAGCATCGTGTGAAACTGCGTACCAGGTAGTGTATAGACTACTGATGGTATTGTAGACGGGGATACGGCTTTTCTGTGTAATTTTCAAGTTGGGGCGCCTTTGCTCCAGGCAGCTGTTACTCAGTGCTCGGGGCATGGTAGGTTATCGGTTCCTGCGTACAACTTCAAACTTAGAACCATCTACGGAAGGCGCTCCTCCCGCAACGATATTCAAAAGTACTCCCTGTTTCGATACCAGCAGCGAGGTATACTTCTACAACAGCAGTTACATGTGACATGTGACCACGAAAATACTGCTGTCGCTCAGGTTGGGCTGATTATTAGAGTCGTACGCATACGTATTGCCATGGTAGTCTAAATGAATACAGCCGACCCCCCCCATTTTTTTCCTCGAGGAGTACCGCACAGCAAGAAAAAAACCGGCCGCACCAAAAAACACAGACGAGATGTGCGGGGCCAAAAACAAAACAAAATCGAGAGTGACGCCTGAGGCGGAGAACGGCCGCAAACAAACGAGAGTTACACCTGAGGCGAAGGCCGGCCGCAAACAATCGTCAAGGCGTGCGCGGGGACAAAAAACAAATCGAGGGTCAGGACGGACGGATTTGTGGCCTTCTTTTTTTCTGGTGCTGCCTTATCGCGAGTCTGCGATGGTGGCTACCTGCCGTGAGTACTGTTTCCTGATACGTTATGCATGGGCATTGCTATAAACAACAGTAGTGCTACCCGAATATATGTACTCTATCGTAGTTTCTACGTGTATCCCTCGCCGCTGGTACCCATCAGACTCCATCATCCCGGACAGACCTCGGGGCTCGATACTTGGCCACCCATCAGATTCCATCCCGGAGAGGCTCGGGCAGAGACACTGATCCCACCCAGGGAAAACTCGGGCCCCGATGTTTGGGCCTCATTCCGCCCAGGAGGACTCTCGGGCCCAGTTATTCGGGCCCTCGCTCCGCCCGGGAGAAAACTCGGGCCCAGGTGCTCGGGGCCAAACAAATTCCCTGGGTACCGATCTCTCGTGTCCCCGCCAGAGCTCATGACCTTGCGCTCCAATCTCCCCCTCTCTCTGTCATATCCCTGGGTTCACCATGTTACAGCTGCCTCCTCTTGTGTGCCGCTATCGGCTCGGTCTCACCTCGATAGCCAGCTGTTGTCGTTCGTTGAGAGAGTCCTCATGGGGATTTCCTCCGTACCTCGCTCCTAAATCCTCTCTGGCCACGGGGTGGTCAGACGCCACGAGAGTTGAGTGTTGGTATTGCTCAGCGAATGCGACGTGGGATTAACTGACATGCACGTTATGGGCAACTGACATGAACGTGGTGGGCAAGACTCATGCACGGTGTGTGAACAGGATATGGTTTGACTTGTTTCTTTCGTTCTTTGGTGGGATTGACTAACCCCAGGTAGGGCCAGAGAGCACCCGCATCGACCATTACAGCCGATACGGGGTTTCCATGACCCAGACAATGGCCTCCCCCGCCGGGGACACTCCATTGTATACCTACATCGATATGACAGCGAGCCATCCTACGGCTTTATCGCTGCCTTACACGATGCACCCTCCGTGCGTCACTGGTCAGGTCAGTCAACGTACATCACAGAATACCCTGTCGCCCACCTGGGCGACTCCTGAAGCCCGTAGCGCTGCAACAAGTACTGCGGTGACTGACAACTGTGACACTACAGTAGAAATGCAGCGACCACACTACAGCAGTAGTGGCATCCAGTAGTGTGGTGACTACAGTAGTGACTACTGAAGTGACAACAGTAGTACTGTAGTGACTACAGCCATTGTGACTGCAATAGTGCATACAGTGACTGTCTTGTACAGCAGTGCTGACCACGGTAGTGACTACAGCAGGGGTGACTGCAGCAGTACTGCGATGATCGTGCGTGGCGACGATTTTTGTGTCATATGCAATTCACGTTAGAAAAGGACGCATTGCTCCTTATGCGGGTTGCAAACAGTCGTCTTCCTTTCAACCGAGAGACGCGATAAGGACTTGTGTCCCCCTATACAAGTTGGAACCACTTATGAGTCACATACATGAACACGGACTCAAGTTGGTCTTGAGTCTGTAGCACTTTCTTCCTTGTGCAAACGAGTAGCGTCGAGAATACGCCAGGGTGTATGCAGCGTGGACTTGACGACAAGCCTGACGGACGGTATGGAGTGACAAGATAGGTGATACGTTTGTCGCGCATTCTGGTGGCGCCTTGACAATATCAATCATGACTCACCTGTCAACGAAGGGTCACACCGATTTACTATCGACGAGGAATTACGAGACAAGATACTACAGTCGTACAATAAGAACAAGTGAAAACCTTACGGCCTAGATGCAGCGATGATGGTACCTCCGTGTCATGTTTACTTCATCAGGATCACTCTACACATGAAGTTTGGACCAAACCCTGTCACCCACATCGCTCCCCAGTGTTGACACGCCTAATACCAAAGAACTCAATACAGTTTTCGACAACTTTTGGGCGTAGACAAGCTCTACAGATATCTAGTGATTTCAAAACGCATTGAGCGTTGCACTTGTCAATCAAGAACTGCGTCATGTTATTCCTGACGTAGCGAGACCCACAGCCTGGTATGGGCATGATAGTTTTTCTGCAGGTGTGCTATTAATAGTCGTGCGCTAATACGATGTGCCAACTACCAGTGGAGTGTATACTTATTATCCTTCCCACGTACGTTCGCATAATTATGGAACTCGCGTACACCACGAAGAACGAAACGTTCACAACACGGCGGCGCCGTCCACAAATTTCCGTTTCCTTCCTTCTCGTTGGAGGTATGGAGCATGCCATAGTCAATCTCCTGCTCCGGATTGGGATCGGGAGCCAGCCAGGAGATTGTCGGAGGTCTTTCAATTTCGCCATCCCTCGACCTTGCAGAATCACACGAAAAGCAAAGCTTCCACAA
Organism: Nereocystis luetkeana; assembly: GCA_031213475.1. Lineage (NCBI taxonomy): Eukaryota > Phaeophyceae > Laminariales > Laminariaceae > Nereocystis > Nereocystis luetkeana. The sequence continues at coordinate 2,424,082 of JARUPZ010000039.1, forward strand.
GCCTTAAGTCGATGTCGTTAACACCAATAATATGAGTACGGACTCAGGTCCGGCCTGAGTCTGGACGACCTGAGTCTGGATCACTTTATTTTTGGTATGAGTAGCGTAGACAAGCCCGGCGAACATATCAAGCGAAAATATCAGGGACACGCCTTGTCACGCGTTCGAGTGGTTTCCGGAAAATATCGTTGATTACGGTTCGCATGTCGGCAAAGGATTGTACCAAAATCTTACCGACAAAACCTTAGGAGATGTGATGCCACAGTCAGTTGTACAGTAACAAGCCATGAATATCCCATCACCTATGTGAAACGGTGGTACCTCCGTGTGGGGTAGTTGTAAAGGACCTCCCTATACAGGAAGGTTGGACCCGACCCTGTCGCCCACACGTACGAGATAACGCAAACTGCTGGCACGCTCTAATGGATTATTTTCTCGACCGCCGCATGCACTAGTGCGACAACAATACTGTGTCCCCTGTACGATATAACGCAAACAAGCGACACGCTTTAATGGGTGATTTCTTGACTGCTGCTTGTTTGAGTAAGTTGTCATACCGCTTCTTGCTGGGTTGGTTGAACATAAACGTCCGCTACACAAGAGGCAACCCCGAGACTCGCGTTGCAAATTCTCGCTGCTGTCAGTTCGGCGCTCTAGGAGACATAAACGAAATGGGGGCGTTCGAACTGCCCGGGAACCATGCATAGAAATGATAGATGAATGCATGTGTTGGTAGAAATGAATCGTTAGCGATGTGAGTTCTTATTATTCAATATCGCACGCCGAAACGCATTCTCCACCGGTGCGGTGGATCGGCAGCCGAATGGCACACCACGAAAAACAGCACAACCGAAGGCAGAACAAACGGGGTACTCGCTAAACACATAGTTCCAGTTTACAGATGATCTACAAGCAATACAGCAGTAGGGCTTCTATAATACCGTGTTATGAAGATGTGCCCGGGGGTGTGTTGTATCTCATGGCCCTAACCACCGAAGACAAGCAGGACACAGGTACTCTAATAACACGTCTGAATACATACCAGCATACCGGTATCCCATAAGTACTACAGCATGGTTTGACTATAGTAGCCCTATGCCATTGAGATGGCCGCGGGGGTGCGCTGCATCTCATGACCTCCACAATCCCGCAGTGCCATATATTTCCCGAAAGCAGGCGTTCCACCAATACAATCTACGCACATCTCCTTCAACTCGCGAAAACCCGCGATCGTTTTCGCGAGCGCGCAACGGCCGATTGCGCGCAATCACGACCAACCATAGCCCCTCGCGCGTAGTATCTTCACCTCAAACATGGTACAAATACAAAGGCCTGTCAGCAACAGAAGGACACACTCCTCTCTACTACTAAAGAAAGTGTCCTGGAGGTCCAACCCACAACAAACTCCTAGCGTCAAGCTCAGCCTTCCCGATCGCTTGATATAGGCCACAGCTCATGTCCAACCATACCCGGGCCGTCGACGTCCGACAACGGCGATCACACGGCACGAGCGCACCTGCGCGCATCACCGGCGGATTGCACCATTTCTCGACAAGTGGGAAACCCGTGGGTCAACCCGTGCCGAGGGCCGAATAGCAGGGACAAACGCAGCTCCCGGTGAAACCTGCGCGACACCGGGGAAATATATCACGTCTCTTGACCCTTTGGAGAACGAGCATAGTATGGTAGATGTTTGGGACTTCGCGGATTCGGAGCCGGTCGAGGATCGTCTCGAGGGTGGTGCTGTTGAGATGCTGTCGCCTACGGTCGAAGACGAGGTGGATCAGGGGAGAACTCCGGCCTACATCTTAGCGATCAGCCTGCGTTCTTTCGCCTTCATCCCGGAGATGGTTTGCTGCTGCTTCTTCGTTTTCGTGTGGTCGTACACGGGCTGGAGAAGAAGGAAGGAGGGGAGAGGGGGGGGGGAGGGAGGTATAACGTGAGACGGTGACTCTAGCGGCGTTACCAGCGTGATTCTCCTGACGTCAACAACATTCGTTTTTAGATTTGTCTCAACGAACATCGTGCCGGGTGTAGGAGGCGGTTGCGCCTCAAAAGGCGTATTTTGCACAAGGTGCACAGAAGCAAAATATAGTAGTGGCCAGCACGAGTTCACAGAAAAGATGCCTGGACAAAACGGTGCAGCACGGGTTCACCATGCTAATTCTACGAAGCACGGTAGTGGGGCGCCCCAACACCACGGAATTGAGGAGCTGTCCTGCACAGTACAGTAGTACTGTACCTACAACACGACCACCGTACGTGTGCGCGGGGACGCACACGGGAATCAAATGTAGAAAGGGGAAAAAACTAAAGCACTGTATCCCCAGACTCTTCATCGCTCAAAGTTACACCCTTCGTGCGTAGCTACAGGGCATGCAGATAATGAACCTCACACTCCTACCTTGTACACGCTGCCCACCAGCGCTGCACTACACCGCTTTGCATGCTATACGAGGATCTCCCGCAAGTCTGCCTGCATTGCCGGCGTAACCATCAGACCTTCGCGCCGCCTGGGAAACCATCGAGAGAGCACAAACAAGGCACACAAGGGATTAAGGGCCGACGCAAATGACCACGCGTGGATACAATCTGCGGCAGCTTTTGGCGCTTCAGAGGGAAGAAATGAACGAAACAAAGGACGATGACAGCATCGGCCACTGCTTAATTGGGGGGGTGATACGTTCCGTAAATGAACTAACGGTACATAGATGTAAAAAACCGTATGTACGACACGGACGGAGCAGTATAATAGTTTTAGTGCCACACGCACACACCATGTAGGCGTCTGATCTCGGAAATTCATGTGTGTGGTATCATAAGGGCTCAGGAACACCTGGTATTACCGTCTATCTCACGTAAAATCAGAGTTGTCAGAGTGAACTCTGCCGAGCATACTTCCAAGCGCGACACAGTTTCAAGACCTGACTGCTTTCCGAGCGACAGATACCACTATATATACAAGTAATTCCGCCGCATAAACGTCCCACGCAAGTCGTGTGCCTGGCGCGCGAGCCATTGAGCAGTACCGTGCTGTTACTACATACTAACACTGAAGATGCGCGGGGAACCATGAGAACTTTAGCGCGTTTTCTTTTGACAACATCGATGAGTCGAAACTTAGCCGGGTGCTTCTCGCACTAAGGCCTGGAGGTTGTTTGATACGTTTGTTATAGATCGGGAGCATACAGTTCATGAGGTCTAGGGTCAGGATGAGGCAAGCAGCTCAGCCATGAGCCAATTCGAAGGATCGTCGTTTACAGCCCGTATCAAATGAAATAGGATTACAACAACACTTGCCTTCAATATGCAAATAACAGAGAATACAAGGCCAACCTCAAGTCTGGCCACGATCCAACCGAGTCGAGACGCACGTGTTCCAGAGAGGTAGAGCGTGCGTCTGACGCTAGGGAGAAGGTCTCCCAGGTATGTAGATGGTAAACTGATTGTTTTGTGCCCTGGTCGACAGCGATGACCAAGGCAACATGGACCACCGAGAGGAGGAGGAAAAGGAGAAGAAGAAGAAGGAGAAGCAGCAATCCACAAATTGAGGAGGGGCCGTTAATGACGCGGCCCCTACCGATACGAAACCGCATATCGTCGCAACTCCTGAAACGGTCCTGAACCGTAACACGTGTACTGTACGAATGGTAGGAGAAATAGCGTCGAGTTATCGCCTGTGAACATGTTCGGGATGCTCACGTATGCCCTGCGAGCCGCGGCTACCCTTGCCGTTCCGAAACGGTAGTCGAGGTCTTGCTGACTCCTCCTGGGGCCTGCAAGGTCAACAAAAACGCGCTGTAGATGAGTGCCTTTCGAGACGATGTAGTGGTAGGTATGGACGCACGCCTCCTCTTCGCCTGTACACACCCACTGCAAGTGACCAGGGTACCCGTGAGCTTAACGCCTTGCTGCTTGGCCGTCTCGCGCAAAAGGCCCTTGTGAGCGTGGGCGATGCACACTTGAAAAACGTTAATGTCCACTACCTTGAAACGTCTATCGCCGGGGACGAGCACGGGAGCAGCAATTGCCGGGCGGAACGCTGGGGGGAGTGGGAGAAGGCATTCTTCCAAGGAATTAGCTGACGACAATGCCGGCTCACTAGTTTCCGGCACTGCCGCAGTGTGTAGGGTGGGGGGGTTGACTGCTATCACAGGTTCTACCGCTACCATAACTCCCGGCGACAGTGGCATAGCAGATACTCCCGGCATCCTCACCGGTTGTACCGTCACAGGCACCGACGACCGGGGGGGAGGGGGGGGGGTTGTTCCCGGCATACCATGCATAGGGCGGAAAGGGGGGAAACCAGCTACCATCGTCTCCTCTACTGCTACCATCACCCGCGGCGACCGTGGCATAGCAGATACTCCCGGCGTCCTCACCGGTTGTACCGCAGACATCGACGCACGGGGGGGAGGGAGAGAGGGGGGGGGGGGGGTTGGGGTTGCATCACGGCCATCAAAGCCGGGGTACCCCGAGAGGGAAGAAAAAAAGAAGAGGGGGGGGGACGACGTGTGGCGTTCAGTCTGGACCCCTCCCTGTATTTCGGGAAAAACAAACGGCCACCCATTAAGTGGGCACCAGTGGCGTCGAGAGTGATCGCTTCCTTGGCCTGGATAGTGTGCAGAGAGAGCGAGTTTACCGTCAAGCTAGGGATACAAGAAACACTCTCCAAGGTTACTCGCACGTCTTCTGGTGGGGATACAAGTACGCCGCAACAGGAGGGGGGAGATGGCGTGGAGCGTAATATATACTCAGTGTAACAGCTTTGGCTGGGAGGATGCCAACACCGATAGGGGGTTCATGGTGGTGCCCCAAGCACACAACAAGGGAAGGGCATACATACGTACAGCAGCGTTACCTTGCGCTTCGACGAAGGTACTCCTACAGCAAGGGCGACAGGTACATAGGGCGTAGCACACAGCCTTTTGTTTAGGCTGATGCGCCGGAACGGCACACACATACATTCGCACCATATCGTCTGCTTGGCCAAAGCAGCCGCCTCGATGAGAGGAGCGATGGCGGCCAGGACTGCCTCCGACCCGTTCCGTGTCCGGACAACCACCACCATAGACCCCTGCTTATTTAGCCCGGCCAGGATCCCTTCAGCGGCCGACAACGGAGCTTCGGTGCTCTCAGTCATAATGCCGAGCCGCTTTGCTACATCCGTCTTGATTGGGGATGAGGTGATGCGGGACCCAACCTTCATGGTTTCCGGTTTGGGCACACGGAATGGAACGCGCGGGAGACATGTATACATATACACCTGCGACGAATGCCGATTGCAACCCTCTTATCATACTACAGTACTAATATGACTATTATTCCGAGTATTTTGTCCCCACGACGAGAGTGCAGCCCTTAAGGTCCAACGTGAAGGGGCTTAGTGTAAGCACCATTGTCAAGAGTGGGGCCCGTTGGAAAGGAAAACACGAGAATGAGCTCTACAATAGCCTCTACAGTATGTTGATATTCGTATATACTATACTACGGTCGAATAGCATACATAAGGCGCCAGGTTCCTCCATAACGTACCTGACACCCAGTGAATGATTTGACGGGTATAGGCTGTACGTTAGCGGCGTGCGTGCATGTTTAGACCAAAGGTACCATCCTTTAACACGCGGTCACTTCGTTTGAATTCACAAGTATGAGAGTTGGGTAACGCATAACCTCAGCATCCCTTCTGGTGGACGCCACCGAGAGGCAAATAAATGGCATAACCCACGGGCCAAGGCGAGCGGTTCGCACACATCGACGACGCAAGGAGTTATTTCAGGGCTCAAAAGATATTTGGGCTTTGTTGGCTATAGTCAGCACCCTGGAGGGACGTGAGGAAGGTCTCACCACGATCGCCCCTCTGACGCCGGCCGTTGAAATGGCCAAGCAAACTCCAAGGTGCGAACGTGTGTGACCGTCCGACACACAGGGCCAGGACCTGCACTGTGGGTTTTGGGTGTGCACACCATACTACACACCTTAACACGATGCGGAAATCTATAGCAGCAAACGGTAATGAGGAGAAGGATGATGCGTTGCAGACGTTCGCACCTTCTTCTTGGTTTGCTTGGCCATTCCAGCGGCCGCCGTTGGAGAGGCAATCGCGGCAGCAAATCCCTCAAACCCCTGACGAATTTTAGCCACCACCAACAAAGCCTCGAGCGTTTTTGTTTCCCCCGATAGGCCTCCTTCCGCCGCAAACCCGGGCGCTTGTGGTATGCCTCGGCTAGGGTTCTAACTCTCTTGACCACCTCCACCTTGACGAAGATCGGTTCACGCTTTTTGGTGTCGCGACTAGCGTTTGGATCATGTCGAACCTGGTGTATACGAACATACCCGATTGCCGATGACCGACCAGTGCACAGCCTACATAACCTGAGCGGCAAACGCGACTTCACGGTGTAGTGAACTCATCTCGATCACCTGCTAAACTAGAGGCATAACCGTCCGCACATCCAATACACCAGACAGGTCATATCTGTACATTTCCTGATCGGAATAGTTCGGGGAAGATACGATGTTTGTGGTAGATCCCTGAACTGTTCGTATGATCTGCCCAGGATCTAGCAAACAAATCAGGGTGGGACCTGCACGACACGCATCTTGCGCACGCAATTTTTTGTGTGATATCTGTATGATACGGCTATTGCGCAGGAATTCTCAACGGCAAAGATATGATGTAGAGGGTTTATAGTGGATCGTGATATGTACGATTTGTGTAATATTCCTATTTTAAAAATTGTAGACGGAAGAAATCACCCCACACGGTACGCACCATACAGACATGCATGTGAGTCGGATTCCATCTTGGAGCTCGGACATTGCTCCTAATAGCTGGCTGGGCCCATAGCACGGGGTGATCTAGGTGATACTCGCACGTGGCGCTAGCCCCGCGTTGCGCGTAGTAGTATGTAGCACCTGATATGGTAGTCTTCGTAGTGTGCTTTTGTTTACCACTCTGAACGAAAATGCAAGGACCAACCGGTCGGGGCGGTATCGACCCGCGATATGTCCATTCTTGTCTCCCGGTTGCAGGAATTGTAGATGTATGGAAACATTTACATCAGGGTATGGGGCCTTATCCTCCCCGAGTGCGGTGGGGCCTCAACCATGAGCCCTGCCACTCAGAAATCAGTCCGTGGGGTTGGGGTTTCTACACCATGCGGGCCGATATCGACCCTGGGGGGGTCCCTTTTTTCAAGTCCGCGGGTTGTTTGAGTCTTAGATGTATGGAAGGATTGATGATCCAGGGATGGGATATTGTCACCCTCGTGTCTGGCGGGGTCTTGACGTTGTCGCGAGGGGCTACTCTCCCTGCGCGCTGGCTTCATGAGCGATGGGGCTAGGGTTTCCACACCTTGTGGAGCGATATAAGCCCGGGGGGTGTTCGTTCTCGTCTCCGGGTTGTTGTACTTCAGTAGATATATCGAACGATTCAGGGATTGCACCGTATCGTCCTCGGATGGCGAGGGGAAAATCTCGCCGCGCGCTGGCACTATGGCCCCATGAGCCCCAGCCAATCAGAAACCACCCGATGATGGCGTTGGGGTTTCCACACGTTGCAGGGCCGTATCGACCTGAGGGAGCTCGGTTGTAGAGGTGTGAAAGATTCTATGATCCGGCGATGGAACCTTATCGTCCCTGGGTGCTGCTGACTCCATGACGTACTCAGCCAATCAGTGATCAGCTTTCGGGGAGAAAGGGATTACTATCAGGAGTTGGCCATGTTAAATCGTATCACATATCTGGTAAAGCAGTATTGTAATAACCTGGTACGAGCGACTGGTATCTGGTATTCGCCAAGAAGCAAATGTGAATATGGTGCTTTCTGGTCGAGGGTCAAGACAAGCAACTTCATAGCGGGCGAATTGAGCGGTATCAGGAAGCGAAGCGATTCGGACTACAGCAGCACTTTAGGCACAACCTGATGACACAAACTAAACAAACTAAACAAACTACAGTATATAGAGCTGCAGCATCGGTATGACGGCGCGTTGCGGTGCTACGTTTTTGCATCTAGCGCGATCGTATTTGGGCGTTTTTCTGTACGTGCAGTACAACAAGCCAAGCACCGTCCACGCGCTACCATGCTCGGCCGAACATCGATATCTGGTACTTCGTACAAGCGAGCGCGATCGTAGGGACGCCTCTCTTGACCTACATATACAGCGATTGATCTAACGTACGAGTACGAGCACTCGTACAAGGAACCACAATCGATACACGTAAGGCAAGGGTGCCGAATCTGTGTTTTTTCTTGTTTGGCGGTATCGAGCAGCGCTCACTTTGTACCTATAACTTGAGAATAAAGGCCGCAGCCAATGGCACTTATTACCAAGCCCTAATCAACAGGAGGCGGCGCGGTACCAGCGGCAGCGACTGTTCGTCGGCGCGTCGGAGTGGAGATGCGGCCTGAAGGCGGCAAGATATTCAGAGGCCCCGGGTTGCCAGGCGGCGAAGGGACAGATGGGGCCGGATCAATGATCACGGCGGATTCTTCTCCCTGTAAAGTGCTCGTAGGGAGAGGAGCATGCTGGGCGACAATCGTCGCTGCAGCGGGAGCTTCTGCAGAGCCCTGGTCGCCCCCAGAGGGTTCGACGACAAAAACCGAAGCAAAAGTGGGGTTGGTGGAGGGTTGGCAAAATCCTAAGCCAGGACGGCGACCGACGGTGGCGACGGAAGCATATGTTCGAGCGACAAATCTCCCCAAGGAGAAGAAAGGTCATAAATCTTCACACGTGACCCGTTTGCGCGAAAATCGCAAAAATCCGAGGAGATGACAGGCAGCCCACCTAAGACGACACTTTTGGTACGGGGCACCAGCCCACTCAAACCGACACCACGGGTCGGAGAAGAGCGAATGCGAAGCCCGCAGCCTCGCATGAGGAAGATACCGTCGTCCTCGACGGGGGTGAAGCTGCTAGACCCACTGCGATCGTTTTCTTTTGCGGGCTCCAGCAAACGGGATGGAAAATCAGGATTTCCGTTGGCGCTGCCCTTGTGGTACTCGAGGGTGTAGTCGAACGCGGTCAGAAACTCAAGCCCCCACTGGACTCGCGCGTTGTGGTCCCCTACTTTGCCTATGCTCTCACGCGCTTTGTGGTCCGACAATATGCGAAACTTCGTGCCCCATAGGTGACCTCAGAATCGTTCGTCTGGTGGCCCCAATAACGCTGCCAGCTTCCACGTCCAGCGGGGTCTAGTGCCTCTCGGAATCTAGGGTAGCGCGGCTGATATAAGCAATCGGACGTACTGAGCCGTCCGGTTGTGTTTGTTCGAGCGCGGAACCAAAACCGTCGATGCAGGTGTCGCAGTACATGTGGAAGGGGCGAGGGGTGTCGGCTACGGGTCCCAGTCAGGGAAAACCAAAATCGGTGGGGCAGCGAGCTCGGCGAGGATCTGGCGTACGATAGCTTCCATGGCCGGCGTCAAGACGTACTCAACCCTTCCGGAGAAGGGCGGTAAGAGGGCGTATCTGTTTAGACAGGTCGGGTAGGAATTTGCGATAATATCCCAAGCCGCCCATCAGCGCACGGACCTGCTTGAGATTCTTGAGCATGGGAATTTTTACCAAAGCCGAAACTTTTTCCGCATTTGGGCGTATACCTGCGGGCGAAATGGAGTGGCCCAGAAACTTTGCCTCCGTGGTGCTGAGGTGAGCCTTCGTGGGGGAGAGTTTGAGGTTGTCTTTGCGACGGCGTTCGACGAGGGCTCGTATCGTCTTGACGTGGGCCGTCGTATCAGATTCGAAAACGATCCCCCCATCGAGGTAGGCCGCCACCTGTGTCAAGCCTTTGATGACTTCGTTCATCACCTGGACGAACCAGCCGGGCGAGGCACTGCTGCCTTGGGGCATGGCGATCCACTCGTAGAGGCTTGTGGGAGTGCAAAACACCGTGGGAGGAACGGTGTCCTGTGCGCGGTAATCTGGTGGAACGAGGAGACCAACTAGAAGAGGGAAACGCCCGTCCCTTGCCCAGGGAGTCGAGGACGTGGTCCACGCGAGGGATAGGCAGCTGGCGGAGGCTACTGATCTGGTTGAGTTTCTTGTAATTTTCGGTGATCCGAACGCCTCCAGACTTCTTCGAGATGACCACCAGCGGATTCGAGTACGGAGAGGCCGAGTGCTGAATCAGGCCTGCTGCCAGGTACTGGTCCAAGGTGGCCTCCACTTCCTTGGTCATGATGGGATTGATGCGTTGCGGCCTGGACGTGACAGGCGTGCTTCCTTCCGGGACCGGACTCACGAACGGCGTCAAGTAGCAGGAACCAAACTCCGGCTTGGACATCGAGAAAACGTGTGGAAATTTGCTGAGAACATCCCCCAGCTGTTTGATGGCGTCAGAGATCCTGCCCGTACCGTGAAGGTCAAAAGCCATCGTTTGCAGACTTAACGGTAAACGTGCCCAGAGGCGCGGGAACGAAGCGCGTTGTTCTGGACTCGGACGCTCAAGCCGTGCAGGCGAGGGCGAGGCTGGAGCTGCGAGGGGTAGAACTGTAACTGCTGAGACCGACGACACTTCAGATAATCCGGAGAGGGGGTTGGGGGCTCGGTGTGTCTTCTTCAACACGTCCAGCGAGACGCTCATCAGCGAGGCGTGGGCGACGCCTTGGGTGTCCTCCGGCTCGAGATCCGCCACTCCAACGAGGGAAAGAACCCGTCACCTGGGCGCAACGAAGTGGTCCTCAACCAAGGGTAGGTCGGACTGGGGTGTCATCCCGACCAAGTTGTGTCCAGTGAGTGCCGGAGATCCATCGCTGCAAATCAAGCTAACTACAAGCAGTTGAGGGTCGTCGGAAAGGGTGACCCCTGCGGCGGGGTCGATGGCGTAATACAGACATGCCTGTCGGGGCGTGATGAACTAACTCCAGCTGGCCAAACACGCGTTGGTATGACGGTGGAGGTGGCAGAGAGCGGTAAGAGCGGCTGTCAAAACGCATCCAGCTGTCACGTTCCAGCAATACTGCATGCTGCACCACTGAGGGGGGAGCCACGCAGGGCCAAACAGCAAGGGAGCACGTAAGCTCATCTTCCCGAAACAAATGGGCGTTCAGGTGGACACTCGTCGAAGTTTCAGATGGACCGATTGGCCAAAACCCCCAAGAACGAGGGTGCCTTTCTGCTCGCACGCCGCACATGCTGCACCAACCGAGAGCATGCGATCAAAAGCATCTCTTCGAATGGAAGTCTGTGGGGAGTCAGTGTTAAGAAGCGCCAAACAACTAAACGGTGTGAGAGTGTCAGCTCCGCCTTGAATAGCGATTTCGGTTGTAAGGTAGGCGACGTCCAGGGCAATGGTGCCCACGACGAGGCAGGGGGCGTGTTCTGACAGCGCGAGGGAGGGGTCGACACTAGGTGTGACCGCCAAACCTCTCGGGGCTGTGATCGACAAGCGCGTCAGAAAAAGAGGTCGAAAACCCCAAGGGCGGACCTGGGCATGCGCGGGCCACGGCCAAAGGGTGGGGTGACGCTGGTGAAACCTCATGAATTCTGCCGGGCGTGGTCGGAGTTCAAGATTGAGGAGAGAGGGCCGGGTGTGCCAACCCGGCCTCAATTGCGCGAATGGTGCTGCGAACGGCGGAAAGATCTTTCGCGAGCATTTTTTTCCCACGCCACCGAGAGGGGTCTTGGGCCTCGGGGTCGTCTGCCCAGAGATCGATGCCCCGCACGGGGACCGATGCCCCACACAGGGTCAAAAGGGTTGGCTTCAGCCAGAGTTGTGACGCCAGTGCTCAATAGGTGCTGCTTCATGGCCGGGTTCTGCGAGAATTTGGCAAAGTACCAGTAGGGACGGCGTCTTCCCCAACGCGGTCCCAGATCGCTTCAGTCAAAACTATGCACGCCTCGACCGAGGCGTTTGTGCTCGCGCGGGTCTGTCGAGGCCATATTCCGCTCCGCTGCGCCCGTGGTCCTGAAAAAGGCGAGCCTTTCCGGTCATCACATACTGCTCCGCACAGTAATATGACACATCGCTAACGACAAAAGACGAGGGGGGCCACTGCGAAAATGGAAGAGGAGTTTGCCAGAACAGTACCAACCACTCCGTTGAATACTGGAGAGTGGGGTCGAAGATCGACGATGCCAAGTCGTCGGTGACCTCAGTTGTTGTTGTGTGTATGTGGGGGGGGTGGGGGTGGGGTTCTTCTCTGAGACCTCGGAGCCCATGGTGCACAAGGCGAGTCCGGCTCCACGTGTACTGAATATGTGTCATCATTGCCCGCATTCGAAACTTCGCCAGAGGGTTCTCTTACCGCGCCCGATGGTCTCTGTCCTAGGCCAAAGGAGGCAGGGGGCTATAAGCCCGTCCCGCTTGACAAGAGCTGCGATCCTTGCGATTTTACCGGGTATGCTGTCCAGTTGATCTGAACGGAGGCCGTGGAGTCACCACTGGCTCAACGGGCAGTAAATGGGCGGTGTCAGGGTTCTGCTGTTCCTGCAGCCAAAGGAGTACTGCGCACGTGGACTGGCGTGGGTGTAGAAGAAAGAGGGCCTACAGACCCTATAGACGACTTCAGGAACGGTGCTCGGGTGGGAGGCAACAAAGTATCTACCGGGAAGGGCTTCCTTCCTGTAGACCTGGTGGGGAAGGGGGACGAGGTAGCTAATCTTGCCGAGTCCTCGTTGATAGGGAAAAGGGTAGAGCGGCTGCCGTTTTTGCGAGGAAACGCCGAGTCAATCATCAACCGAGATCTTGGGGTTTCGGTTGTTGGCCTTCCCGCACCTCAAACCGACCGCCACCGTATGGCCGGGAGGTAAACGTGGGGGACACCCTCGCTGAAACAAACGACGCGACGGCGCGTATACTCGTGGTGCTGCGCAGTGCGTGGTTCGGGAGAGTGGCGTTTGACGCACCTGCTCTCGTGCCCAGGCTGAGGGGAGCGGCGTTTGAGCCGCGGGCTCCCGACGCCAGGGAAGACGCCCGGGGGCTCCACGGTGAAACAAGCGAGGCTGGGTCGCTGCGGCGGCCCGACGTACGGGGAAACGCGCGGGGCGAGATTGGGGGAGGTCGGCGCTGAGCGCTGAGCGAGCCTGGGACACGAGAATCTTGTGAAATCGATGTTTTTTCTCCCAGAAATGCTGGCGGCGGACGGACAAGAGGGGCCGAACCGCTGTCGACCTGTCAGTTGCCGGCGCGGAAGGTGCCTGGCTTGCGCCCGTTCGGGATTCCGCCCCGAGTTATGCGAAGAACCGTAGCGAATCCCCTAGGCGAGAGCTGGAGTGGAAGAGGCAGGGGCGGTCGAACCACCACCGTGATGGCCAGCATTTGACTGTTGGTGTACTCGTGCCGCGTGTGTGCTGTAGTCGCCGCCTTGTCTGTTCTGCTGACCCTGGCCATGGTGCTGCCCACGTGAGTGGTCGAAACGACGCTTTCGTTTTTTTCTGGTTGTGCTGTGTGTTCGGTCGTGAGCATTCTTTGTCGCGGCAGCGTCGGACCATGCGTCATTGTCAACGCCGGAACGTCTCGCCCTCGTCGCCGAGTGTTCCGAGGTCGAAGTTCAAAGTATCGCCGGGGTTTTGGGAGGTGTGTCTACACTGTCTGAGGGAGTGTGTATCTTCGTGGCAGTTCAGGCAGTGGCCTCGGATATTTTTGCTGAATGCGGTGGAACGAGCGGACGATGAAAGTAGACCTCTCCAGAGGGGAGGGTCATCGGTCTAGATAGACATGCAGACAGCGTGGACTTCAGCGTAGTGGTGTTCGTCTAGGGCTCAGCAGTTGCAAAAGGTGTCAAGCCATGAATCGAGGCAGCCAGGGATGAATTTGTTGACGCATGTCAAAAGCGGATTATTGCGCGACCCCGTCTGCCATGAAGACGACTGGGAAGGCGTCCGGCCCTGGCCGCGACCATTACTGGCGGGCCGGATGACCGCGCACCGTTCGAAGAAAGAGGCAAAGAAAAATGTTTTTCGCCGTTGATGGCAGGCGTCTTATTATTCGCGAGAGTCTCAAAAGCTAACCACATGGCTTTCAAAGTGCCGTACGGCCTCGATACCGTAGCTAAACCTCCTGTGTACTGCGTGGGCATCAGACTGGGGTACTGCTCATTAACTCCCATGCGAACCACTGCCAGAACAACCTCCATCCCCGGTGCCAAACCCCGCTCAGTCCCCGTAGCTGCCGCCACCACCCCTCAAAATGCCCGACTAAAATCGCGAAAGGGGGTCCCTTTGGACACGCCAAAGTGAGGCAACATGGTGTAGGTGGTCCCCCTGTCGGTTCGGTCGGAGTGGTTGCTCAACAACCTCAGGAGGAGCGTGAACGCCTCCGGCCCCGTGGCTTCGCCTGCGAGGGCGCGCGACACCTGCCCAGAAACGTCATCCATCACAGTAGTGGGGTTAGTCAGGCGTGATGGCACGCGCGAAGGATTTCTGGAGGGGGTACTCCCAAGCGGGGATCCAATTGGCCGAACTAAGGCCTTCGTGGATGCCATCGTTGCACGTCAAGGGAATATCAACCACGGAGGCCTTGACCGAACGAGTGAGCGGTTGCGCGGCATCGGAAACGTTGATCGCAGAGGGACAAGGGAGGACAGGAGTGTGGGAGAATCCCGGGTGTTTGTACGCCCGTTTACCGTCGGCGGTGTGCTTTTTTCCGGCGGCTACAGCAGCGGTGGAGTCGATCGTCGATGTTCGGACGTGAGCAAGATTAGACGACACGGGCATACCGCGGTCATCGGACATGGTCAGGTGGCTAATGAGCGCGGCGGAACAAGCAACATCAGTTCGCGGGGGAACCCCTTGCCGCTTGCTGGTGATGCCCGTGACCTCCGGGACGGGGGTCTCTTCTGCTGCCGGCAGTGGAGGAGCTGAAGGAGCTGGCTAAAGGATCTTCTCCCCGCGGGTTGTTTGTCCTGTTTCGCCCGTTGCTCGAGCTCTTCTTCTCCTTGACTCGGTTTCCCCGACTTCTAGCCCGTTTTGGCGAGACGTTTCACTGCCGTCGTTTGCATCTGAGCCGGCGTGGAACTTGACTTCATGGCCGGTGGAGTCCCCTCCAACTCTCGGGCGCCGGTGGTCCCGGTCACCGGCGCGACGGCGGGGGCTGTCCCGGGCCGCTGAGCTATAGCCATCGCTCGGATGCCGGTGGACCCGGTCGTCGACGGGGCGGTCGAAAGTGGCGTGGTCCAGTCCAGAGCTCTTCCCCACGTCTGGGAGCTGATGTCCCTGGTGGGTGGAGTGCGTCTGACGCTTGCAGTGGGCGGTGTAGGCTTGACGGTCAGGCCAAGAGACGGTGTGGTAGAAGAAGCGTCGCGCGCATCCCGGAGCCTGACCACCAAGGTCATAGTAAACGCGCGGCGTTGCTGCGCTTCCCAGGGGCCGTCCATCAGCCATCCGGATTCAGGCGTCTTTGACTGGAAGAACTTCCTTGGGCATTTCGCGTGGAGTCAGCGGGCGGTGGAGATCACCATACGGTCGCCGCCTCTGGGGGGAAGCACGAGTTGGGCTCGGCCGCCATGCAGGCGACACTCCCCTTCAGAAAATCCCCGTCACCGAGCCTTCGGGCCCATGCGTCGACCGTGACGTCGCTTGTGAGGGTCTGGTGCGCAGTGCCCTGTCCGGGGGCTGGGGCGGAGGCTGGAGGCTGGAGTGGTCGCGGTCATAACGACGGCTAGACCCCCAGATGAACCTCAAGCCTCGACAAAAACGACGGGTCTTCGTGGTGCTGTCCGCCCGGGCAGCCCGCAGAGCCTCCCAGGCGCGAGAGGTGGCTTCCCGGGCGCGGGAGGTGGAGCGCACTGCGGCCTTAGAGGCACTGGAGGCAGTGTTGGAGGCGTTGGCGGCAGTCTCCGAGGCTATGACGGCGGCAGTGACGACGCGAGTGGTAGCTGCCGCTTCTTGTTTGGCCGCCGTGAGCGTGAGCGCCCAGAGGCTCAAGAGTTTCTCCGAGGCGACCCCGCAGGCTTCGACGGCGATCAAGGCTCGCTCGGCCGCGACGACCTTGGCCTGGTCGTCGGCGGCGGCCTAGGTCCGCTCGGCCGCTACGACGTCGGCCTGGTCGAGCGCCAAGCGTTCCTCCGCGATCCCCTCGACGTGCCCCGCAATGGTGGACCAGTGCTTGAAAATAACCGTCCTAGCCGGCGAAGGAAGGGAGGGAGGTCCATGCTCCAGGGAGCAGGGGGGGACGAGGCTTGCACACTGCTAGGTTCCTCGGCCGCCAGCCGCTCGTCCTCGGAGTCGACGGGCTCGAAGTCGAAGGCGACCTCCGGAGTCGTGGGGTCTGGAAGCTGGAGTGTCCCTGCTCCCGACGGGGGTGGGGAGCCGTACGTCCTCTGCCCGCTTGTAGACCCGAGGGGGATGGATGCTGCCTCCCGTGATGCTTGCTCCCGTGGCATGCTGGGGCGGGGACGGGCGAGAAAAACGTCGGAACAGGGGAGGACACCGGGGCAGGGGCGGAGGGTACCGGGGCAGGGGAGGGCGGGATTTGGTGGGCCTAAGGGTCGCAGGGCGCAGGAGCAGCGGTGGTAACAGCAGCAACTATTGCGGGGGACCATAGTTGATGGGACCAAATATTGTGAGTAGAAATGGTCAAATATATAGTTTTTTTATGTATACCACAGGTCTTATCAACTATGGTCCCCCGTAATAGTACAATAAGGTGTGGCATGCTATGCGACGAGCGCTACGAGCGCCGGGAGAGCGAGTATCGCCCACAGAAAGTGTCGCGATGGAAGGGCGTTCGTCTGGCCGGTCTCCACTGTCCGTACGCGTGCTAACAGCAAGTGTGGTTGGGTTTTTCACGTCCTCGGTAGTGAAATACCTATTAAAAGCGTCGCTCTCTCTAGCAGCAGTATTAAAACTCGCCTCGGCACTGAAATTCAAGGCAAAATCCTCGCTTGGCGGCTACAGCAGGGTAAAGGAGGCAGGCCCAATACTGAAATCCGATGTGCCATCTTGTAGGCGAGGCGCGGGAAAAAATGCACGGGTGACAGCATCGCGATCTCTAACAGCAGTATTAAAACTCGCAGCGGCACTGAACTTCCATGCAGAATCTTCGTTGGTGGCGACAGCAGCGAGGGAAGTAGGCGCAATACTGAAATCCAGATTGCCATCTTGTGGCCGAGGCGCGGGGGAAAAAAACCGAGCACAGCGACTGAGAGCCAAGCTCGTGCCTCGCTGGGAAAACCCCTTGTTCTCCATCTAATATACGCCTCCCAAGTACTACAAATACGATCCCAATACCTAAACCCAGGTAATTACTGAGCTTTTGGACTCCTTCAAAACAGTACCATGTTGACGTGCTGTACGTCGGTTGTTTCGCTCGGCACCAGTACCAACCAAACCCACATAGACGTGGCAATGTCAGCCAGGGGCGATCACTTTTCCGTAGACACTTTTTCGCCCTACCCTCGTTGGGGGTGGTATGGCGAGAGCTTTCGTTGACGATGTATTCCTGTCCCTTAAGGCTAGGCCTACCCTTCTTTCTCTTTTTTGACGTACCTTGCCGGCTTCGTTGCCTTGCCGTTCAGAGGTGTGGGAGTGGATTTCGAGGAGCGGTATACTCGACTCATGTTCTAGCTCGTGGAATCGAGGTTTCCATGAATTTCCCATAATTCTGCATATACTGCTCATAGGAGTGGGCCAGTGTTATGGTACTGCTTTGAATGAGGCTGAAAGCCCCGTAATTACCTGGCTTCAGATATTGGGATCGTATTTGTAGCACTTGGGGGGCGTATCTTGGGTGGAAGACCAGGGGTATACACAACGAGGCACAAGCCTTGCTGTCAGTCTCCACGTGCCCGAAAGGGATGAAGCTGCTCTTCATATATTTCTAAGAAACCAACGCACGCAAGTAAAGTGAGTACCCACCAGTACCTGTTCAATAGGCAACCCTGTCTAGGGATACGAAGTGTCCCGACCTTGATCTTAACATCTCCCACAGTGGTTGGCCTTTGATTTTACTTCTTCCATGGAAGTTATGGAAGTAAAATTTACTTCCTCCTTGGACGGAAAAAAACTTCCATGAAAGCAAATTTTCCTCCATTTTACTGCCGCCATGCAAGTAAACCAACTTCCATGTAGGTTGCAATCGTTTCTTTGGAAGCAAAGAACAGATTCCATGGAATCTACCAGCAACTCCCATGGAAGCTCTCATCGGCTTCTTCCATGGAAGGAAATTAATTTCCACAAATTTTAAAGTTGGATTTACTTCCATGGAAGGAAGGTGCAAGCTTCCTCCAATGAATTTGCTTCCATGGGGTACTCTACCAATCTCCCTGCTGCCCTGCTCCGGCTTGGTACCTTGTGTGAACCCGCCGTGGACCCTTCCCACTAGGCCGCCTGCTCCAGCGCACAAGGTGCTGAAATATAGAGTAGTCAGCCCTCTGCAGAAGCCCCTGTAGGCCCACCAGACACCCTGACTCCAGGAACCACGGCAGTGAACATACTGCCATGGAAGCAAAACCTTCCATGGGATGGGGGTAAATCTGCTTCATGGAGGAAGTGAAAATAACGCTTCTTTCCTCCATTAAATTATTGAAGCAAAAACAAACTTCCATGCGGAATAGAAATTTGTTTTTTTCGACGGAAGCAGAAACACTTCCCCATGGAATGGGAGTAAAAAATCTTATCATGGAGGAAGTAGAACAACTTCCCTCCATGTGGAAGTGAACTGTTTCTTCCACGTGTACTCCCAAAGAATCCGAAGTAAAGAAGTCTGTGGACGCCGGTGGAAGTAACGAAGGTCGATGGACTGCTGTCGGAGTTAATGGCAGCTCCCACCGGACGCAAGTTTGGAAGCTTCAGTTGCTGGAAGTTGGTGGAAAACTTCCGCCAACCATAGGGGGTATCCACGTACTTCCGTGGTCCGATATTGCCATGGTCCATGGAAATAACTTTTGCTTGCTTTCAGGGGGGGGGGAAGTTACTGCCATGGGAGCTTGGGAGCCATCCCACAGTATGGGTGCACCAGACGTTCCTGAGCCTCTCACATTATTAGGAGCTCGACATCTCACCCGATACAATACTTCGAAGAAATTCGTTCGTGCCACCCGACCGGCACTAGTATGCGCTAGTCCTAAAACGAATATACGAGTAAAAATTCCATCCTTACTGCTAGTTCCTCACTTAAGGACTCAACTGGTGAGAAGCCTTTGGCCCAAAAAGTGCAACGCCTACCGTGGGGTGACTCTTTGGTGTTTTCCATGGATGTAAAATATAAGCTTCCATGGAGATGTATTCGCTTGAAAATATATATTCCACTTCCATGGAGTACGTGGTATCTGCCATGGTGGAAGTCAACATAATGTGGACTCTAGCATGCTCAGGAATGCGTCGTCAGGTACCCGCGCGTGGGCGTTTCGACAGCAAATACATACGACTTGGGATTAGATGGAGGGATTTGCGGCCAAGCTCGTAGAATGATAGTTTTGACACAAATATCCGGGAATCCTGAGCTTTTTAGCCATGTTTTGCACTTTTTTGGGGCCACCGACTTACTACCCATCATGGGGGGCGTAATTTTTCTCCCAGCAGCATTTTCGACGACTTTCTTAGAGACGTACCGTCCGTCGGGAGAACAGCAATCTTCTACTAAAGGGCATTTCTTCGTCGGTGATGTAGTCATTGTGCTATGCTCCCTTGCGCGAAATGAAACATTTTATATATATATAAATTAGCTATTTTGCGAGCTTTTTGTGCTACTCGCTCGCAACTTCGAGTACGCGAAAACACCTCGCGAGTCGTTTCTCACTGTCTACGACTGCCGTCTGGCGCACCCGACGCCCTCACAGGCCCCATCATGAGCGCCCCCATCAATTTGGTGGACTGCAGTCTCCTGTGAAGAGCTGTAGCTGTCCGTAAGTAAGTGATAAGTGAAGGGCAAACCTTCAATTGGGGGTCGATTTTGTCTCTTTATTATGTGCACCCCAAAAATTCCTTCAATTACGACCGCTGGAGCACCTCTCAGTCGAGGTGTAGGCCTCTGTTGAGACCCTGCGGGGGGTCAATCTTGAGAAGAGACATAAGTTGCTGTGATGAACCTCTCACAAGTCGCCGTCGGTCGCCGGGAGCACGAACCAGCCGAAGTCCTAGACGCAGCGTGTTTAGGTAGCGATGTTTTTTTCGATTTATTCCGATAAAAAATCTTAAGAGATTAGAATGACCGGAAACCCGGGGAGCAGGAGACGCTTGGGTGCCAGCGTGACCTCAACAGGGAACAACGTGGTGGACCCGCCAGGGGAGGGGGAGATCGATGCAGTGTATGGCTGTAGTCGTATGACGATAGACCCTGGCATTCCTACAATGCCGGGACGGAACACGTTGGGTTTTCACCGACCAGGCAGAAGACATTGAAAGCTTGCACCAAAAGCGCGGAGCGGCGTGAGATGTTGGGCGAGTCGCATGAAGGGTTGGGTTGCATCCTGCCTGCAGCTGGGGGGTAGAGCGAAACGCGTTCAATGCGACACATCGAGGGTTCAGTTGCTTATTGTCAACCACTCCATCGGTCGAACTCACAGCTGACGGCGTATTCGTAATGTTCAACAGAAAATTACAGGAACAAACCACAGGAGATATCTACACTGCTGTAACCTACACTGTACAAGTTAAAAAAAAAACGAGGGGTAAGAAAGCTAGGCTGTGTGGCCCACAGTTTACAAGAAACTAAGAAATGCAGGAGATGTTATTTTACGATTCGATTGAAACCGACGAGCAGTGGGAATGCTGAAGAACCCTCTGGGCGATAAAAATGAAGGACGGGGAGAGAAGACACGTATGACCATCCCGGCTTGTTGTCCAGAGAGCTTGGAAAGAAATTGTGGTGTTTTTTACAGACACAGGGGAGTCACTGTTTGTACGCAGTAGCAGGGTGTCCGCGAAGAACTTGGTTGGAACCAATTCGAACGGGTTTCTTGAGGGCTGTTCCCTACCACGTACCACTGTCGTGTCTCCAAAAATACTATGGGCCGTTTTCATTCAATTTTTTGTTTACAGGCGTCCCTTACATCTAGGGACAAAGAGTGGTAAATAAAGCAATCCCAACAAACGAACGAAAAATTACCAGATCAGGATCACTAAATTCGCTGGGGGGGGGGAAGTTGGCTGAGGTGGTGTTTTTAACCGAAGGCAAGGATCAATCAGCTCTCTCTGTGGATCGGTTGGCAAACCGAGCATCTCATGATTGTCTACGCACTGTAGGTCCTTCGGTTTCATCTGTTACGCCAACCAGCTCCTCGTGTTTGTTGGGTTTACATATTAATATTTTTATGGCCCAACCAAGTGGGATTGTCGCACAAACACCCTATTTTCAGTTGGAGAAAGCCGGGAGCATCCGCCGTCGGCCCCGACCGAATAAAAAATCCAGTCGTCTGCAGTCGTACTAGAACTTTAAACCAAGGATTATTTCACCGGCTCGCCGGCACTAGAAAAAAAGCAGTACCTGTTCATGCTCAGGAATGCAGAGACAACAGAAACTCTCGTCAACCCCTCCCCCGCCCCCGCCCCCCTCCCCCTCCCTCCCTCCCTCCCTCCCCCCCCCCCCCCCTACCCTTCCCTACCCCCCCCTCCGCCCCCTCCAAAAAACACAAAATGCGCCCCGTTTTGAACGGCGGACAGACCTTCCCCTCCGTTACCCCGTCATTGCTTACCATGCTTACTCTGAAAATAAAACGTGCACTCCAGCCTCACCGTTTATTTAAACCCTTGATGGGGCTTCAACTCTAGCAGACTCAAGTAGGGGTGTTCAGGGGTCACGACCCCGACCCCGCGGGTCGTGTCAGAAGCTCTCCAGGTTGTCACGAGTTGAGGTGGGGTCGGGTCCGGTCGGCTCAGGAGGGTTTGAAAATGTCACGAGTCGGGCCAGGTCACCCCCGACCCGGACCCCGCGAGGTTGCCTGAACCATGAAAACCCTCCTTCAAGGCCACGGTCGAACCGAAGCAACAACGATTGAAATACAGCGCGGATGAAAGTCTAAACGAGGGTTCGTCAGGGGAGGGGGAAGGCGCATGGAGGAGCCCCCTAAGGGTCGATCTTAACGAGGGGTAGTTTGTCTGTTTTTCTCAGAATTTTCCCGAAATTGCGGTGTTCTCCTA
>JARUPZ010000039.1:2451105-2491105 GCA_031213475.1 Nereocystis luetkeana
TATCCCCCTAACTCCCTGAATGGACGGACTCCCCCCCTCTTTTCCTAGACAGACGGATACTGCGCTTTCCCCGTGGGCAGGCAGGCAACCCCCTGTCTCTCTCTTTTCCCGCCCGCCCGCCCGACCGCCCGCACCCACGTACGTACGTACGCACGCACGTTCGGAAAATGCTAGGAACTTTCTTCACGGCTCCAGCGCGTCGGCCTCGACCTCCACAAGCAGCTCCGGGTGCACGAGAGCGCTCACCTGCAGGCCAAACACAAAAATCGAGAGGGTAAAGAGCGCGTGTTGTTTGTACCCGGGTGCCTACCCGAGTACGACCAAAACAAGCATGTTTGATACTCGAGTACCTACCCGCGTAAGCATAACTATAACGCAACAACCAGGTTTGATACCCGAGTACCCTATCGAGTATGACCAGAACAACCAGGTTGGGTTCCCGGGCACCTACCCGGGTATGACCAAAACAACCCGGTCTGAAACCCCAGTGCCCTATCCGAGTATGACCAAAACAACCAGGTTTGATACCCGGGTACCTACCCGAATATGACCAAATAAACCTAGGTGTGGTACCCGAGTACGTACCCGAGTATGAAAAAGCAACCAGCTTTCGCCCCCGCGTACCTACCCGGGTACGAAAAACGATCAGGTTTGGTACCCGGGTACCTACCCGAGTATGACCAAAACAACCGGGTTTGGTACCCGGGTACCTATCCGAGTATGACCCAAACAACCAAGTCTGGCAGCCGGATACCCCAGAGTGCGTACCTTACTACACCTTCCCTACTATGGTCGGAAAGGTAAGGAACGTTTTGACTTCATCTGTATGCTCTAATAGTCCTTATATTTCCGTCCATAGTCGTACCAGGTACACATCATATCGACCGTTTCTTAACTATTTTGGCACCCGCGAGCGAAAAAGGAAAAAAAAAAAAAAAAAAAGTGGGAAAAACCAAATGAAACGATTGCAGCATCGGCCACGCATATTTTGGTGCGTGCACACTAGGCGCTTCGCTCCGCGGCCGGCCTATGCAGCCCGCTACGTTCGCTCAGGAAGGAAATATATACCAAATTACTATGCAAAGCGGAGAGAGGTCCATGATTGAATATAGTTTTTTCATGATCGATCGTAGTTGCAAACTGCCGATTTGATAATGACAAGAGTCCCGCCGCCATGCTCCAGGAAAAAACAGCTCGGACGCCATATACGCACACGAAACGAAAGAAGAAGAAAGGAAGAAAGGACCGAGAAAACAAAGAACCGCTGGAAAGGTCCGGCAAGAAATAACATGAGGCGGTTTCGATTTGGGAGTTCTTAGGCTGTTTCCTATGCGGTTCGATTTCGAGCTTCAGATTTGTGTTTTTCGATCTCAAAAGCGAATGACCCTGCTTATGCAGTCGAAATATGCAAAATCCGACCGGAAAATTTTCGATTTGAGAATCCGATGACCCAAGTCGTCGGATTTTGGCCCAAAATCCGACGACCTGGGTCATCAGATTTTCAAATCGAAAAATGGCATGCTCTCTAAATTCAGGATGTTATCTATGACAGCAAGCAGCAGCAGCAGCAGAACGATCGATGAGTTGGATGGTGACAAAGCGGTATAGCGACGTTGCTTCGCGCCCGACGCTCGGGTGGCGGGCGGCCCGTCCCTCCGTGGCCAGACTACAGTCGCCTGGCGCCGGCTCGGGCCTAGAGACCAAGAGAAGCGCGCACTCGGCACGCACCTCTCCGTCGATACATACGAGTACTCGTAGACTACACTGCTGTACAGCAGGCAGCAGTCAGTCACAAAATGGAACACAAAATACCAAGACAGGTTGACTCTAGCGCACTCGCCACGTCTCTTTGCCGCCAGACCAGAGTCAGTCAGCCTTGGCTCGCACGCTTGGGTCCTACGCGCAGGGCAGCGCACCCAGCGCGTCTCTTCGCGGCGCCAAACCACAAAAACAGCAGTTGGTCTCGGCGTTTGCTCGAATTTCTACACACACAATAAAATCTGATTTTTTCCAGCATAGGAAGGCTGTTTCGATTTGCCAAGTTCACATCTGAAAATGCGATGGGGTCGAAATCTGAAGCTCAAAAATCGAACCGCATAGGAAACGGCCTTAGAGGCCGGGGATGTACTAACCGAGCACGCTCAGGGATTAAAATCTACCGGGTAAGTAAGTGATTCTATATATAGCCGCACGGCAAATGTAAGGAGCCGCACAAACACACATGTTTGTGCGTGGCATGGTCAATACCCGCTGCCGTTGCAGGCTCTTTTCCTCAAAGATTGATCCATCCGACCGCAAAGAAAAAAACAAAAATCGCGCGTGCTATATACCAGGTAATATAGAAATACATACTTAGATCACAACCCCTGAGCGTGCTCGGTTGGTGCATCCCTGGCCTCTCAGAGCTCCCACTTCCAAACCGCCTCCTTTCATTACTTGCCGGACCTTTCTAGCAGTTCTTTGTTTTCTCGGTCCTTTCTTCCTTTCTTCTTCTTTCGTTTCGTGTGCGTGCGTGTTCTCCGAGCACGGCATCGCGGGAGGACCCGGCACCGTCGCGGGTGTCAGCGGGTGCTGGCGGGTAGAGGGGGGGTTGCAAGGAGCGCGGTCGCCGCTTTCGTGCCTAGGCGTCGCGTGTGCCTCGAGACACGAGGGATGCATGAACGGGCTTTGTCTGGCTTCGATTTATGATTGTTGATAGAGTATGTACGAGTTATGAAGGTCGTTCGGGGGGGCAAGATAATATTCAAGCGGTGCTTATTTTTGCGACCACACTAAAGTTGAAAGAGGGAGGTGTGCAGTTTGAACACCAACGTTATCGAGCTGGCGAACGACGGCCACGGTGAGCACCGGGCTTCACGCGAGGCGGGCGACGGGGCCGATTGTGGCAGAGAGTGATAAAAGCTTTACCCGGACCGAATCGGTAGCGAGGTGGTTGCGAGAGGGGCGGGCGGCGTACGAGGCTGAGAGAGAAGCTCTTCTGTGCGATTTTTTCTCTTCTTCTTTTCGACCGGGTGTAAGGTGTTCCAATCAGGCAGAAAAATATTACACGAGAGGGGACGGGATTTTTTTTTCCTTTCCGAGTTTTCGGTTTAATTTAATTGTTTTTGCTGCTGTGCCGTGCTGTGCTTTCGCTTTCTTCGTACATACAGTACAGACATAGAGCATATCGAAAGAAGAAAATAAGTACAGACAGTAGTACCCTACCTGGGGTATGTACGTACGTACGACATCCGCGACGCGAAGTGTATATGTGGCATCCAAGCTAACGTCGGAGCTGTTTTTTCCTGAAGCATGGCGGCAGGACTCTTGGCATTATCAAGTCGCCGATTTGCAATTACGATCCTTGAAAAAACTAACCTCAATCGTGGACATCTGTTCGCTTCGCATAATTTGATGTACTTTTTTCCTTCCTGAGCGAGCGTAGCGGGCGGCGTAGGCCGCCCGCGGAGCGAAGCGCCTTGTATTATATTATATATATATATACCAGGTATATATATATATGCGGGGTGTGCAAGTTTCGGTGTGGTTTACTCGTACAAATTCTAGCAATTTTGTGCACAGCGAACTTGCTACCTACCAGGTATGTATAAATATATTGTATACATATATACCCTGGTATATATATATATACCTGGTTATATATATATATATGTGTGTAGGTGTCACAATGAGTGAAATGTTTACCACGTATTGATAGTGGGCAGTCAACCATTGTATCGTATCATACCGGGACGTCTTTTTTGCCGCAAACACTACGGGGCATAGATGTCAGGAGACAGCAGCACTTTTTACCCGTTGATCGACAGCCACTTCGCCTCGACATGCCTTGACCGACAACCAAATGACTACCAGGTAGGTTTTATTGTGGAACAACCGGCCTAGCACCCTTGACAGCGCACGCTTTGCCTCGCTTGACACGTCACTGGCATCGTTGCTACGGGGGTGTGACGAGCCAAAATGAAACACACTGGGTTTGCAGGGGTAGCCCGTAAGCATTATCAAGAGGTGCGTACGGCTCCTTCTCGGCCGAGATTCGTCTCCTCTCCCTCCCAGCGACGTCTCCGCTGTTCTTAGCCTCGACCTTGGAACGTATCATCGCCCTCGGAGGGGTCGCGGGCACCCGCTTGTACAGACTACCCACGGGCCAACATTAGGGTACGACAATACGCCCTCCTCTGCAGAAGGTACACACATCCTGCATGAGGCCATAGTAAACCCGTTTTCTCAGCACGCGCGGTCGAAGCACCACACATGGCTTGCAAAGATGACTTTCGACGACATCCTCGGTCTCATACTCGTAGCTGTTACTTTTATTAATTTCATGGATATGTGCGGGAACCGTACACCCAATAAATGATACCGTAGGTATAGAGTTTTTTTTCCAGTAGAAAGGGGTGCACGACGAAAACTCAAAAACGACAAGAACCTCCGAAAAAGGTCACAATGGAGAACAGAACCAGTCGTGGGGGTGGGGGGTTTCTGGACGAATTGACGAAAAGCTTTTTCTTTTCTTTCTCTAGAAACCAAACTGTTTACTCGGCTCAAGCACCGCATACACCCATACACCCCCTCCTCTGGTTCTCGGGGGGAGGGGGGGGGATGTTTTACGTGCAGAGGCCTTGACCCTTTTCTACTGCTGCAAACCAAACACGTACCTAGGCCAGATCAGCGTGAGCCAGATCGTACCGTGTACATTGTACATATCAGGGTCTCGATTTTTCTGGGTAGAGAGATAGGCCCCCGATAAAAAACGTACCTGGCACGATCTGGCTCATCTGGCCGGGTGGGAGGCATACAATCTGCGTGATCTAGCACACGATTCCCGGGCTGGATCTGTGCTAATATGCAGATCCTGCACACCGCTTCAGAACAGAAGGTTAGCACAGATCATCTAGATCGTGATCTGTCTTCTCTACGTGTGAAACAACAATATCCCATACTACTTCCAAGACAATTTTTCCCCCAACAACGCGGATAGAGTTTGATAGGCAAGGGGGTTCAACCTACCATGACCCGGCGGCGACACATACGTATACTCACGCATACGAGCGTTGCGGCGGGCCTGATGTTGCTGAAGACTTTGCTGTGCTCCGCCATGACCTTCTCCGCGTGTCCGATGTCCGTAACGTACATGCGGGTTCGAACCACGTTCTCCAACGAGCAGCCCGCCTATTGGTCAGGTCACGTGCGGTGCGAATGGGTGTCGAGGGATCGCGATGTCAGGCTGTGATTGGTTGCTGTCGTTCATGATCGGCTCCTGCGGTTGGCTGTTGGGGCTATTCGTTTGGCTGCTTGGGTGGGTATTGGGTGCTGTTATCGGCTGCTGGAGTTGCTATCGGCTACTGGTACTGTGATTGGCTCCTGCGCTTGGCTCCTGTGATCGTGATTGGCTCCTGTGATTGGCTATTGGGGTTGTTTGTTCATCTCTTTGGGTGGATACTGGGTGCTGTGATTGGCTGCTGGGGTTGTTATCGGCTACCATGATTGGCTCCTTTGATTGGCTGTTGGGGTTGCTATTGTATGCGGCGATTCGCTGCCGTGGTCGACTGCTGTGGTTGGCTGCTGTGGTCATGACGGGCTGCTGGATCTGTATTTGGCCTCCGTGGCAGTCAGTGATTGGTGGCTTCTGGGACATACAACCGCGCGGTATTCAAGGGAGGTGATCACTCGAATTGCAAAAAAGGAGGGAGTTGCATTATGGGGAGGGCGGGAGGGGGGGGGGGGGGGGGGGGGTCCATACAGCACACAATCGTTAAAAGAGGAGGGAACTGCGTACAAAAACAAAACACGTCGGGGCAGGGGAGGGGAGGGGAGGGGAGAGCAGGGCAGCAGGGGGTGTACTCGATAGGAGAGATGTACTTGATCTCACACAGGGCCGTATATGACCATAGCCCCTCGTATCCCTACAATGCCGAGACGGGGCATGTCGGGAATTCACTGGCCAGGCAGGCATTGCTTGCTTGCACCAAGCGCGAAGCGAGACGTGAGCTGCCCGGCGAATCGCATGAAGGGTGAGCTGCATCCTACCAAGCACCGCATGCGGGGGGGACTTGCAAATGAGAGACAGCTTCAATGAGTTACTTTCATTTCCGGTGTTACAACTTCCAGAGAGAGCAATGGGAGTGCTACAGTTTGCAAAAAATGCCTCTTGGGCGCCTCTCTATAAACATTACGTGATATGATCATTCCCACTTGTGCGGAGTAAAGGTTGTTCACCTCGCACAAAGAGGGGGGGGGGGGGGGGCGTTCTTATTTTTTGCTTGCTTTAGTAATTTGGCCATTGAACACGCATCCCTCTTGGAGGCCAGGTTGGGGAGGGGGGACGGAAGCCGCGAGGGGTCTACCCGAGTTTGTTGGCTGGCTCACCTCCCTAAGCGCGAGGGCGATGATATGGAAGATGTATTGGGTCTGGCCGCCGACGTCTCCCACGCAGAGCACACCGGACCCGTCCGGATCGGTGGCGGTGGTTCCGGCGACCTTCTCCAGCGCCACACCGAAAACGAAACGAAGTAGTGGGCGGAAGGAGGCGTTCGGGAAGGGGGGGGGGGGGGGAGGGGCGTACTCATGTCATGCACGGCCGTAGTGGTGTGGCAATGGACCCTCGCACTCCCACAGTGGGACATCTGATAAACAACTGCAACTCGATACAGAGCGCGCGGGATAGAACAATGCCCTGGAGATGCAGCAACAACAACAACGAACAAATACGAACAAATACGAGCAAAAACGAACAAAAACGCCGAGTACGCCTTGAAACCCACCTGTACGTGCTTTCCAACGCGCACCGCCCGGCTGTACCCGGCCAACTTCTCGTAGGCAGACCCAGAAGATATAACCTGCCATATCGCGCGCGTATGCATGGAGAGGGGATGCCCGCGCGGCGGGCGCAAGGGAGGGGGGGAGGGGTAGGGTTAGCACTCAAAACGTTAAACGCTCGCTCAAGATGTATCCCAGAGCAATCGGGCCGTGATGTGCACGGTAGGGGGCGCGGGGGGGGGGGGGTGGTTCACCGAAGTTTCCACCTCGGGCAGACCATCTACCGATAAATAGAGCATCCACAGATAGATCATGATCTAGATTCCTAACCTGGCGTTGTGAGAGGTTGTGCAGGATCTTCCTCAACAGGGAAGAGCATCCAACCCTGGAGACATTTGCTACATAGATCCTCGAGATATTACGGCTCCCTTCCGGCAACATGAGCTAGATTATACTGATCATACAGATCATACGAAATCGGGAATAGATGATACTTCTGCCTTGAAAGATCTAGATCATGAACTGTGGGAATCGATCATCTGTCGAAGCTATGCCCTTTTGAGGTTCCAAGCATGAGGGGCAGTTTTATAGCTCAATTTCTGATTTTGAAAAAAATATATATATTGCACTCTTAATATTACTGTAGTACCTGATAGTATTAACAGTTGATCATCTAGATCCTAGACTACCTCTTACGGCATGCATTGCAAGATCTGCATACAATACAGATCCATCCCAGCAGACGTGTCCTTCACAGATCGTGAAGGTCATGCGGCTCCCCATCCGCTAACATGAGCTAGATCATACAGATCATACAGACCATCTATGTATTAACAGTATATAATCTAGATCCTAGACTCCCGTTATGTTATGCTGATCAGGATCTGTGCATATGTGCGTATGTGTTCTTCACATTACACCGCTATGTCTACCAGTCGGCATCCAGCACAACCAGTGCCCGTGCGGATCCTTCAATCCTAGAGAGATACCAGTAGTCGCAAGGCTACGCCACAGAGATACTATAGTGTTACGTACCAGGTATGCAGCAAGCACAGCAGTAGGCAATGCAATGCCATACCAGGTATACTGCAGAGTATATATTGCAGATCCAACCCAGCAACTGTATCCTGTTCATAGATCATGAAGGTCATACAGAAACATCTACTGCAGATCGTGAAACGGGGATGATCTGTGTATATTCTGTCCAGCGCCGCTCGGCGAAATCCCCCCCCCCCCTCCCATGTGAGGAATTGATCGTATCACGCAGTGGTCAAGGTAAGGCACCCAAGAGGCAGTTACGTAGTACTCCCATTGCTGTCTCTGGAAGTGCCTACACCGGAAATTAAACTAACTCATTGAAGCTGTCATCTATATGCAAGTCCGCCTCACAAGCGGCTCTTAGTAGGATGCAGCTCACCCTTCACGCGACTCGCCTGACACCTCACGTTTCGCTTCGCGCTCGGTGGAAGCAATGTCTGCCTGGTCGGTGAAAACCCGATATGCTCCGTCCCGGCATTGTAGGGATGCGAGGGTCTATGATCATACGACTACGGCCATTTTTTTTCATTTTTTTTTTTGCTCATCCCATTTATTATCTTCTCACATCTTCTTTTCTCTCTCCTTCCAACTCGTAACTCAGATTCGGGGTCACATAGCAGGCTCTTCTACCCCCTTCCCGCTACGGTACGTGCCTTCCTTTTTATCGCGAGAATATTTCAGCCTTTTCTTCCCTCGTCGACTCGCATCGAACTGTGCCTACCCACGCCGCAGGCGCTCGCAACAATTGAATCCTTTTTTAATTTTATTTTTGCAAATAAAGTCAAATGTCCGACCCACCTGGGGCTCGAACCCAGGACTCAAACACAAGTAGAATTCGAGGTTAACCACTTGAACCACCGGGGCGACCGGCTCTACATCGAGTATATCTCTCCTATAAAGTACACCCCCCCCCCCCGCCCCCCCGATTGCCTCCAGAACGAAGGTTGCTTACCACATACCAGGTGTTCGAGAAAATGGTTGATCCACACCGTGTACACGACGATTTTAACCCAAACGATAGCCCAAAGCCAATCAGAGCAAACATATCTCGAAGCCTGAGCCTATCAGAGCAAAGCCTAACCCTGACCCTCAGCCAATCAGACCAATTCTCGAACAAGCGGTATGCTCTACCGTCCGAAACACAAAAACGGAAGCAGAATTTGAAAGAGACGAAGAAATCGAAAAAAAAAAAAAAAACAGTAGCCTTTAGTGGGCCCCCCCAGGTTCAGTGACCTAATTTACAAAAAAACAGTAACGTAAGTCAACCACCCGTCCTAGCGCTAGGAAAGCGGATGAAGCAGTACAAAGCATCAGCATAGGTGCTGTAACGCGTGTTGTGTGCGTGTGTGTCCCTCTCCTACGCTTTTATTTCCGCCCCAGCCTGCTTCGTTTGTTCCAAGTGATTGGCAACAGAACAAAAACTCTCCCTCCCCCAAGCTTCCAAGCAAGGCTAGCAGTCGAGATATTTCAACCGCACACAGATAGACAGACGCATCGTCCCCATAGTCAAGAAACGGCAACATCGCCGCGGAAATACGTCGGAGTGGAGGCGCTGTGCTGTCTTGCGTGCTAGAGCCTTCCTTACCGGAAAAAGATTTCCCCAGAATTTTCAAATTTTGGAAAAATTGAAAAAAATTACCAAGACACCGAGGCGTTATTTCACAATTTGTGGAATTCTTCGAGCATGGAGGCATCGCCTACCAGGCCACCCCATCTCTTCCCCTCTTTAATTACTTCCAAAAGTTTGGAGTTTTTCATAATTGCATCAAAATACGGAGGCGTTTTGGCACAATTTGCGAAATTCTTCAAAGCAAAATTACCAGGAAAGTAAGTTTCACATATTTTGGAAATAAAAAACACGAAAATCTGGAAATTGAAAAATTGCGCGAACATACATGGAAATTAACAAGAAAAAGCTCTGCGATGAGAAAGGCCCTTATACGGTACTTGGGGGGGGTACAACTAGAATACGACCCCGCAGTCAGACCTGTGCCAATGGAAACGCAAAGTTTCGATAAAAAAATTGAACTCCAAAGATGCCCGTCAGACGCTTTCACGTACAGCTAGCTTACTATGGACACGTTTCTTTAAACGGAAACTTCCAAACTTTTGGAAAAGCCCGAAAAAAAACAAATTCTGGGCCCGATGTTGGGCCAAAAGATCGGCTTGAGAAAAACTCAGGCGGATGCTTGGTTCGAAAGCGGCGAGATTCCGAGTCCTCGACAGACATCGGTCGACAAAACCGACGACTGCGCCATGAATTCTGAACGGAGTGCGCTCGTTGGGGGCTCCGACCCCTCCAAGGGTCACCGTGTCCACGCAATGGCCGGTGGCATGTGGCGGGCGCTGGGCGGGCGCATGATAAAAAAACATTTGGCCGCTGGTGTGCACGGAAACAGAAGACAAAAACTCTCAACCCGTCTCGAACGGCAAAAAATAGGCTTTCTTTTCAGGTTTCGGAGGATACCGTAGGATGCCGCCGGCAAGCTCTCGCCTCCTAGACCATGGATCCACCTGACATCTTCGAGGCCGTCATCTATACTCGTTGGCCTTGCCCGTCACCAAGCGGGTTGGCAGTGGGCTGAGTCTATGTCGAGATCGAGCGTCTATCGTCGCACGAGCTGGTTGTAACAATTTTTATCAGCGTGTTGGCAATTTCGCAACGAGAGAAAACAAATTGCGCCGCCTGCAGCCGTTAGAAACAAAGAAGAAGAAAAAAAATACCAGGTAACATGTTTTCCCCCTATTTTTCCCACAGCGGCGGTAGGAGAAGGACAATTTCCAGATAATTTCGGCTGTTCTTTGAAAGCGATCTTTTTGGAAGAAACTTCTTGACTTCGCGTTTCCGTTGGCATAGATCTTACTGACAGTTTATAGCGGACACTCTTGCTTGGAAGTTCTGCGCATATCACTAAAGCAAACCCCCTCTACAGCACTCCCGTCGTGACGACGAAACACTTGGAATTAGAGTCGATTTCGGGCTCCTGTACAGTGCACTGTTAAAATGGTTTGAGGAACCCAGGGAGGACTGCAGTCCCGTTTGGGGGACAAACTACTCGGAACTTGAGTGGCTTGCCCCCAAAACGGGGCTGTGCTCTCAACAGAGTAAATATAAGCTACAGCTACGCATTACGTACAGCGAACAAACCCAGAGTCGAGGTGACACCGTTTACTCAACGTTCGTCATGATATGTTCCCTTCAAAAATCAAACAGGTTACACAACAGTCTTGGGGCAAGGCAACTCAAGCCGCCAACCCACCACCCCGCTGAAACAGAAATTTCCAGTAATTTTCTCCCCTCTCGTTTTGGGGTCGTCGCACCTGGCGGGTTCCTGGCAGTCTCAGGGGGTTGGAGAGGTCGGAAACGCTGACGGTGTTGGCCCTCTTGTGTCGAACTAACGCCTCGTCTCGGAG
This sequence comes from Nereocystis luetkeana, assembly GCA_031213475.1. NCBI lineage: Eukaryota > Phaeophyceae > Laminariales > Laminariaceae > Nereocystis > Nereocystis luetkeana. The sequence goes on from JARUPZ010000039.1 coordinate 2,462,314, forward strand.
TTCCAAGTCGTCGATGTTGTTCGCGGACAGCGACGAAGCGGGCTTGCCGATGCTCACGCGCGTGCGGTTGCCCGCTTGCAACTCGGGGCTCCTGCTGATGGTATGGTGCCGCGTGGGGCCATGATGGCGGATAGGTACGCCGTTGCGTGGACCCGTGCAAGAGGAGGAGGAGGAGAAGGAAGAAGAAGAAGTAGTAGTAGTAGCAGCAGCAGCAATAGCAGCAGCAGAGGCAAGCAGCCGCGGCAGAAGCGGCAACAACAGCAGAAGCAGCAGAATCAGAAGAGGAGGAGGAGCAGTAGCAGCAGCAGCAGCAGAAGCAAGCAGCCGTGGCAGAAGATGCAACAACAGCAGCAGACAGAGTAAAATAAATCCAACATTCAGAAGCCGTTGGGTGGGGGCGCGCCCATGGATTGAGCCGAAAAGGGGAACCTCAAACCCACACGAAAACGGCAACACACGATCAAGCCGTCGGCATGACACACACCCCCACAAGAACCATGGAGGCTCGAGCTCCCATCCCAACCCACGACCGCGCCAGCAAAAACCCAGACGGAAAGAATTGGGTCTGAAAAGGCCGGCCGACGGGGGCGTTTCGTCGGAAAACGACGCACGTCCGAAAAACTCTGAACCCCTTCGGACTGTTGAAGATAGCGACCAGAACAATGGTTGATAACTCGAAGGCGTTAAGGTCAGCCGCTTACGAACGGCGCGGGCGCCAAGCGTCGCGGACGGGGTCATGCCGCGCGGCGCGACGTACGACTCCTTCCTTGCCTTTCAGCGGACTCCCTTTCCTTGCCCACGTACGACCAAACATGAGACACCCAACCAAGGTACCGTCCCTCAATCATCAACCATGGCATCGTTTTCCCCTGTATTTTGTCAGTTTTTCGGCGTCATTTTTTCTCTCGAAACGTCCCAAGAGGGTTGTAACCCTTCCAGAACCGCAGTCTCGTTTAGGGGACAAAAGACTTGGAATTAGAGCCATTTGTCCCTAAAACAGGACTGATTTACTAAAAGGGTTACCGCGTACCAGGTACAAATGCACACAACCTTCCTAAGAAGAGGCAAGTGCAATAGATCAACCCCGACAGAAAAACGAAAGACCTCGAAAGCGCGCGTTTACGTTTCTTGTACCTATACAGCGTACAGCTACTTAAACAGCTTCGTCGTGAAGAATTGACCTTGCTGGGCTTTCCCGCAACTTTTTCTAAAACGAATCCGTGTCCTGTTCACTATTGGTAGAGCAATATATTTACATGTGTACAAATACCACTAGGGAAATGTCTGGGGGAGTGGTCGGTCGCTACAGTAGATGATCTCTTCGTTAGCTCTTCAGCGGCTGTTTGCGAATTGTTGGGTGGTTCCCAAGGTCTCGCGGGCCGTTTCATGGTTTAATAACAGAGAACAATATAATTGCATGTGTTTGTACTTGTACGTAAAAAAAGCGTGCGAGAAGCGCGCGAGCCTAGCGCCCAACCAAGGTATGCCGACGCACGTCCTGAGCTTGTTGAGGCTGTCCAGCTGCTCTTCCGCCTCTCTTACGACATCTCGAGTTATCTTCTCCGCGGCGTCCACCGAGTAGATCAGTCCGGCACCTTCTCCCATGAACACTCTGCTCAACTTTTTACCCCGACCGGAAAACGAAAACAGAAGCAAACAATAGCGGCGACAGCAGCGACAGCAGCGACAGCAGCGACAGCAGCGACAGCAGCGACAGCAGCGACAGCAGCGACAGCAGCAGCAGCAGCAGCAGCAGCAGCAGCAGCAGCAACACCCGCAGCAACAACGGAAACAAAAGCAACAGCAGTAGCAGCAACAGCAGTAGCAGCGACAGCAGCGACAGCAGCGACAGCAGCGACAGCAGCGACAGCAGCGACAGCAGCGACAGCAGCGACAGCAGCGACAGCAGCGACAGCAGCGACAGCAGCGACAGCAGCAGCAGCAGCGACAGCAGCGACAGCAGCGACAGCAGCGACAGCAGCAGCAACAACACCAACAACACCCGCAGCAACAACGGAAACAAAAGCAACAGCAGTAGCAGCAACAGCAGTAGCAGCAACAGCAGCCCAAACAGCAGCCAAAATAGCAACAGTAACCACAACAGCAGCAGCAACATCAAACAACAGCAACAACAACGAACGACAACAGCAGCAGCGGCGAAAGCGGCAGCGACACAGAAAAAACGACAGAACACAAAACAAGCGCAAGGCACAACTATAAGCGGTTTCCCTGGTACGTTCGTTGGACACGAAAACGACCCTCGTGCCGCCACTCAGCTGGAACACCTCCTATTACAGGGGGGGCATATTAAATAGGACCTACGGTACAAACAAAACCCTATATATTTCGCTATTTTTACCAACAATATTTGGTCCTATTTACTATGCTCCCCCGTAGTACCTCATTCCGGATTAAACGAAAACTGAAGAACGAACGAACGAGCGGACGGACGTACGGACGGACGAACGAACAAACGAGTGAGAAAAACAAACAGTACCCGTGAGCAGACAAGACCCCCAGCAACAACAACAACAACAACAACAACAACAACAACAACAACAACAAAAAATAAAACTGTACCAGGTAACAGGTACAAAAATAACCACGAGTTGAGACAACTTCTCCCCCCCGGTACGTGCCTTTATTTTTTATCGCGCATAGGGTTCATTCAGCATTCCCACTGCTCGTCGATTTTCATCGAATGTAGCTAACTCACGCTCTCGCGCTTTCCGCTACTATAGTCATTTTTTATGCAAGAAAAAGCCCCTACGAGCATGGCACTCAGGGAGACTTGAACCCACGAAACTGATCCTGAAAGGCACGCGGACCACCTACCAAGCCACCGGGGACGCCGGAGGGTTGTCCAGTAAATAAAACTCCGTGCATTCGAAATAAAAGAGACTGACGGCAACTGTTTCTCGAGATGACCCTACGCCCGCGTGACGCGGCTCGGGCACGGCCGGGGCCAGCGGGCAGAGTAGGGGTCGGCCAGCACGATGAGGGAGCTTCGGGCTGAGAGGTGCACCTCGTCGCGAGGTATCGCGAAAACGGCTCAAAATTACGTCTAAAAACTGCGGAGACTCGCTAAAGGCGATCCGCCAACAACGTCGTCCCTGTATTTACATGCCAGGTATCATACATACCAGCTAAACTTTTGTCTCATACGGCAACCCATCTGGGGAAAGCTGTGCACAGACGGCGCGCCATCGTTTGCAAACCGAGAAACAACCGTACGAAGAAAAAGGCAGATGTAGTTGCAGTGTGCGTTCAATGTAGGTCGGACGGACAGTGTTCGGAAACCAAGACGGAGACCATGTGCCGAAACCCCTATGCGAAAAACACGGGCATCCCATGATACATGTTATCTCCCTACCCCCTCCCCCTTACAAAAACACGCGCGCGTTCAGCAGAAACCCTGTCAATATAACCCCCCCCCGCGATCGCAACTGGCGGTGGATTTCGTCTCTCCTCTCCTCTTAAACGGACCTCCTCTCAACGGAGCTCCTCTCAACGGATATTCTCTAAACGTATCTCCTCTCAGCGGGTCTCCCATAAAATAAAAACCAAAATCACGTTAGGATGGCGCATCGAGTAACGATGTGGTGGGACTTCTTCCCCGTGGAAACTCCGACACCTTTCCGTTTTCAATCAAAAAAATAATGTTGCATAAGATCCGGCCTCATAACTATTTAATAATTACACAGGGAAGGGAGGGGGGCGAGGGTGGGTACTCATTTGTTGCATGCCTTAGTCATTTGACCATTGACCACGCGCTCATTACGTTGTTTCCTCATACTACATAGAAACCGTTTCCTAACATTATCCCCTTCCTGTTTGGCCGCCTGTGACCACCATCTATCTCCTAGGATAGCGAACGTTTTCTCGCTGCTATCTAGTATACCAAACTCCTGCATGCCACATTCGTCTATTTCCCTCATCTCCTCTTCTAACACATCCCGTTCTTCCTTGTATATCTTACATTATCCTACCACGTGAGTTCTACTCTATTGCTTTGCCACACGGGCACATCTGTGCATCTATTTCCTCCTCCTCCCGGCTACTGATATACCTCTTTCTTCTTTGTGGCACGTCCAGGTCACCTACACGAGAGCGCAGCTTCAGCGTTTTCGCGAAGTCCATCGGGCCGTGCAGATACGCTTTCATTCCTACTCCTTCCCTCAATCTCCCGTATATCTCTAGGTGCTTTTCCGAGTCCACCTTGTTTCGTAGCGCTAGCCTTTTCCTTCTTTCTATCCTTTCTTCTACGTCTGCCTTGTACTTCCCAAACTTCCCCGCGGACATCACCTCCTCTTGATTTCCCCCTATACCCTTCCATACTTTCTCAACTGCGCTATCCCACCTTGTTCCAGCTCGCCTTTTTGTTACTTTTTCCCATACAGCTCTGGGGGGGGGGGAGGGGGGGGGGGTCCTCACCGTCAAATCCCCTGTCCTGTCCGCCTCCTCCAGTTGCGCGGTCGGTGCCGAGTGGCCGCTAGCCTTGTCCCTGATACGATACGCCGCAATATGTTGCGTTCTTTCGTTTGTGTGGAGTTCGCTTTCGTTTTCGGAGACAAGGTTATAACCCTGTTGGGGTTGTTAGGACCGCAGCCCCGTTTTTGGGACAAACAAGTAAGAAATGGAGCGGTTCGTCCCCAACACAGGGACTGCAGTACTAGCAATAGAAGAGGTTCAATGTGGCACACGTCGGAGAAAAAAAAAACGCACGGTCTGCAGCAGATCGCCTACAGTCGATCCTGGTGCATTTTTCCCGGTATGGAATGCTGCGCAAGATCCGTATCACACAGGTCCCGCCCGGCAAAACACGATCTGTAGCTATTATTACAGATCCTACAAATCGGGCATCTATCAGCCCCGATGTTGGTAGGGCTGGGAACTGGCTTACTCAGTACCGAATGTGCTGTCGTCAAAATCAACCAGTGTACTGTATCGCAGCAGAGCATGCCGTCTCCCCTCCCTCCTCTCTCCTCCGGAAATGCAATCGGTGGGTTTCCTTTCTACAGTATAAGAAGGCGTGTTTGCTTGGGCGTACGTACGATAAAAAAAAATACTGGCGAGCGAATATACTGGCCAGGTCAACCAGTAGATTTCTACTGCCAGTAGAATACTACTGGAAGAACTACTGGCAGTACATACCGTGGCCGTGCGCAGCCCTATCAACAGGGGGTCTCTGATCTGACTGGTGTTGTACAATATCGGGACACGGTGATGATATATATATATGTAATTGGGCCATAAACAGCACGCCGCCGAGGCAGCACAGTACGGGGAGAGGGGGGGGAGGGGAGGGAGCAGGGGGAGGAGGGGGAGGGGAGAGTTGGGAGGGGGGGGGGGGGGGGGGTTGGCTACTGTGCCACGCGATACGGTGCGAGGGGTTGCGCACAAACATCTACTACATGTGTCCGTATACCATCACGACTGCCGCTACGCACTAGCTGTGGGAGTGTTGCGCACTACTGCGGCACGAATCTCCCTGCATGTGCCCGACCACTATTGGGGGGGGGTGGTTGGTGTGGCCGATATCAGGCATGGGCGTAGTCGTGCGACCGTAGACCCTCGCATCCCTACAACGCCGGGACGGAGTGCACGTCGGGTTTTTTCACCGACCAGACAGACAGCAGCGCTTTCACTAAGCGCGAAGCGCCGTGAGGTGTTCGGCGAGTCGCATGAAGGGTGAGCCGCATCCTACCAAGAACCACTTGTGAGGCGGATGGAGGACCAAGTAAGCGTACCCCAACATGGACCAAGTAAGCACACCCCAAGATATCCACCCGTAATACAACGTATTTACAGACAGAAAAAGAGACGAGGAGATATATGCCTACACAGATATATAGGCAAGACAAGAAACACGAGAGTCGGAAAAAAAGGGGGGGGAAAAAAACCGTCCGCCCCACCGTTTCGATAGTTGAACGGCGAGATCCTCTTCTTGGGTGTTCCACTGCTTCGTGAAGGCGTTCGCGGCCACTCCGCTGGAGTCGTACGGCACGGGCCAGACCGTGGGGTTGCTCGGTCTCGCGGCGCCCGCCATGTCGTACACTCGGGTCCGCACCGTATCGTCCCCGCCTGCCGGGGTGGGACAGGATGGAATGGAATGTGATGGGATGGGTGGGATATATGGGATGGGATGGGACATATGGGATGGGATGGGGTGGGATGGGATGGGATTTTAGGACGAGATGGAAGAAGACGGGATATATGGGATGGAATAGGACGGGACTTATTGAATGGGATGGAATGGGATGGGACGAGATGGGATCGAACGGGATGGGATGGGTCGGGATGGGATGGGGCGGGATACGATGGAATGGGATGGGATAGGATAGGATGGCGTGGGGTGGGGTGGGGTGGGGTGGGGATGGGATGGGATAGGGTGGGGCGTGGTGCAGTGGGGTGGGGTGGGGTGAAAAGAAGTGTGGCGGGATGGGATGGAATGGGATGGGATGGGATGGGCTGGGGTGTGGTAAGGTGGGGTTTCGTTTGGTGTCACCCGACGCGCGACGTGATACAATGCAGTGTGGTGTAGCTTGGTATGATGTGATGGCGTACGCAGATTCCACAAATACCTCAAACGTAAAAGTGTTTCAACCATCGTTGGGTACGAACGGGGCGGCGCTCCGCTGTGCTTTGCCACGAGAGCCGGGACATGTGTGCGAGGCGCGAGACGCCGTGCGGTGTGGCCATTACTTAGAACGGGCGTACGGTACGTCACGGTACGGTACCGTACAGTACCGTACGGTATGGTATCGTACGATATGGTACGATAATGCGATACGGTGCTGTATGATATGGCAGGGTATGATGCTTACGATAGGGCGTGATACGAACGTACCACACGCTACGGTACTGCTGTGCTGTACGATAAGGTATGGTATGGCATGGCATGGTATGGTATGGTGTGGCATGGTACGGCATGGTATGGTATGGTATGGTATGGTATAGTGTAGTATGGTATTGTATGGTATAATGGTATGGTAAGGTGTACCTGGTAGTATGGTATTGTATGGTATAATGGCAATATATGGTATGGGACTACATAGTAAGGCTAGGTATGATACGTTTCTGTACGATACTACTGTAGGATACTGATGTACCGCACAGACAGTGCAGTATTGATGTTGTACGACATGGTACGGCACGGCACGATGCGAAACGCTACGGTCCACCACGCCACAACACGCCACGGAACGCTCCCGGGTGGTGTCACTCACTCGTGCTGACTAGCTTGGCCTTGTGGTTATCGCTCCCCAGCGCCTCGTACGTTGCACAGTACCTGCAAGGCGTGTCGGAGGAGCAGCCCGTGCAAGGCGGCGAAGGAAAGCCGGTTTGATCTACAGCAATGATACCATCGAGCGGGGGGGGGGGGGGTTATGGAAAGAGAGAGGCAACAAAAACCAAAAGAATACACGCAGAGAAAAAAAAACAGCTCTCATATACGAAGTATACGAGCACGTACCTTTACATGGCTTTGTCCTACAAACGCGGCCGGAGATGCACCAACAAACGAACGCTGAATAACACCACCACCACCATCCAGGTACAACGTCCAAAGCAGTACGGCCGGGTGCTGCAATCGTCAAATCTCATGTCACCTCTCTGTGATCGCCATCTGCCGATTCCCCTTTCGCCTGTCAGTTCCCTAAAGGCTTTAGAGCCCAACTCTCGGCCGAAAATATAAGCCCCAGTTGTTATGAATATCAGCCTGCAAACGGGTGCTACATTCCCGGCCGCAGTGGTACCCCAGGTACATTCTACAAAAAAGAGAGGGCTCTTCAGGGGTCGTGACCGCAACCCGCGGGTCGGGTCGGGAAGTTTTCCAAATATCACGGGTCGCTTTGGGTCGGGTCGGGTCTGATCAGGAGGTCTTCAATTCATCACGGGTTGGGTCCGGTCACCTCTACCAGACTCGACCCGACCTGATCTGACCTGACCTGACCTGACCTGACCCGCGAGTTTTTTTTTCTTCAGCCCGGCCCGAAAATAGCCCTTGAAAACAACAAAAACAAAAAGTACCACCCGCGGCATCACCTGGTGCCCATGACGACGCCGTCGCACCCTAGGGCCAGCGCGGCCAACAGCCCCCTCCCGCTCACCACGCCCCCAGCGGCTAACACCGGCCTCCCTGTCTCCGCCAGCTCCACCGCTACCGCGGCCGCGAGAGGGAGGGTCCCTCTGGCCACGTCCGGTCTGGGCGAAGAAGCGGGGGGGGGGGGGGGGGGCGGGGGGGGGGGGTGGAAACAACTATGGTTGACAAAGAGGAACAGGAATTAGGATAGGGTGGAAGACAAGGATAAAGCAAAAAAAAAAAAACAGAAAAACAGATTGAAGGAGCCAGAACAGCTTCTAATACGACAAAGTACTCTTACGGGGGACCATAGTTAACAGGACCTATGGTATACATAAAAACCTATATGTTTAACCATTTTTACTAACAATATTTGGTCCTGTTAACTATGGCCCCCCGTACTATCTAAGAAAGGTGGGTGACAAGGACGACTACATGGAACCAAGACCAACAACAGCAACGGTAAAAACAGAAGCAAGAGAAAAGGTTGGCAATGGTATTAATATGAACTGGAGCAAAGGGCAGGACCAAGAACAGCAGGGGAACGAGCAAGAACGAGACTATTATAGAAACAACAACAGCGAAAAAACTACACAGAAAAATGGATTTGACGAGGAAAAGAACAGGAACCAAGGGCAGGACTGAGAAAAAGGACAAGGACAACGCCAAGAAGACGAAGAACGAGAGCAGAAACAAGAAGAAAAAAAATGGGCGTAACAGCTTGGAAAGCAACGAGAACGAGAGCTGAGCAAATGCTAACATTCACCCAACACCCACCCCAAAAATACAAAATACCAATACGTATAAATACCACATTTCAGTACCAACACCCACAAAAACACCCACACCTACTACACCCCACAACCCCAACAATACACACAAAACCCAACGCCAACAACGAGCAACAAAAACACCAGACAAATGCCACCACAAAAGCTTCAGCACACACCGTCACACACCACCAACACACAGCACCATCTCGAAACAGCACCCACACAGTACAACACCCACACAACAGCACCACCAGACAATATCACCATACAACCCAACACCCCATCACACAGCACAACACCACTAGGTAACCCCCCCCCCCCTCCCCCCCCCCCCCCGCGCCACCCACGAACCTCCGACCCCCCGAAAAAACGCCATGTTACCTGAGCCCGTGCCCGCCAGCTTCCCTCCCCTGCGCCACCACGACCGACGCCCCCATCTCCACCGCAGCTCGGGCTTCGCCCACAGTCCCAACCTTCTCCGAAAAAGCGGGCAAACAGCAACCGTTTCGTCGAGCGGTCAAAGTGACGTTCCAGATGTTATGATACTATACCATCCTTCAATCCTCGAATAGCCTTTGAGCATAGGCTATCGTGTGGAATTTATTGTAGAGCTCGTCGCTGAGCACTATGTTTTTTTTTTTTTAATCCAACTTTAGTTAGCCTCCTCCAAGACAAAATGAGCCTGGTTTTCTGATTCGGTGCTCGTGGGGCTACTGCTGCAAAAGGATACCGCACAATTCGTTTCGCTTTCTTCGGAGCTGACTCTCCCACATGTTATAAGCTACAAGTGCAAAAATCGGAGAGAGAGAGAGAGAGAGAGAGAGAGAGAGGAAAAGAGAAAAGTTTTTTTGTTCCTCACACACCACCGGCCCACAAGACATATCGACAACAAGGAGAAAGTGTTGACTACTCGGAGTAGCGCATCATAGGACGAGGACGGCAACAGCCATAGCAGCAACACTCAACACCCAACACCAAAACAACACCCGGGCGCGCGCCTCGGTAGGGCTATATAGCACCTCACTTTAATGATATTCCTCACCAACAACCGAATTAGAGAAAAGGTGGAACCTAAGCCCGACACGCGATCGCACAGGCTAGGCATCTGGAGTAGTGGCGTGCTTATTGTAAGACCACCACGTCACTAAAAAGACAAACAAAAAACGTAGTCTTATCTTTAGTATGGTATTATCTTTTACTACTACTGAAAAAAAGATTCCATGCCAATTCCAGGTAGAAGTTTTTTTTCTCGTCACAAGGCGATTTACCTTGGTCTTATCTCTACCATGGCCTTAAACCGGATGGTCTTTCAAGAATGGGCATGCCACTGTATCGAATAATCTCGGAAACTGCAACTCGAATCCGAAACATACAACGGTTGGGTACCTCCTCCGCAGATGATGAGCTCGATCGGCCAGAAAGGTTTTTATGCGCAAGAGTGCTCGTCCTACCGTAGCGCGGGTCGCCAACACCACCGCCAACACCACCAACACCCACCACCAACAACACCACCACCAACACCGACGCCGACAACACCAACACCACCACCAACACCAACAAAGCCAACACAACACCAACACCAACACCAACACCCCCGACATCACTACCAACACCGTCACCAACACCAACACCAACAATCCCAACACCAAACAACACCAACGCCGACCCCAACACCACTAACACCAACACCAGCACCCATCATCAGCAACAACACCACCAACACCAACGCCGACACCCACACCAACAACACCAACACCGTCACCGTCACCGCCACCGCCACCAACAACACCAGCAACAACGCCACCAGCACCAACACCAAACAACACCTACCACCAACCATACCAACGTCAACACCATCAACACCCCCGACATCACTACCAACACCACAAAAACACAACCAACACCAACACCAACACCACTAACACCACCACCAACACCACCAAACACCGACACCAACACCAACGCTTAGCCGACAAAGCCCCGAGTTAACGTGGGACAAGAAGGGCAGCCGCCAACGCGAAAACAACCGGCACACCAGCACCGTCACCATCACCATCACCACCACCACCACCACCACAACCGACACCAACACAAACAACAACAACGCCGACAAAAACCCCGAGCTAACCACGGGCGCTTCGCGCGCACTCCAACAACGGGCGTACCTGCGCGATGATGTCCACCCCTCTCGCCTGGCAAATCGTGTACGCCTCCTTGCCTGTTGAACACCAATGGTTGAAATAAACTGAAAAAAAGCGAGGGGACACGCAAAACCTGGACACATACCATGCGCACAAAAGTTGGACACATACCATGCGCACAAATCATGGGCGCGTACGTATAATACACCCGAATCGTAGACATGTGTCATACGAAGTACACACAATTCGTCGACACATATCATCGACACACACACAAATTGTGGACGCATACCATAGTACACCAAAAATCGTTGACATATATCAAACACAAAAATCGGGAGCATGTCATATCATGCGTCATACACACGAGTCGTGGGCACTGGCCATAAACAGATCGTAAGAGACACATTATACAAGTAACAGAAACCGTGGGCACCTATATTTCCTATACACAATAAATGCAAGCACGTACACACAAAACAATGGACAAATCTCTAAAAAAACGCCTTCACACAACCTGTACAATACACACAAGCACAGACACCCAATTCATGGACACGCATCGAACAAAAGCACCTACACGCAAATCACGGACACACAAAAATCTACCACACCCAAACCCTGGGCACTTACATGCAACACACCCAAGTAATGGACAGGTATCACACCAAAACGCGTTTACACAAAATGTGGACACATTTCACACACATGGGGTGGCGGGCGCGAAGAACCAGAGCGCCTGCGGTTGGTACCGTTCCAGTAGGATTTCCAGCCTCGCCGTGCTGCAGCCCGACCCGGGTTCCTCTCCCTTCCGACCATTCTCCCCACTCCACTCAGAGTCCACAGAGCCCGCGCCATTAGCAAGCCCGTCCTCGCCCGAGCCCAGTCCCGCCGTGCCGCCGTTGCTAGGCACGCCCCCGCCGCCGCCGCCGCCATCCTCTCCCGCGGTGCTGCTACCGCTAGCACTAGCGCTATCGACCACGGTAGTGCTGTCGCCGCTACCGGTGCTGCTACGGCCGCTGCTGCCGCCGCCGCCGCCGCCGCCGCCGCCGCCGCCGCCGCCGTTACCGACAGCATTGCCGTTGAACATCTTTCCGTTGAAAAGTTTCCCGTTGGTGCCGCCGCCGCCGTTGACGCTACCACCGCTGTGGGAGGAGGAGTTCTGCAGGAGGAGAGAGGCCGCCACCGCCGCCCCCGGGTGCGTAACGCCGTACCCGTCTCCGCCAATCAACGACCACGAAATTATTCCGATCGCCAGCTTGGCCCCCGGAGGCGCTTCGTCGCGGAAGATACGGATCTGTGGGAAAATCGGAAAACAGTTTATTTTGAAGCGGAGGAGGGTGGGGAGGTGGGAGGAAGGATAAGCGGGGAGGGGGGAGGACAAGGGGGGGAGGGGAGGAGGGAGGGAATGGGAGGGGGGGGGGAGGTGCCGCCGTCAACGACTCCATGATCAACGGCGTGCGTCAGCGATGGGAGCCGCAAGCGCGTGGCACGACAGCCAGGCACCATATGTCGACCGCGAAACATGGGTTCCCCCCCTGTTGTGCTCGAATAGGCCACAGCAGTACTAAGAATGCAAACAACACTGCAGCAACTTTTTTACGGGCACTATCATAGACCGGCACGCCCTGCTTATTTGCCGATGGATATTTCCTGGTGCGTACGCCTAAGAGCGGGGCCAGCCGACGTGCTGATTAGGTGGTCGATCGGCAATGCCCCGCTCAATATTTCATACCAGGTATTGGGATGTGATTTTTTTACACCGTGTTGAATGCACCAACCAACAAACCGCAAAACTCGCCTTTTTATTTTTTTAGATTCGTTCGAGGGATATGACCGATACAACGATCCAAAAAAACACAAAAAAACGGCAAAAACTTGTCTGGAAAAAAACAAAAACAAAAAAAGGCGACTTCTCCGTTTGTTTGTACATGCAGCTCAAGTACGAACTCTAATTTTCAGATCGAAACTCGCTAAATTGAGCGGGGCATCGCAGAAAAACCCACGTTTCTCGTAATTACTTGTTCCATGTATGAAAATCGTTTTTGGCAAGCATCTCTTGATGGGGGGGGGGCGAATCGGGCGATGAAAATAATATCGATTTTCTCGTAGGGTCTTCAGCTACGCCTCCACCAGTTTTCACCGTGATCGGGAACGACGATTTTGTTGCCAATTTTGTGTTGAAAAAATGGTGTTTTTTAGTTTCCGCCGATAACTCGTCGAGATCGAGCCGAAACATGAAAAGTCTTAACTTTACTATACTTTTTGTTTTTCCTGCGCGTGCAGTGTAATGTCGGGGTCAGTGCCTCCGAATTTCACGTCCAAATTCGCAGTGGTTCACGAGATACGACCTTCGGATGTTTTTTGTTGTTGTCCATTTTTCGGCTGGCCCAGCTCGTAGTCGTCACAGAATCTGAGATTCATGCTGCCGAGGATGTGCGACAGTGATGGTAATGATGGTGGTGATGACGATAAGGATACCGACTGCTCACAAGCATGGTGGAGATTACGACGATGATGACGGCGACGCTGATGGAGGGAGGATGGAGAAGATCATTTTGATGGTATCGGTCCGTCTACAAATAAAAACGGACGAAAAAAAAGTCCCGACACAAAACCGGGGTTGTTCTCTCGAAGGGCGGGGCTGAAACACAAAACACACAACCCGCACCTAACGCTACTGGCATATATATACGCCAACCAATGCGCTGCCCGATAAACAAAACAAAAAAACACAACTTAACGCTTTTAGTACCGCACCGTACATGTACCTGAATCTGACTCTAATTCCAGGTATTCCATCCCCCCCAACGAGACTATTACGGGGGGCCATAGTATGCAGGACCTATGGTACACACAAATGCATCTATATTTTTACCTGCAATATTTGGTCCTATTTACTATGGCCCCCCTTAATAGTCTCAACCCTTTTAGGACTACAGTCTCGTTTTGGGGACAATTGGAGACAAATTACTTTGAATTTGAGTGGCTTGTCCCCAAAACGGGACTGGAGTTCTAAAAGGGTTAATAGTGCAGTAATAAAAGGGGATCGAAAGTACTACCAGGTACTCGATGAACAAATTAATGCTGCTGGTGTTGCGTGCCATTCTGACCCGAAACGTCTACGAACAGCACCGTCTCGAACAACCTTATCATACTGCTTTGGACGGAAACATGAGAACCGCCTGTGTCTCCATAATCGTGTCCAGACGCTCCTTATAGGCCCGCCCAAGGTGGTACTAGGTACGTTTTTCTAGAGGTAACGGAAGGACAAAAAAGGTTGCCACCTCTTCTGCTCCCTTTCCCCCTAACGAGCACTCATCTATCAGCATCGCTGCTCACTACGGCGGTAAGCCGGCTGACTGTGATAAGGCGCCGGCCGGTTGTAAGGCACCGACTTCTCACTAGTTGGCGAAAGGTAGCACCAGGTACAGTTTAGCTGCGTCCAATAAAAAACGCGGAGTTCTGTTACTTTATCCGTACTAGACCGGCGCGTTTCGGCAAGTGTGTGTGTGTGTTGTCTTTAAATTAAACCGTTACCACTACCCACCTGAATCAGTACACCGAGTGTCCGTCCTAGTTCATTATCCTAGAGAGATGTTCATTTTGTGGCCGCAAGCTGAGACAGAGAGAAGCAAAACACCAGTGATAATAATCGCAAATTAATGGGGTAAAGCGAGCGAAACGCCAACAACGCACCGGGTACGATAACGTGTGTATTTTTATACATGAAAAACGTGAGCCAGTCAAGAGTTGGCTTTGCTTTCGCCATACAAATGAATAAGCCGCCGTCAACTCCAGGCAGCCCTACCAAAAGAGAGCCTTCAAAGCAGAAACGCCTGCAAAACAGGTATTCGGGTATCGTTCCAACCAGCTTGGTCCGTGACATGTGCGGTGAACCAAGAACAACAACAGCAACAAGAACAAGAACAAGAACAAGAACAAGAACAAGAACAAGAACAACAGCAACAAAAACAAGAACAACGACAACAACACCAACACCAACACCAACACCAACACCAACACCAGCACCAGCACCAGCATCAACACCAACACCAACACCAACACCAACACCAACACCAACACCAACACCAACACCAACACCAACACCAACACCAACACCAACACCAACAACAACAACAACAACAACAACAACAACAACAACAACAACAACAACAACAACAACAACAACAACAACAACAACCTGCCCCAGAACATAGCACCGTTGCCAGCTAGGGCTGCGACTTGTTATAGCTGGACTTCACGAAAACCCCAACTTTCTGACTCAAAAACGAGTTCATACTACAAGCACACGTCGAGCCTCACACGAGCCAGTCACGTACAAAAACGCCAAGAGTTCCGCAAATTGTCAGGCGCAGCCAACTATACCACCGGGCCAACTAATGACTAGTTGGCGACCAGCCACGGCCGTACTGACGACACCTTGACAATGACGCCCTTACCTCTTGGTCCAGCTGGTTGGTATCCGTGAAAGACCCGGCTCCGATCACCCCGAGACCTCCCCCCCGAGCTACGGCGGCTAATGAAAAGGGGAAATCGTCATCACGGTGAAAAAAAAAAAAAAAAAACATCGGCAGCGACGACAAGGTGGGGCGCAGGGGAACGGAAAAGGGAACGGTGTTGATTGTGATCATGATGGTAGTAGTGGTGGTGGTGGTGGTGGTGGTGGTGGAGGTGGCGGTGGTGGATAAGGTCGTGGTGGTAGTGGTGGTGGTGGTAGTGATGTGGTGGTGGGGTTACGGTGGTGTCCAAGTGAAGAAGGAGACGGCGGAAAAGAAGAGGGGGATAGTACGGGCGGCCAAAGCGGACACGGGGGGGGGGGGGGGGGGGGGCGGGGGGGGGGGGGGGTAGGACACCCGTGCCGGTAAGTTGTGGGGAATGGTATGCGCTGACGACGAGGCGGGCGATGGTATGCATCGTTGGCGATCACCAGGGAAGATGACGTTGATCGTCACTTCTGCTGTTCGCGGGCTCCGGCCTTAAGGAATCGGAGGTTAAGACGAAGATGATGTGCCTGCGAAAAACGAAAACGTGGGGGCGAAAGTGTTGCTCAAGGCCACTGCAGTCCTGTTCGTGATCTCCGTTCCAAGGTAACGCGTCGAATCCAGAGGGCAAGGGCGTGTGCTTCGGGCGATACAAGATGGAATTCTATAACCGCCCGAGTGTGCGCTTCCGGTTGAGCATGCAGCTGCTGAAAGCTTGGGGTACCCGAGAACGACGATGTTGTTGCGGGAGCGTCACGTGGAGCCCGAAACAAGCTGATCGCGACAGGCTACAGAAGGTGCATCACAGCATGATTGATCACGACAGGCTACAGAAGGTGCATCACAGTATGATTGTTCCTTCGGTGCCTCGACTGGCGGAAACGAGCGCGTGGACACCACACCCTACCCTGCGCCCACGCGCTTGTCAACACAAGACTCAGAGAGCACCATCGGGGCGACGGGGCGCAGACGAAGGACCCTGTTCCCGGGTGGTGTCTGGGGAGATGTTCGGGGGGAGGGGCTGGTTAGTCCTGCGGACAGGAGAAGGATTGGATGGGGCGCCTCGAGGAAGACCTGAAGGGACTCGGCATTAAGTCCGAAGGATGGCGCGAGGAAGCACAGAAGGCCCGCCGACGGTTTCGATCGATAAAGGACGGGGCGCATGCCTACATGCGGAAATGGCATGAGGCGGAGAAGAGCAACGTGGCAAAGTGGCACGCAAAGGTTGCAGCTGCGGCATGGAACGTTGACGCCAATGCGCGCAGGGGGGCGCGGGGCGCGGGGGGGGGGGGGGGGGGGTACTCATTTGTTGTTTCCCTTAGTCATTTGACCATTGACCACGCATCCCTTTCGAGACGGGGAATCCGCCCAAGACGACTGTGGCATGGTCATCATCATGATGCATGCCATCCCATTTTCAAGTAGCTAGCGTGGGGCCGCCCGAAGCCCCTCTCCATTCTGTAAGTCGCCAGTGCCTGCCTTTCGCTTCCCCCGCTTTTCTCTCTTCCTTTCTCTCTTAATTTTCCTGTTTCGCCCTTTCCCATACAAATACATACCTGATACCTAGTAGTCGTACATACAACGAATTTGCTTATTTTGTACGCTCGTCGCTCCTAATTGCTAGCTCTTCCTGTTAGCTGGATTCTGTTTTTTGGGGGGGGATTTGTTCGCCGCGCTCGCCTTCTCTGCCTGTCGGCGAGTGTGCAGGTCTGTGCTCCATGGGGTGTTCTTCGTACCTGGTACGAAATATCTTCGTAGGATCACGCTTTTCTCCTTCTCCTTTCCTTTTCTGCTTTTCTGCTTTCGATTTTATTCGATGTGTTTTCATTTTTTTTGTTTTTTTCAACAACCTCTTCGTACGCCGTGCCCTCGGTTCCGGTCGCAACAAAATAGAGGGCGGGCGTATCGCGCGCTGGCACACCGCTTCCCCCAGCAGTGCAAGCACAGCCATCTGCCCCACAAGAAGGCTGCACGACACGGCGTGCGGGGGGGGTGTACTCATTCATTGTCATGCATGGCCGTAGTCGTATGATCATAGACCCTCGCATCCCTACAATGCCGGGACGGAGCGCGGTTGGTGTTCACCGACCAGGCAGACATTGCTTCCACCAAGCACGAAGCGCCGTGAGGTGTTGGGCGAGTTGCATGAAGGGTGAGCTGCATCCTGCTAAGAACCGCTTGAGAGGCGAATTTTCTTGCATATGGATGGCAGCATCGATGAATTGATTTAATTTCTGGTGTGGCCCGTTTCCAGAGACAGCAATGGGTTTACTATGCAACTGCCTCGTGGGTGCCTCACCATATACACACCACGTGATACGATCATCCCCACTTGTGCGGAGTAAAGGTTCGCCTAGCACAAAAATTATGTAACTTGACCGCCCGCCGTGGTAGCCGCCAAAAAAACAAAAACGGTACTCTGGCTGTCTAGCTCACGAAATGAGAGGCGTGTTTTAAAGCGTCGTCGCCAACCGACGTCAACCCAACCTATCAACCTACATATATATATCAGGTATATAATATAGGGGGGGGGCGTGGGGGGGGGGTACTCATTAGTTGCTTGCCTTAGCCATTCGACCATTTGGCCACGCATCCCTTTCGAGACGAAGCACCTTTCCTACTACTAACAGAGACACCTCCAATATTTGGGCGCTCATTACGCCGTTTCCATATAATCAAATAAAAAACAACTGCTACGGTAGTCTTATCCCCTCCCTGTTTGGCCGCATGTGGCCACCATCCGTCTCCTGGGATAGCGATCGTTTTCTCGCTGCTATCTAGTGTATCGAACTTCTCAACGTCATATTTCTCTCTTTCCCTCATCTCCTCTTGAAACACACTCCGTTCTTCCTTGTACATTTCACATTCTTCTACTTCGTGCCCTTCCTTCTACTTCTGTCTTGTACCCTCCAAGCGTCTCTGCGGACATCATGTCTTCTAGGCTTCCTCCTACTGTGTACTTATTTCCACGCTTGCTCAACTGCGCTATCCCACCTTATTCCAGCTGGCCCTTTTGTAACTTTCTTCCGTAGAGCTCTATCAACTATGGCTGGCAACCTCTTTTTCGGCATGTTCCTTACTGTATATTGCCATTTTCATGTATCTATTTGTCTTGACTGGGTACTGCTATCAATACTGCTGCTGTATTGTTCGTCGTGCTCGAGCATCTTAGAAATTTTAAAGCTGCGGTCACCTGAACTGCTTCCAAACGTTTTACGAACTTCGCGTTCGCTTCCCATAATTCTCCTGCATACTCTACTGCAGCTTTGGTACTATCGCATTCACCAGGATACAGCTCTTCATCCTACTGCTGAGGTGTGAGTATGTGAGGGTCGCATCCATCTTGCCTACGTGTGATTTACCCTTTCCTGCTACTTCTGCTATGTGTGTATCCGAAGAGCAGTGTTTTCATATCTCTAGGCCAAGGTGCCTATACTGGTCTACGATCGCTGTTCATCTTCTCCCCACGTGCAATTGAAATTAATTTTTTACTGGGTTCACCTTACCTTCGTTACATGCTATTACGGGGGACCACAGTTAATAGGACCAAATGTTGATGGAAAAAATAGCGAAGTATATAGGTGTTTGTATGTACCGTAGGTCCTATTCAATATGGTCCCCCGTAATATATACTGCGCACTTCTTCACGTTCGCCGTCATCCCCCATTTCCTAGCGTAGCGTATTCTATTATTAGCGCCTTCTCTGCTTGTTTCTGCAATCCTTCGAGTGTTTCTAATAGCCCCACGAAGTCATCTGCATACTTACATCCCGACACCGTATCTTCCCCCACCGTGAACCCCTGCTTTGCTGCCTCGACAGCTACTATCAGTAGTCATCAATATTTTTTTTTATATATATATGTGCGTATATGTATTGAATAGACAAGGTGATAACGCACATCCCTGTTCAACTCCTCGTAAAAGTATCAACCTATACATCGATATTTCCTCGTCTAGGATCACCCCACTTCTCGCACATTCCACCGTTTTTTCGTCGATCTGCACGTCTTTCTTCCGATCCCTACAATTTTCTCACATTTTTTTTTACAGCCATGCATTCCTCCACACTACTGCTGTGTCGTAGGCCTTCTGTACATCAAGAAATAATCAGTGCGTTGTAAGCCCCGGGGGGGGGGGGGGGGGGGTACTCGATGTCATGCATGGCCGTAGTCGTACGACCATAGGGGGGGGGTGGGGGTGTACTCACTACCATGCATGACCGTAGTCGCATGACGATAGACCTTCGCATCCCTACAATGCCGGGACGGAGCACGTTTGCTTTTCACCGACCAGGCAGACCTTGCTTGCACCAAGCGCGAAGCGCCGTGAGGTGTCCGGCGAGTCGCATGGAAGGTGAGCTGCATCATACTAACTACCAGGTACCGCTTTTGAGGCAGGTTTTCTTGCATATGATACGGATGAAAGCATCAATGAAGGAGGGGGGGGGGGGGGCGTATTCATTTGTTGCTTGCCTTAGTCATTTGACCAATGACCACGCATCCCTTTCGGGGGGGGGGGGGGGGCAAGCGCGGCATCTCCCTTTTCGGGCGTGCAGCAACAACACTGCCGTATTTGGTTCATACGTACGCTGAATACACTTCTCTCTTACATTATTGACTGAGATTAACGATCGGATGTGAGTAATCGGTATTATGCTACGGCAGCAGTTTTATGGTGTGCTGCTGCTGTTTTGTTTTGTACGACTATGATATTTTATTTTTCTGAGGTATTCTTACACTCCAGAGCTTCGGAAATCGCATGTTATGATAATCGACTTCGATACGGTACGATACCAAAACAAGAAAACAAAAAAACGATACGATTTTGATAGCGCATACATCGAAGCTTTCGTTCAGTATGTGCAGAAAAAAACACGGGAATGTCAGGGGATGGACAGCAAAACGCCTTCGATATGACCCAAACACCATTTTAGACCTTTTTATCGTCACGTTTACTTACCAGCTTGACTCGTAGGAGGTTTCACCATCTGCGATCTTCTTCTGGACAAGCCCTGGTCACAGGTGTAATCCCTTTTCCCCCAGCACGTGCCTTCATTTGTATCGCGCATAGGGTTCACCATTCCCACAGCTCGTCGATTTCCTTCGAGATATTGCTAACTCACGCTCTCGCGCTTTCCGCTAATCACTTTTAGAACTCCAGTCCCGTTTTGGGGACACACCAGTCAAATTCCAAGTCATTTGTCCCCAATTGTCCCCAAAAAGAGACTGCGGTCCTAAAAGGGTTGAACAAGAAAAAGCTCGAATCATACAAGTATGCACTCGGCGAGGCTCGAACCCACGACACTGATCTCACGGAGTATATAGTGGGCCCTCGGACCACCTACCAAACCTACCAAGCTACATACGAGGGGGGCAACGGGTGCTCGACAAAAGCCATGTTCATCGTATCGATACGACAGGCCCGACATACATAGATGTTCTCGTATGAAAGACAGAAAGTGAAGATGAAAAAAAAAGAAGAAAAAGAAAAAAAAAGAAAAAAAAAGCGGTATCGTGACGGACCCCCGGTAGCGCGGGTGTGGCCGACATTACCGAACGAGTTATTCATTACAATTGTCATAGTTAATCAATCGATACCATCCATCCTCACCACAGATACAGAGAGAAAGACTGAGAACCAAGGAAAATAGCAGGCAAACCGAGCGAACAACAACAACAACAACAACAACAACAACAACAACAAAATGCACCCTGCAGGCCTGCAGGCACATGTACAACAAGTTTGGCGGCCGCTGCTGTCAAGTTGCATGGTTGGTTGTGGTTCGTTCAAGAAGATTAGAACGAATCAAACATTCATCACACAGACCGACACAGGACGTGAGACATGAGACATGAGACATGGACGTTGCTGGTGCCGGCTATATGATGACACATGAAACGGGCCTGTCACGGCACCCTAGCCGTACGCACGTACTTTGTCTGAGGTGTAGGTGTGCTTCAGTTATCGTGTGCACTACTACCCTTTGCTTGTTTTATTTTTTTTTGCCGAGGTATTTCTTCCACTCCAGAGTTATTGGAGCCTGTCCTGCGACCACGGACTGCATTATATTGTGAGTTAATGTGAGAACAACAACAACAGCAGTACATCAACAGCAGTAGCTGCTTCATGACATGTACGCACAGAACATCACCAACCACCGGCTGTGTGGGTGCAGAGACAAGAGTGAATATGTTGAGGTGGTTCATGGTGAGCCTGTTGATGATGTACTGTTGATGAACTGCGCGTACGTGTGTGGGCGTTGTGTCTGCATGTCGACATCCAGCACAACCAGTGTCCGCGCCGATTATTCAACCCTACGAGTAAAGAGATACCTGGTACACGTCATGTGGTCACAGAACTACGCAACAGAGATACTATTGGGTTAACCCTTTTAGAACCGCAGTCCCGTTTTGGGGACAAACCACTCCAATTTCAAGTAGTTTGTCCCCAAAACGGGACTGCGGCTCTAAAGGGGTTAATGGGTTGCCACAGCAGGCAGTAGACAATGCAATGCCATGTCATAATACTGGATACAACAGGCACGACATTCACATCTTTATCAGATAGAGGAACGAAACAAAACAAAGAGAAAACTGAAGTAGGTGCGGTAAAGCAGCTCCTGTGCTGCGTACTGACTGCGGCTGTGTGTCGGTGTGGATGCAAAGACAGACAGAGTTAGGGGGCTGGGGTGCCACATGCATGTACCAGAATGGTTCATTTAGTGTTTCAAATGCCTTCCAACGATTGTAACGCCTTCGAACGAATACAAAAAAAAAAAAAAAAAACGTTGGAAGAAAGGGTTGCAGTTTTCTCGCGATAAAAATATAAAAACGAAAGACACGAACGGGTAGCGGGGAGGAGGGATAAGCAAAGCCTATTACTGCTGTGCGGGTAACCGCGGATGTGAGCTACAACGTACTATCTAATAAAGAAGTAGTAGCAGGATTGGAGAGAAAAAAGGAGGGCAAAGTTGAAAAAGAAAACGGATGGAGAAAAAAAACACCAGGTAAAGAGATATGTCGTACTCTCGAACAACCAAGGACTCGTGGTAACAACAAAGGTGCTTTTTATTTATTTATTTTTCTCATCCCATTCATTATCTTCGCACATCTTCTTCTCTCTGTCTCTCCTTCCCACTGGTAACTCAGATCCGGGGTCACATAGCAGGCTCTTCTACCCCCTTCCCGCTACGGTACGTGCCTTCATTTTTTATCGCGAGAAGATTTCAGCCTTTTCTTCCCTCGTCGACTCGCATCGATTTGTGCCTACCCACGCTGCAAGGCGCTCTCCACGATTGAATCCTTTTTTATTTTTATTTTTGCAAATAAAGTCAAAGTCCGACCCACCTGGGGCTCGAACCCAGGACTCAAACAAAAAGAATTCGAGGTAACCTCTTTAGAACCGCAGTCCCGTTTTGGGGACAAACTAGTCAAATTTCAAGTAGTTTGTCCCCAAAACGGGACTGCGGTTCTAAACCACTTGAACCACCGGGGCGACCGGCCGGAGCCCTGTTAATAGGAAGATCCAAAAAACCATGACAACTCAACTTCGGTTGGGAGGCACGACGCTTTCCCACCTACAGTGAAAATATAAAATGTCAATACAACTTCTGTAGTAGTATTACGGGGGACCATAGTTAATAGAACCAAATATTGTTAGTAAAAATGGTTAAATATATAGGTTTTTATGTATACCATAGGTCCTATTAACTATGGTCCCCCGTAGTAGTACACGACACAAAGAAGGCGCACAACGTGACATGAAATCAACGTGCAAGCTGAGCTACGGCAGGAACATGGCAACATGGCCGCGGGTATACTCAACTACCGCATAGAGTTCCCCCCCCGTTCCCTCAACTAACCAACTCGTCGCAACTGACTGCGAGTACGGCGGTTGCTGTCTGGAGTGCTGCCGGCACCGCGCGAAACGCACGGCAGTCGTGAACGCGGAGAAGAACACGCCTGCTGTCTGGGGTGGTGTCAGAGTGACATCTCGCGGGCATGCCGTGAAGAAAGAGCAATCGAACGAGAAAAACCACCACACGAATATCAACGATCGCCACGTCTTCCCGAACTGTCTGACAAGGTGCAGCACATTAGATGCCACGTCCGTCCCGGATACGTAACCGCCGGGGGTCGTTCCTCATGAAGGGTATCAGGTGTATATATGGTGTTGGTCCAATGATGTGACAGGGCGTATTTAGGGTCATTCTTATCGGAGAGCTTTTTTTTCCAAAAAATTCGACACTTTTTTCGGGCAACATAACACACCAGTAAAAGCCCTGCTGACAAACAAATGCGGACTACAGCAGTACGTGCGAGTGGTACTGTTTGAGAGAGAAGAGCGGGGGAGGAGAGGGGAGAGAGAAGTCGGCGCTGTACAGAAGTACCACCTGCCATAGGAACGGCCGCATCGCTCGCGGCAAGACGACGCATCAGCGTGGGCACATGGCCCACATCATGGGCAGCGAAGCCTGTTCAAGAGGAGAGGGTGAAGAGCTCTGTACGCGCAGCAGCGGTAAGCTTTTTTTTTCATGTGGTTCGTTCAAGATCTCAGGAGGGACAAGCCCCCACGCCATACGCCATACGTGATTTCTCTATTAATATTACGGGGGACCATAGTTAATAGGACCTATGGTGTACATCAAATCCTATATATTTAACAATTTTTACTAACAATATTTGGTCCTATTAACTATGGTCCCCCGTAATAGTATAAATAGCCTGGGTACAAAAGAGTCCTCGTTCGTACGAGTAGCTGTATCGCATCACATCATACAGCAGCAGTGTCATTGTTCGTACTATATACTATTAATACGGTCAGCAGTGGTAACCCAACCCTTTTACAACTGCACTACCGTTTCGGGGGAAAATTACTTGCAATTAGAGTCAAATATTCGAGTATGGTACTGCTGCGCAATCAATGAAGTGCTAAAAGGGTCAAGAGCGCCCCCTGACGAGCCAACACAAGCGCTCTTACCTGTCTGTAACTGCTGTAGCAGGAGCGGGGAATATATAGCTTTTAGTATCGGCCGGACACGCCGATTTGACCGCTCTTAATTCCCGAATGATTTTTGGAGTCGCAGTCCCGTTTCGGGGACGAACGAGTCAAACTCTAAGTGATTTGTCCCCAAAACGGGACTGCACTCCTAAAAATTACCAGGTACCTGGTACCTGGTATGAAAAAAAATACCAGGTACCAGGTACCTGGTATGAAACAGGCATAACGACAACGACAGCCGTCGACGTCAAGTCAACTACTGCTGTACCAGGTATTAAATAATAAATACCGGTAGCAATAACTGAAGGTTTCGGTTTTTCGGTTTTTATGTGGATCGCCAGCAATTTATTTCGCAAAAAGTCCACATCTTTCAAGTGAAGTCAACCAACTGAGGGTTTATTTCCGGATATTATCTTGTGCGCTCTTAACCCTTTTATTTAGTACCGCAGTCCCGTTTTGGGGATAAACTACTTGGAATTTGACCGATTTGTGCCCAAAACAGGACTGCACTCCTAAAAGGGGTACAAGTACCTACCATTAATACTTGTATTGATACCCTATTAATGCGACTGCTGTACTGGTGTGATAATACTTCGTGTTACACAATACAACCAACACTGGCAACAAGTAAAACTTGTGCCATGCTTTTTTTTGTTGGTTTCCAGTTTTCATCAAAACTCATGTTTTACCTGTATCATACATCGTATTCAAATTATACGTCGCTGCTGTAGAATCTGCTATTAAATAATATTAATATTAAAAATAGAGGGAACTTTTTCCGCGCTTCTCATCTCCGTTCGTCTTCCCCAGGGCCAGAAACAGGAACGCTCGCGCGCGTGGGTGCATGATCGCCGCCTGTCGGTCCTCTCCGACACCACAGAGCCTCGTGGCGTCGTTTCGCTGTGGGTCTACGGCCTACCAAGCACCGAATGCCCTCTGCCGCTGTCAGTCCAAGGAGTCGCCTGTTTGCACAACTTCTTGCTGGTGTGGACAGCACTTGAAACTAGTGGGAAATGAACAAATTTGGATTGCAGTGAAAAACAACAATCAACTCGAACAAAAAATGGTCAAGAACTCTCACCTGCGAGACGACCTCCAGACACCCCCACCATCGGAGCGAGGCACACAGGGACGGTAAGGTTGAAAGCTCTAGTGAAGGGCGTGGATAACCCCATCGTGTTGTTGGGTAAACGCTGGTGTTGCCCCGATAAGTTGTTGCGACGCTCCTGCCACTGGAAAGCACCCACTCTAAAATCGATTTTTCTGTGTGCGCTCGAAAGAGAGAGTCCCCTCCCTTATCCCTTTATAAATAAATGGAGTTCAAGTTCAGAGGGTTTAGAACTTATGTAGGCGGTTACCGTATCGGGCTACGGGATACTGCAGCTCTACTAGAAGTATGCTTTCGTGAGAGAACGTATCCGAGGGGTACGCCCACCACGAGGAGTAAAGAAGGGCACCTAGCCACTCCCCTCTAGAGAGCGTGGCTGACGTCATGCGCCATAGAGGAGGAAAATCAGAGCGTACGAAGTTAACCGAGAGAAAATAGTTGTGCTGGTTGTTCCCCCATTATTGTTGATTATTCCACGACAACAGCAGCAGCACTAGCGAACTGGTACACACCAGACACAACCACCTGGTGTGAGTAGTCTACTGCAGCTCTTGGGGAATTCTCAAAGCTCTACTTATTTGTGTCGTGGGCGGGTGCAATGAACGACTCAAGACCGTCCAGTCGGCCTCGTCAAACCACGTACGTGTTTTGCAGCAGCAGCAGCAGCAACCACAAAAACAGCGGCCACGCCGACAGCACACGTGGACCTCGGGATGCCATCGGGGAGAGAGATTCCGGGACGGAGATCTTGATCCGCACAACAAAAAAAGGTTCGTTGCAAGGTATGGTGTGATACGGCACACACTCATGACCGTCAATTGACACGACAACGTGCCCATCGTGAAGTCGGGAAGACAACTGCTGACGTGAAAGATTTGCACCAAAGTTTACCTGTATGACCACCGTCCATGGTATCGTTCCGTACGTTGCGTGACGAGTGGTGTAGGTATGTACAAAATGTAATGTTCAAAATGTGCGCGAAGTGCTGTGTTCTGTACTATCCATGTTCGTACATGCACGATAGCGACTATTTTTAGTACCGATTTGTTGTGGTCCAGGACAGAAAACAGAAGTTCATGCCGCCTGCAGTTGATATGTTGGACAAAACCCGCAGCAGGGGTGCAGGTTTACGAACCCCTACGAGTAATGTAGGAAACAATTGGATTGCGTGGATGCCTGGGAGCAGATGTATTGCTGCTGTATCTTATGAGTGAGACATCAGCAGCGATAGCCTGATCCAGCCTCTTGATATCGACGCCAATGGAGCTCACATCGCCCACTGACGCACTCTGTGTCTGCGCCTTCTCGTACGGCAGTCCTACGTATGTTACAACGATAGTTTGGGTAGGCGATGGATAAACCTTCAGCCAATACGATGTAGCCCAACAGACCAATACCGTAACAAAACGGCGTCGTCGGCAGGACGCAACCCTGCGCGTGAAATCACAATGAACTGATACATCGGCACGTCCAACGCTCTACTCACTGCTCTGTAGACGAAACACCCACCCAAGGTGACGGCGTGACGGTACGCAGCACGTAGACAAACGCGGGCAGGGTCGTACGTATATATCGTAGATCGCGGAACACGCATGCACGCATAATTGCATACGCCACCACGTGAGGCATGAAGTAACCCGCCAGTCTGCCAGTTCTAGACTTCGGGCCGCTAGCCGTCACCTCGTCCTCCGACAAGCCTGGCAACTCTTCGTCGGTACCGTAACTGGGTGTTCATCCGTAGACTCGTCGGTAGGGTTGCCTCAGGCGACCCCCATAAGGCGGGACGACACAAGGCCTCGAGGGTAGTGTGCCTTGGGCGCCCCCTTGGTCCCGGCCTAGCGTCTATCCTTAGCACCCCCTTGCTAAAGAATGCCTCGTACGAAAGAAGAGTGGCACCGTCAACGACCCTTGCAGGCGTCAAGGGTTTGGATCTCGCCGCCGCGACATCATCAACCCCGGCAGAAGGCTACTGCAAAATAGTTTCAGGTGTTGCTGTTTTTCTTGCAGGGTGCAGACCGGCAGTAGTAAGTAGCAATACTGCGAATATTCACCGTAGGTACCATAGGCAGGCAGTGATAAGTACATGCCAGGTATTCGTACTATTAATAGCGTGTTTCCAAAAAAAATGGTTGGGGTGGGTTCCTTGTAGTCTGCTTCCTACCTGGTATATAACAGCAGCCCCAGAACACGAAATATGAACTGCTGTGGAAACCCAGATGGCGTTTTTACCCTCCAAGTACTCTTGGGTAAGATAACTCTGTGAATCGGTTAGCAAACGTAGCAACTTCTGACTCGCCTGTTGAACCAATCAGCTCCTCCTGGTTGCCGGCTTCTGTTTTTATAGCGCAACCGAAGGGGATTCTTGCGGACACCCTATTGATAACAACGTAATTGAACAGCTGTTCCTCGTGACCGATCGACCGACCGACCGACGAAGCGACCGACCACCCATGCGACCGACCGTTCTATTGTTGTAAATGTTTTCCACAGATGCGTCAGGGTCACTTCTGCAGCCCCCGCTATGGGACACGTCTCGGGCGTCCTGTGGCCGGGCGGCCAACACTATTAGTAGTGCGAGCAGTAGTACCAAACTCAAACGCATCCATATAAGCGGGGGTAGCAACCGTGCTAGTGCTGCTGCCGCTGACGCCGTTGAATATGTTGATGCTGCTGATGCTGCTGGCGCTGACGCCGCTGCTGCCGCTGTTGATTATAGTAATGCTGCTGGCGCTGACGCTGCTACTGCTACTGCTGATGACGGTGATGAGGAGGATAGTGATGATGATGATGATGGCGTTGATACTATCCACAGCGCGAACGGCAATCGACGACTTGGGCAAAGAAAACGGTCTCGGCCATGGTCCGAGAGCATCTCGCGGCTAGCGCAGACCTACGAAGGTGGCACAATTTCTGGCCTGGCACCTACTGCGAGCGGAGACAACGAAGGCCGCGGCGTGTATATTCAGTCAATCAGCGACAGCGGTGACGGCGGAGAAGTATTTTTTCAGCCAATCAATAACGGCGGCAGCGGTGGCAGTGGCCGGGATATCGCTAAACCGGGGGAAGAGGGGGCTAAGGAGAGGAGAGTGTGCCGGAGCAATGAGATTGACGGCGCTTTTTCTCGACCAATAGGCGGCGGCAGGGCTGATGACAGACCAAGCGACGGTAGGGCTCATCGAGGA